>SKCR01038178.1:0-318527 GCA_019454045.1 Zanthoxylum bungeanum | reverse complement strand
CTTATAAAAGAAGGAATCTGCTTTCTTCAATATTATAAATAGGAGGGTAGAGTGTGTGTAAGGGCATCAGAATCAATATCAATATCAATATAATCACGATCAGACTTGTAAACACACGAGATATCAGAGAAGCATATCTCAGTAATAAAAGTATCATACGTTTTGTGCCCGTGGACGTAGGTTGGATCTGATCTGCCAAACCACGTTAAATCTCTTTGTCGATTGGTGTATTTATCTGTCTTTTGCTAAATTTGCTTTTGGTTTCCCCTTAACCGAACAAATTCACTATTGAGTGAGGATTATCTTGGGAGTAATATTCCCATATTGCCCTGAGACCAAAATCAGCCGTCAATAAATATTAAAAATTATATATTTAAATTAAAAATATGAATATTATTAGGATACTGTAGATGGCCTGTAATTTAGACTTTAATTTCACAAAGAGGAACGTGTTGTTGCGGTGTTTGTCATCATTTATTAATATGTAACTTTCATATTTATTAATTTGTTTTGACTGCTTATTATACTGGAGGAATTATTTAACGATGAAATTTCAAATGATTTTGTTGATGGTGTTTTTAAGCACTAAGTTATTTAAGGAGTACGGCAGGGGTATAAAAATGGTAATTCCCTTCTCGGTCAAGATCATTAATGCCGACCCGACCACATGAGTAAATGGCCGAACACTTTGATTCAGATGACCGGGCATTATCATATCGACAACAGCATTCTCAATTGAAAAGACCATCGTGAGCGACCTCATGAAGACCGAGCATATGACGAGACATGATCAAGAAGATAAGATACCCTATTCTTACGGATAAGATGACAAGTTGTCATACTTTCATGGGGTAAACTGATAAGTCAGTGTCCTAGTAGAATAAAGGAAGTGAATGTAGTTTTTGACTAGGAATCCTTATGGGAAAGGGAAATTATTTCAACTAGGAAATTCTTGTAGGAGAAGGAATCTGATTTCTACACTATTATAAATAGAATGGTAGAGTGTGCGTAAGAGGGAGGAGCATCAGAATCAATATCAAGATCATTACGATCAGACTTGTAAACACAAGAGATATCAAAGAAGCATATCTCAGTAATAAAAATATCATATGTTCTGTGCCTGTGGACGTAGGTCGGACCAAGATCCGCCGAACCACGTCAAATCTCCTTGTTGATTGGTGTATTTATCAGTCTTTTGCTAAATTTGCTTTTGGTCCCCCATAACCAAACAAATTCACTATTGAGGGAGGATTGTCTCGGGAGTAATATTCCCATATTGCCCTGAGACCAAAATCAGCCGTCAACAGTTGGCGCCGTCTGTGGGGAATCCAACAAAAAGCGGCTCGCGTATTAAGACGATGGAAGAAGGTGGAAATCACCAGTCATTGGGGAGTTCAAAAGCAGAATGAATGGAGAAGATGGAAGAAAATATGAGGAAAGATATGGAGGAAAATCAAAACCTTCTGAAATCCATGATGGACAGACTAGAGAGGATGGAAGAGACGAATAATGAGAGACTAGAAGCCGAGACCATTCAATTTTTGAGGTCGACCAAAGTTGATAGCGGAAGTCATACGGTCGGATGCGTGGAATGCTGAGATGCAGAGAGGATGTATTAAGAAGAGCATTGCTTATAGTGACCCTTGTAGAGTTGCAAGAAAGGCAACAGATCCCAAAAATATCGATGTTTCTTTCCGGCTCGGGTCTACTCTTGTACCGCCGAGACCGATGTTCCTTCCGGCTCGGGTATGCTCTTGTACCGCCGAGACCGATGCCTCTTTCCGGCTCGGGTATGCTCTTGTACCGCCGAGATCGATGCTTCTTTCCGGCTCGGGTCTGCTCTTGTACCGCCGAGACCGATGCCTCTTTCCGGCTCGGGTCTGCTCTTGTACCGCCGAGACCGATGTCTCTTTCCGGCTCGGGTTTGCTCTTGTACCGCCGAGATCGATGTCTCTTTCCGGCTCGGGTCTGCTCTTGTATCGCCGAGACCGATGTTTCTTTCCGGCTCGGGTCTGCTCTTGTATCACCGAGACCGATGCCTCTTTCCGGCTCGGGTCTGCTCTTGTACCGCCAAGACCGATGTCTCTTTCCAGCTCGGGTCCGCTCTTCTACCGCCGAGACCGATGTTTCTTTCCGGCTCGGGTCTGCTCTTGTACCGCCGAGACCGATGCCTCTTTCCGGCTCGGGTTTGCTCTTGTACCGCCGAGACCGATGTTTCTTTCCGCTCGGGTCTGCTCTTGTACCGCCGAGACCGATGTTCCTTCCGGCTCGGGTCTGCTCTTGTACCGCCGAGACCGATGTTTCCTTCCGGCTCGGGTCTGCTCTTGTACCGCCGAGATCGATGTTTCTTTTCGGATCGGGTCTGCTCTTGTACCTCCGAGATCGATGTTTGTTTCGGCTCGGGTCAGCGGTGGTGTTGGGTCGAGGTGCCCAGGGTCGAGGTGCCCCCGTTGTCAGTTGTAGTTCGGGTCGAGGTGCCCAGGGTCGAGGTGCCCACTACATCATCAGTTCTAGGGCAAGGTCCCTATAGTCAGCGGTGTTGGGTCGAGGTGCCCAGGGTCGAGGTGCCCCCGTTGTCGGTTGTAGTTCCGGGTCGAGGTGCCCAGGGTCGAGGTGCCCACTACATCATCAGTTCCAGGGCGAGGTCCCTATAGTCAGGGGTGTTGGGTCGAGGTGCCCCCGTTGTCGGTTGTAGTTCCGGGTCGAGGTGCCCAGGGTCGAGGTGCCCACTACATCATCAGTTTCAGGGCGAGGTCCCTATGGTCAGCGGTGTTGGGTCGAGGTGCCCAGGGTCGAGGTGCCCCCGTTGTCAGTGGCAATTATTGGGACGCGTCCCAGGATCGAGGTCCGTTGCAGTATCAACTCAACTCGAGGCGGCAGCCGAGCCAGGTAAGTAAAAATGCATTGCATAACTTTGATAGGATTGTTCAAAGTCACACACTGCACAAGTCCCATCAAAGTGGGGGCGACTGTAGGCATTGCATTTTCGCATGTGAAACCCGATGATGAGTCTCAGTTGGAGGCACTACCTTTTTAGCTAAGGATATTGCGGGAAACGGAGGTCGAAAGGGGAAATTCGGAATAAGCATGTCATCAAGTTCATTCCACAAGTTCACTGTCTTCGTTGGTGCTGCGTTCGTTACTTCGTTCGAACCTCAGGCAGATCGCGGACGTTCGTGCTGCGTTCGAGTAAGCGTTCGAACGGTGTCGGTAATTCTGGTTTTGCTGCTAGCCTCACACCCCAGCCCATTTAGCCCCCCAAAGCCCATAAAACACATCCCAAATTAAATAAATAAATATTAATTTAAACATTAAACATTAAATAAAATATTTAAACCATTTACCAATTAAATAAAATATTTACCAAACTTAAACTAAAATCTTGCCTAACTTAAATAAATCAAATATATTATATACTAAATTAAAAAAGATGTCATGCCTAATTAAAATCAATCCTAACCAATTAAAACCAATCAAATATTTGACTTCCTAAATCAATAAGATATACACCAATTTAAATTAGTTGACTTCCTAAATTAAAATATTTTGTCCCCCCTCAATCTTGTATATGCCTTTCCCATCTCTCCTTATTTGGAAACCAAATCTCTTCCTTGTGAGACAAGGTGAAGCCCTAGCCATTCTCTATATAAACAACCCCTAACCTAGCCATCTCCCCTCTCCAATCTCTCTAGCTCATACACACAATTCATACAAGAATTATAGCAAGAAATACTAGACATCACAAAAATCATTCCTTTCAACCTTACCCTCATATCACCGAAATTACAAGCATAAACAACCCTAACCACCACCGAAAATCACCCATTTTAAACCTTCACACATCACCGAAAATTACACAAAACACAACAGCCTAAATCACTCTCAACAGTCCCTAAAATCCCTTTAAACAGTAACATAAACTGCACTTATAACCTTTGAAATAATCACACAAAAACAGTCCATCAAGAATATCGAAACAATCCACAAACAGTAAGCAGAGGACACAGAGGAGACGGCAGCAAAACCACAAGGAAACAGCAGCAAAACGGAGTCGGAACGGTAGCTTGGATGGCCGAACAGCGAAGGAAGAGGCAAACCAGCGAACCAGAAAAGTTGCGGAGCTTTACCCCCCTTTCGATCTTCGTGGAACGCGAGTCCGAGAGACAGCTTAAAAGGTTAGACCTGAGGGTATCTTTCACACTTATTCTTATTTAATTTCTGGTCATTTATTTTGATTATATTTTCTGTATTTGTGGCATTTGTTGTGTGTATGATGTGTGTTGTGGGTATTGGATGAATGGAAGAGTGTTGTCTCTTGTGGTATATAGGATGGAAACCCAGACGTAAATTCCGTAGCCGAATCCGAATGGACGGTAGTGCGGTCTGTACTTGGGACACAACTCCACGTACCACTTGAGTAAAACGGCACCTCCTCTTGTTTTTAGTTGCTTTGGTTTATTTAATTCTTGTCATTTAAATTCTGCATGTTGTTTAATCACATGATACGATCGAGTGCATGGGCTTAGTAAGTGCGATGAAAGGTTCCATAATTGGAGGGTTAAAACCCTTCACCACGATGCTTTGCCGCACCGATTGATGTGTGTTCGGTTGAATGTAAAATACGTTCAATCGGACATACTTAGTTTGGTATGATTGTCTTTATTTTCGTATGCATGATTCAACCGAGCGCATGGGCTTAGTAAGTGCGATGAAAGGTTCCCTAATTGGAGGGTTAAAACCCTTCACCACGATGCTTTGCCGCGCCGGTTGATGTGTGTTCGGTTGGATACAAGATACGTTCAATCGGGCACACTATGTTTAATACTGTTGCTTTTCATTCTATGTATGCATGATTCAGTCGAGCGCATGGGCTTAGTATGTTGGTCTAAAGGTCCTCTCTTTGAGAGATCAAGAGCCCCAAAATGCCACCTTTACGGCAGTACTTCGCCGCGCCCCCCCCGTTATTTTGTCGTTTATGTATTGCGTCCCATTTCATGCATCAGGTCTGTTCCCGTTCGAACGCGTTTACGAACGCAACTCGAACGCGCATGTATTTTGCCTTGTCATGCATCAGGTCTCACTTACGTTCGAACGCGTTAACAAACGCCATACGAACGTGAGCATTCTGTTTCATTTCCGTTCGAACGCGTTAACAAACGCCATACGAACGTGAGCATTCTGTTTCATTTCCGTTCGAACATGTTATCAAACGCCATACGAACGCGAACCTTCTGTTTACCGTGCGAACGCGTTTACGAACGCTATACGAACGCCCACGCACTTTCTTAGTTTCATAATGCATCAGGTCTGGTTCCGTTCGAACGCGTTCTCGGACGATACACGGACGTGAACCTTCTGTTTACCGTTCGAACGCATTTACGAATGCTACACGAACGCGCACCCACTGAATTGAGTCCTCTTCATTAGATTTCATGCATAGTTTTCCTAGTAGATATCCCCACACGTATGAATGCAAATATGTTAATGTATTACAGTTCATATGCTTATGCCGTGATAACATTTGAGTATTATTTTCTTGCGGTATATCGGATGGAAACCCAGACGTAAATTCCGTAGCCGATTCCGAATGGACGGTTGTGCGGTCTGTACTTGGGATACAATTCCACGTACCACTTGGAAAAGTGCCCATGTGTGTGCTTGTATGGTTAATATTCGTGCTTGTGTTTTCCTGAATGTAATATGCAAATGAAGTTGTATGTTCGTTGCTATTTTGATAATATGTTAAGCATGCAATTTTAAATGTAAGATATATGTGAAATGTGTACATAAGTTTTATTTTGTATATGAAAATTTAGAAGCATGATACTCTTGGAAATAAGTGTTATTTAAGCTTGATTAAATTATTACATAAATCCTTTCATTACAAGTGACATGAGTAAGGCACCATTCTGAACCCAACGGTTTGAGGTCTTTCCTTGCGAGGGGTGAGTGCGGCCTTAAATCTTTATCCCGGTTCACACCGGGTGGCGACTCCATATTATTTAGTATTTCCCAACTAGTGCCGCGAGCCTAGGAATGGCGTCGTCCAGGTCCTGTTGTCCTACAATATGCTCATTTGAGTCTTCATTTGATCGGGGGCCTTTTATTTTTTTTGTATGTGAGTTTTTATAGTGAAGCTTGTCAACCGCTTGGGTAGTCCCAGTATCTCCCTGCGGTTGCGGGATCGTGCCTTCAACCGTTGAGCCGCGTGTCTCAACTGCTCGATCGTGGAGGGAAAACTGTCCAACTGTTGTGATCGTGGAAGCAACTGCATCACATATCGTCCCGAGTTCTTCGTCGCTCTTCCCTCAATCGCCCTTCCTGCATTCGTTCTTTCTTTCGTCCTAGGGCGATTTCGTTTCGAGGTGACGTTTTTTCTTCCGTCAACAATTGTCCCCCAAATTTACCTTGATTGAACTGAAAGTGAATATCGAGGTGAATTTTTCGGTCTTCCATCCCGGTTCATTCTTTCCTCGTTTCAGGGAAGACCACTACGCCAATCGAGAGTTGGTATGACATACATTCTTTTTCGCCCTCGACTAACATGTTACCCGGCCAATCCATCAGTCCAGAGAATCTGTGAGGCCGAGGTTTCTCGCCCTCGACTACCTAATCACCCGGCCGATCCCTCAGTCTATGGAATCTATGAAGTCGGGGCGAGCAGTGCTCTCCAGGTAGAGAAGCTTAGGTCAGCCGTTGTCAACGAGCGTAACTGATCCGCAACCAGAAGGTGCAATACCTTCCACACATAGGACCCTCGACAACTGTCGCTAACGGACACAACTCATCCACAACATTACATTTCATTTCACATCTTACGCCGTGTGGATGACCGTTAGCGAACCTTTTTACATTCCATTTCACACCTCACTAAAAGGAAGCTTTCACTTCTGATGGCCTATATTTCATGCAGATCTTTTTTTTTCCCGACGTCGTTCTGCTTCTTCCGATCTTTCCTTTTTCATCTTAAGAAATCTTCTTGGTTACGTAGGGCCAAGCTGAGATGTACCATGGATGGGCGATTGGGAGAGATTTTCCTTGCAAGTTACTTCTTCAACCTTCCTCTTTTTATATACTCTCAGCCATGATATTGTTCTCACGTGTAGTGCTTTTTCATGTGTTACCTTATCGATTGGCAGGCTCCCTGCCATAGGCTCGGCTTTTACTGAAAGTAAGCCTGCAGCCTGATGGTTTTGTCATATCAATTTTTATCTTTACCGCTCGTATCAATAATGGAGACACCCTGGGCGATGTTTCTGGGGGATGTTGTTTTTACATTTGTCCTTGACCGATCTTTAAGGTCGAGGCTGAGATTTGAGGCTCGACCGATCTGTTGGAGGCCGATGCTGCGAGGTCGAGCGTAGCAAACCCGAGGAGGAATTTTTTCGCCCTGTAATCTGTCGGGCCGTCTTTTAGAGTCATACGCAAACCCATCATTTCTGCAATAAATGTGCGGCCTTTTCCAACACGTTTCATCATGAGACCCATTTAAGAGTCGTTTTTTACATCACTTCCGTGTTTCCTTTCGTCGCACGTTACTTTCGTAGCGAGTTGCATTCTAACACGTGTCTAGGGCGATCCTTCATCATTTTTCATTTTCCCGCCGCTTTCATTTCTCGACGACTCGTGTTGCGACACTTGTCTCAGGTTGAACATTTCGTCTGTTTATATAAGGATTTATCCCACTCTGGTTTTTACTTTACTTTCGAATTCTTTGCAAGCTTACTTCTACCGTATTCTCGACCTTCTGTTATCAATGGCTTCTTCTTCCTCTGCTCCCAAAACTAGCGCCTCGACTTTCGCCGATTATAAGATGGCGCTGGACTTTTCTTCTGTGGGCATATTTGGCGTTCATACTCTTGATGAGAATTTCGGCCAGTGTGCTCTTGGCCCCATTTTTGTTGAAGACGAACCATTGCAACAGCCCCGCTAGCGCAACAGTTCCCTTCTTCTTATGATCTCCCATTTTCTGAGCCGCTTAACATTTCTCATTTGGCTCAATCCAAACTGATTCGTACATGGCCCAAACACGATACCGCATTCGAAGTCTGGTTTCAACGTATGTTGTTGCATGCGGATACCCGTGCCTTTTTAGAAAAACATGGCCTTCTTCCTTTCATCGAGCTTTCATTGACTTTGCCCTCTTTTGATCGCAACTTGTTCCCTATTTACTTGCTCTTTTGGTCTTCTGAATACAATGTATTCATTTTTCCCATCGGGCCCTTCACTATCACTCTTCGTGATATTTGTGCTCTCACTGGGCTGGCCCCTCTCGGTGCGACCATATCGGCCTTAACAACTTTTCGTTTCCCTCCTCCTCTAATGGACTTTTCGTCATACTCTTATTTCCTTCGCACATTTTCAAAATCGGCCGGTTCTGTTTCGATGTTGGAGCGAACGACCTTCCTTCACTACTGGCTGTGCAAATACATCATTTGTGCACCTAGCCAAAAGCATGTGGCTGGCTATCTCTCCATCTCTTCAGACCTTGCCCACGGCCGTCATTTGGACCTGACATCCTTTTTACTAGCCGCCATATATCGGGGATTGGCCGTCCTCCAAAAACAACTTCGGTCGGGGGCATCACCCATTGCCTCTGGTCCTATGTGGCTCGTTCAACTTTGGTTGAGAGCCTACTTCTCTGTTTTCGGCATAATTGATTCAAATCACTCTTACCCTTGTGTCGGTCTTCTTTTTGCCCAACTTCGACCATCTTATTTCCTCCCCCGAACTGTTTTTGAATACTTCTATACTCTTCCTCGGGTTTCCTCTTTTTTCCTTTTTTCTGTGGTGGATAGTCCCTCATTCGTTCATGATCTTTCTCATTCGGAAGAGGAGGAGTCAGGTCTTCGCATATGGCGTAGGTTTTTATGTAGTCGCGACCTAATTCACGACATCCTGACTGGGGCCAATGGCAAGGCCGGAGTGGAGGTGTATTCACCCAACTTAATTACCCATCAGCTTGGCCTCGTTCAAGGGTGGCCTCTTCCATTCTTTCATACGCGCTCTGCTTCGTCAGACCGTTTTAATGTCTTTTCGGTCTTTGATGTTGAGGACTCCTTGGCGGAGACTCGCTTTTTGATTTCTTCTTTCGTTATCGCTCCTTTTATTTCTTGTACATCTGTTCATTCTTCTTTTGATCATTTCTGGCCACCTGTCCGTGAACGATTTTTCTCTTTGCCTTCCATGAGAGTATTTTCTACCATTCCCTTATCCCCCAAATCTTCTAAGTCGGCGGGGTCGAAGAAGGCAACTGAGGTGTCAAAGTCCAAAAAGATAAAGCTTACTAAAAGGAAACAGTCTTCCCCTAGTCGTAGCTCGAATTCAGATGTGCCGTTGTTACGTCGCTCTAGGGTATGAGTTTGAAACCCGTCTTCTTTGACACATAAGTTTGATGTACTCTGAAGTCATAATTTTGTATTTTATGCAGGCGCTTAGGATCGAGCCGCCTTCTGTAATGCCCGAAACGGCCCGAACTCCGAGGACCGAAGCTCCTATCGGTGGAGGTCTCGAGGAAGTGGGACCTGCTGAAGTGTCGGTCGTTCAGACGAAGCGGCCGAGGGTCCAAACGTGGAGCAAACATCAGAAGAGGGAAGTACAGTTGGAGCCGATCCCCAATGTACGGAGCCATATGTAAAATTTGGCCGTTCACGTCCGAGGGTTGAGGAAATTCCAAGAAACCATCCTCTATTTGAGCATCCCTCTTCATACGATCATGTACCAATCGTGCAGGATCCGGATGATGAGGCTGAAGTGTCAGAGCCTACTTGGCCAAATGGGCCTCTTTGGCATCATCTCAAGCAACTTTACCTCTTAGTATGTAGGATGTCTGCCACAGGGCTTAGAGGGAGTTATAGGGACGTGGACGGCCTTTATAGCTTGGACGAATTGGAGTTATTAGAGGTCATTTACCCCAAAGACGACGTACTTCATCGAATTTATGAAGAAGATGAGGTCATTTACATTTCCGATTCTTTCGATTCTGATTCTCTTGCAGATGCTAGGCCCACTACTGCACCGCAATACTCAACACCACAAGCAGCATCTTCAAGTTCTTCCGCGCACTAGACGTCGGCCTTCGCAAAGCCATCCTCTTCGGTTCTTCCGCCTTCTCATTCTCAAATAGAGTCTCATGTGCCTTCAGCGCAAGATCTCTCTGCGCCTGAACAGCCGTCTCTGTCACACCCATCCCCTTAGGTAGGGTAGGGGTGAGATGGAGACTTGAAACTGACAGAGTTTCCCATGTAATATGGACTAATCCTCCAAATACAAGGAAAAATCTAAACTAAAAATATCATCATAAAAATAGGATCTCCATGATTCAACTCAAAAGAATATCCATGGTAAAAAAATAAATACTCTCAGTATCAATTAAAGTCTCAGTGCCTATAATCAAATAACAAATTCTCTCAAGGAAGACATGTCTAGATTTATAGTCTGAAAACATAATAAGGACACTTTACTGTTGGCACAACCTTTCTCTACTGGCAGGAAAAGATGATGAAACAGCAGATGAAAAGAATGATCTAATAATCTGTTAAACCTGAAATGTTAAAGAAATGGGTAAGCTCACGCTTAGTGCAATGGATCACAGCTTAATGCCCTGGATAAACAAGTAACAAAGCGGATTGATATTAACCTTTGCTTGTACATACAACGGCCGCATATGTTTTGTCATTTGTGATGGTGGCTTTGGGAATATCACCTTCCTTGACAGACCTATCTCCATTGCTTGATCATTCCCGTTGTTAGCTTGAGATGGTTCTTCTTCCATGTCCCACCCAGATGGTGGCGACGTGGTTGGTGCATCACGAAAGATGTTATTGAAGACCAATCTCCGTTTTTCGGCTTCGGTAATGATCTGTTTTACCTTAGGCGTCCCATACAAATGAGGAATGGATATCGTCCTAAATCCTCTCCTAATTTCCCGAATGCAGGGTTGCCGATCTCATACAATTCCTTGAGAAGCCGATATTGTGATATCCCATTTCTTCTTGCTTCGGTCCTGATATCTATTTCTTATTCTATGTCGATCATTTCTTCATCTGAAGCTTCCCTATCCGTTATCGAGAGCGCTGCAAATTCGGTCTCATCACCCTCATAGACATCTTTGCTTGTTCCAGTTTCCCCATTATTGTGCCTATTGAATTTTCCGGGCAACAAGTAATGGTTGGCCACAACCGGTGGCATACGGCCGAACTGAATGACAATATGAGGCTCTTCATCTTCTGTTTCGTCCCACTTTTGCCTGTCGAACTTAGTGTGTTCTTCGCAACTCGTCACTGTTCATTCTTTGCTGTCACTCCCTTTTTTATTTGCTTTCGAGTTCTCCATGGTACGAGGGCTACGGCTTGTGGTGGCCCTTACTTCACCTTGTCAGCGCATCATACGACCATAATTTCTCTGGTGTCGCCTTAACTGCGTCCTCGTCATTTCGTCCACGGGGGGATAGTTCATGCCTGGACGTTGTCCCGAATGTGGCCTTCGGTACGAATGCCATATATTGGGCCGATGAATTTTCGGCCTAAACGTCTTTACATTTTGGACGAAATTTGAATTCTCCCCATAGAACCTTGGGGCGAAGGTCTGTGGCTGCCATGCTGATGACTCTTTCTTTACGGGTCTTTTACAAGTATCTTCCAACTCCCTCATCCATTCTATATTGTTCTTGCATCGAATATAAAGATTTTTCCGGTCTTCATGCTCTGAAGGTGCTTTAATCCTTTCCAGAGCGCTCGGACGATGACGTTGCTGTTCTTCGTCTAGAACCAATTTGACATTCGGCAGACTCATCTTGGCAATGTCTAGGTTGATCATGTTCAATTCCACTGACTTTGGAAAATGGTTGTTGTCCACTGCCATCTTTTTTTCGAACGTTATTCGTCCAGATTCTATGGCATCCTGCAAAACATTTCGAAAAACGAGACAATTATTTGTTGTATGAGACCATGCATTGTGCCACTTACAATATTTTTTACTACCGATTTGTTCGGCTGTTGGCAACGTGTGTCGATCGCTCAAACTAATTTGTTTGTCTTTATACAACTGGTCAAATATGGCATTAACTTTAGTAATATCAAAAGAGAAGTTCCTACTCTTTTTATCGTTCTTTTCATTGGCTTGGGGTTCCGCCCACGTCTTACAAACGTAAGGCTTTCCCTTAACCAATTCGGCCAAACATAAATCGGTCGACTCGACGTCCATTTCATAATCAACGTTTCTATAATAAGTCCCTTTGCTAGAATGTTTCATTTGTTCCTCTTCTCGTAATAACCGCTCATAAGGCTCCACACTAGTGGTGAGTTGGGGAAGGTCCCAAAATTCGCGATCATGAAATTTCTTTTTTAGATCGAGATTGAGACAACTTTGAGCGATCCTCACAAATTCCTTTTCGGGCAAAGACACGTAACATCGGTCTCGGGCTACCTTAAACCGCTGTAAGAATATCTCGGCCCACTCCCCTGACAACTGTCTTAGGTTTGCCAAATCGGCTAAGGCTACTTCAGATTCGGCCTTGTAAAATTACGCATGGAACAACTGTTCCATTTGCTGCCAACTTTCTACCGAATTGGCCGGCAAACTGACATACCAGGAGAAAGCTACTCCTGACAATGAGCCGTGAAATAACCTCAATTTGTGGAAATTAGTGACTTCCCCACACTGAAGGGTAAATCGCCCTATGTGTTCCATGGTAGAAACTTCCCCAGACCCCGTAAATAGGGAAAAATCTGGTATCTTGTAGTTTCTAGGCCATGGATAAGCCACATCGATCCAATCGGGATACGAATTCCGATATCTTGGCCGAATTGGCCATATGCGTAGACCGAATTGGTTTTAAATGATCTCAGTCATTTGTTCCCTTAACATATCGTTGCCATTAAATGACATGGCTATGGGCGGTGGCTGCGGTCCTCTCACAAGTGGGACATAATCGTGATTCTGTCCCTGAGAAGTCTAGACGCCTTGGGGCAACACCACTTCGTGTTGTGCCGTATTTGGCCCTTGATGCATATTTGGCCCTAATTGTGGGACATTGCTCCCATGACTCATTCATCCTCTAAGAACCGTAGGGATGTTGATCCCTTGCGGATGAACATTACTCGGACAAGCCTCCTGACTGCTTGGTGCATGGAGAGGCATAATCCATGGCAGCGCCGTCCCGCCGTTTACACATTTGGCCATTAATTCGTTTAACGAGCTTAGATGTTTGGCCATATTTTCGTAATGTGAATTGCTAGTCGAGACGAATTTATCTATGACATGCGCATTTTGAAGCCTAACATGTTCGACAACATTATGTGTGAATTCACCGAACAACGTGCGTACCGTGTTAAGGCTGAGCTCCCGCATAGGTTCGTATCGACTAGCGTCTTCCAGACCCTCGAAATGACCCACTATGGTTGGAACATGGGGCTGGTTGGTTTGCTCCAGTCCTCCTTCCTCCGCACTGGAGCCAGTTTGAGCGTTTCTTTTCGGAGGCATCTACACTCTTTACACCAATTCTCCCATTGCGGTCGCCAAAAACTGTTTGCGCAATTTTTACGCGTGAAGAAAGAAAAGCGTGTAAGGTTCAAACCTCCTGAGACAAAATCCCAGCAAGAGGTGTTTGATTAAGTGAATACGCCTCCAAGGGGCACAAGCACACAATTTACAGTTCTAAAGATTACAATCTACGAAATGAAAAATAAAGATATGCTCATTTGAGTCTTCATTGATCGGCGGCCTTTTCTCTTTGTGTAGGTTAGTTTTTATAGTGAAGCTTGTCAACCGCTTGGGCAGTCACAGTATCTCCTTGCAGTTGCGGGATCGTGCCTTCAACCGTTGAGCTGCGTGTCTCAACTGCTCGATTGTGGAGGGAAAATCGTTCAACTGTTGCGATCGTGGAAGCAACTGCATCATGTATTTTCGTTCTAATCGCCAGTTCGGTCGTCCCGAGTTCTTTGTCGCTCTTCCCTCCATCGCTCTTCCTGCCTTCGTTCTTTCTTTCGTCCTAGGGCGATTTTGTTCCAGGGTGACGTTTTTTCTTCCGTCAACACAAATATTTTGAATATGTACAAATTAATATGATATAAAACAATTAACATAGTTAATAAAAATTAAGGAAATTATCTCTCATTCACCTTAAATTAAGCAAAAATTTAAAAATATTATAATTTAATTTTATTAATTTTCATCAAACTTAAAGTGAATTGGAGTCCTACCATTTATTATATAGTATCCCATCAATCTTTTTCACCCTTTTAATAAACAGGGACTTATTTGTAAATTAACCATACAAGTTTAGACAGCTGGACACTTTCCCGAATTTCACTTTGTTGTCGACAGTGA
The DNA here is from genome assembly GCA_019454045.1 of Zanthoxylum bungeanum. Classification (NCBI taxonomy): domain Eukaryota; kingdom Viridiplantae; phylum Streptophyta; class Magnoliopsida; order Sapindales; family Rutaceae; genus Zanthoxylum; species Zanthoxylum bungeanum. The sequence continues at coordinate 304,199 of SKCR01038178.1, read as the reverse complement.
GTGAAGAAATGAAGATCGGCGGCGGAGTTGTGTACGATCGTTCACGCGCCACCGCGCTGCCCACTCTCCTATTGAGGCGCGGCACAGCCACCAGCTCTCTGTCTGTTTACAATTCTTCATCTTCATTTCCTGGTAATATAACAAACCGTCGCACTTTTTCTGCAGTTACAGCTAAACAAAAAAAATAAAATAAAATAAAAATGACGATGATAAATTAGAGAAAATAAATCATTGAATCATTGCTTTACCTGTTATTCGAGTTGCAGAGCATGTAAGTTTCATAAAGGATGTGGCTGCTGTGCAATCGCCTCAGCATTTGCCTCATTTGTTAAGATTGCTAAAGGAAAGAGGTAATTTTCGTTATCAACGATTCTTCATTTAAGTTTCAGTTCATCAGCCATTTGCACTAGGGGTCTGTTTGGTTCAACGAAGGGGAGGGGAGGGGAGGGGAGGGATTTTAATGGAGGGGGAGGGGAGGGGAGGGGAGAGATTTTAATTAAATATATGTTTGGTTCAAATGAGTGGAGGGGAGAATAGGGACCCTGGGGTGTCAAAACGAATCAACGAATCGAATTCGTATCGAATCCTAAACAAATCGAATCAAAATGTGATGAATTCGTATTCGATTCGTTTATTAAACGAATCCTAATATCATGATTCATATTCGATTCGTTTATTAAACGAATCGAATACGAATATTCGTTTATTCGTTTAGTCAATGCTATTATTTAATAAAATAATTTACCACACTTGATTTATATTAATTCTTTATAAATATATACATATGAAATATGTAATTAATATATTTACTAAAAATACTTCACCAAATATTGAAAATATTACTATTTCTATGATAATTAGTTATAATTTCTCGAATTTTAATTGAAAATTAACAAGAACTAGTAAATAAAAATAATAAAACGAATCCTAAACAAATAAACGAATCAATGAGCTTAAATTCGTATTCGATTCGTTTAATAAACGAATCGAATCGAATTGACCCATTTATTAAACGAATCCATTTTTTCAAACCCATATTCGCTTTAAAGCGAATCGAATCGAACGAATAAACGAATCATGACCCAAATTGCCACCCCTAAATTATAGGGTTTTTAATTAGATATATGTTTGGTTCAAGAAATGAGGAGATGGATTTTAAAACTAATTTACTATTTTATCCTTATAACTTGTTATAAATAAAATTAAAACAATATAAGTAGGGATAATTTAGTTATTGCATTTAAAATTTTAATTCATCACTTTCTCTCCCCTCCAAAACCCCCTACTTTTGGAGGGAGCTAAAATTGGCTTAGGAGGGATTTTGCTCATCTCCCCTCCCCTTCAAAAAATTGAACCAAACAAACATAATTTAAAATAATCCCTCCCCTCCCCTTCCCTTCAAAACCCCCCAACCAAACACACTCGAGGAGTAATCTTTTAGTTTAACATTTGAAGGTGAAATTCATGATCCAAATTTTAGGGGGATTTCTGCTCGCAATAGGAATACTGTTTTTAGAAATTGAGAAATTATTTGGAAAAATCTTTCAAAAATAGTATTTTTTTTAAAAAAACAAAATGATTGTTTTAATATTTTAAACTAGCACTTTATATTGTATAATGTCTAGCCATAGGCATTTTATAAGAATTTTTATATCGCAATTGTATCTTTGCTTGCAAATCAAATAGGCCTACCTGGAAACTGGGGAACATATTTTGGATTGCCTATACAATTTGATGAGTGTGAAGTATGAGTAAGGTGGATATTTCATAGCTGATTCCCCTCCAAAATGGATCACTCAAAATTCTCTTAGGAATTATTGCAAGGGATAACGTAAAGACCTTAGACCTCCAACTATGAACTAAATTTTAACCATGTTGACCTCAAACTGGTAATTATGCGTATGCATCATTACTTCTCGTGGTATTTCTTTTTGTGCTTAACAAAAAAGAAAAAAGAAAGGAAATCAATAGAGAAACATAATTGGATTCTGTTAGATTTAATTATATCATGAGGGGAAGTATCTTATGGAGGGAATTTTATGAGCAACTAGGAACTGTCTAAAGAGTTAGAGATGCTTGGACCAGGTAGTCTATACATGTGTTTACAGAATTTCCTTCTTGTTCAGTGCTTTCATGATCAATAGTTTCATGCATAATACCTTCTTTTCTATTCTATTGTAACAGGTGAATCCATTATTTCTCCTGGAGCCAAGCAAGGGTTGATACCACTTGCAATTCCACTAGCCAAAAGAAGCTCAGGTATGGATAAAGTATTGTCTTTGTTCGGAATTTCAATTCTTGAAAAGTGTGAAGCTCTTACATGATTTCATTGTAAATAGATGCTGTAACTGCATTGCTGCGATGGCCAACAGCTCCACCTGGGTAAGAAACTTATAAGCTTCTGATAATTTCTGTTAGTTACTTTTTTTCAGCTTCAACGACCTCCTGAAACCCTGCAGGATGGAAATGCCAGTGGTGGAGGTCCGAAAACATGGAGTTTGGCTTTTAGCCAGAAATGTAAGTTTGCACACTGTTATTGATATAGAATGTCAAGGTTTCATTGTTGAAGTCTCGTCACAAGAATGTGTCTTCACAGAGCACGTGTGTTTTCAAATGTTGTATCCCATCTCTCTTTTGTTATAGGTAGACCAATTTATCCACAGAATCCTGGTTGAAGAGGATGCTAACAACTCTCTGGAAGGCATTGACAAGCTATTGCATGCTACTGCTGAAGCTGGGGAGAAACTTTATAAGAAGGGTGACTTTGCTAGATCTCAGATATCAGATATGGATAGCTATCTCTTAAGAAAGGTAACAGATGCCACTTCTATTGTTCTCTAATAAGCCACCTGAATAAATGACAAATCGTTTGCTTTCAGGTTGGTTTATTTCCAGATGTCATAGAGCGCAAAGTGATGCAATATTTTGCAAAAGGGGACCATGTAAGAATTTCTGATATTGCTTTCATGCCTGAGGATTTTTGGTACATTGTTGATTGTTTATACATGCTTGTTAAAGGTTTCTGCTTTGGTGACTGGGGAGTTCTATACAAAGAAGGAGCATTTTCCTGGATTAGCACGGCCTTTTGTATTTAATGCGGAGATTTTGCTCAAGTTCGTAGGAACTTCCTCTCATTACTTTGTCCTGGGATTTATGTTGCATTGATTAATTGACATCTACTGTTACATTTTAAGAGGCTCTGATTTGCATGTTTTAGGGTTGGGCGTAAACTAGAAGCAAAAGATGCTGCCAGGGGGGCTTTAAAATCACCATGGTGGACTCTGGGTTGCAAGTACCAGGTGTTGTAGCATTTGATAAATACTCTCCCTCTCTCTTTTCCTGGGTTTTTTATCCCTTAAATTCTGTTTCCCTCGTTCATTCGTGGTAAAATGGTTATTGTCTATTAGGAAGTTGCAGATATAGCACAGTGGGAGGATGAGCAAATGGAGTATATAAAAGAAAAGGTGTCAGAAGAGGGCAAGCAGGAAGATCTGAACAAGGGGAAATCACCTACTCAGGTCTTGCAATCCAATTTGACTTAGTAGTTACTGAATTTATCAATTTATGAACAGTGAGACGATGGAATGGAAGTGTAAAGTGTTAGCTCATCTTTTCTTCTTCATTCAAATTCGCAGATTGCATTGGATGAAGCGGCATTTTTGTTGGATTTAGCTTCTGTGGAAGGCACTTGGGATGACTCGGTGGAACGCATTGCTGAATGTTACAAGGAAGCTGGACTCCATGATATAGCAGCATTCGTGTTATACAGAGACTAATTATCTTGGTTCATATTTTTGCTTCCAAATATAAGAGCCAAAATATTGTATTTCATTGATTAGAACTTTACCTCTTGGAAATAATCGATTCCACAGAGAGAGTTTTCAATAGTCACAATTGTTTCACAGCAGCCCTAGACTGTCTGGCCGGCGCGAGACTTCTCACTCATTTCGGGATAATCGACTTCGATTCTTGATCGCTTCTGTTGTAACAAAATTTCCACTTTTTTTTTTTTTCAATAATAGATTGATAGTCTAATATTTGATCATTTAAAATAATTTTTGAAGTTCTCTAAGAAATGATATTTACTTTTTGAAATTGTGGTGGATTCTCAAATAAGTAAGGATAGATCAGCAGAATTTTTGTGAACTGGATAATTATTCTTGTACAAAATCTCTTAACTACAGAGGTAGATGAACATGTTCTTTCTCTCTCTCTCTCTCTCTCACATCACAACAATGTGCAATCTCTCTGCCTCTAAATTACTAACCTAGATCAAACTTGAATTGTTTCATCTTCAGAGCAGAGCTAACAAACCAAAACAGCAACCGCCATCAAACTATAGCCCTAAGCAGTGAGCATTCATAGCTTTATTTTATGTGACAATCTCTTGTGGGCCAAAAGGAAGAACCAATACAATCTCTTATGGGGCAAAAGGAAGTGTCAATTTTTTGCTGTTGACTTTCTTTTTGCTCCATAATAGTTTTTTCCAAAAACTCCCACCACCCTTCTTTTTGCTGGGCACAATGGCCAACGAACTATCTATGGAATCATTACCCTGGCGTTTGGTTCCATTTAAGACAAGGATCTTTTCTGAAGGCTCTGTTGCCCCACTGGAAATGAAAACAGAACTGTAGTTGTTGTCACTCCCTTTAGTTGTAGTAGAATTGAGATCCTTACCATCAGTGTTATCCTCGGCCATCATACGATCCAACAGAGAGGACCTTTGGCTGTTCATCTTGTTCTTTTGTAAAGTTATCGTTGGAGTTGGGATTGAGGTGGTCGTGGTGGTGCTGGCAGCTGTAGAAACAGTGTCAGTAGGAGTAGGGATGACCTTGTCAAGTATGGCCGCTTCCCTCGGAGAAGCCAATGCTTTCAATTGTTTCCCCAAGTTTAAAATAGTTTCTTGGCACTCTGCCAACTTTTCTGAAGCAGCTGTGATCTCCCAATCCTGCCATATCCATCAACAGTCCTCAATTCAATAATAAGAAATATGTATTTTAAGTAAGCGATATATGAAAGTTCTAAAGAACATCGACTGTACAGACCATATATAGTTTAATAAACTCGTTATAATAGATAGTTTCTCAAGCCTCATTCTCTTTTCTATGTTTATCACAAATAATTTAACCATCTCCTCACCCCCTAGCATTGCAAAGAATAAAAAATAATTTTCATTTCTCCTCAGTGATATTTGCCACAAAGAGAAATTATATGGAAGAGTAATGCTAGAGCCATACTCTTTTTACAAACTATTTTATACAAACTGAAGTGGCATAATAGGATTGGTTGAATGAAAAAAAAAAAAAAATCATGTAGGCCATGTGGTATTAACATCCAACAAATCATGTTATGCACATCAGTTTGTACAAAGAGTTTGTGGAGGCGACTCACTCCTTGAAAAGCACCCTTCCCTCCTGTCCAATTTCATGTTGCCTAGCGCCTTTTTTCTTTCAACAAACTAGCAGAACCTAATACTAGAAACAGATAACAACTCCAAAGAAATAATATACACAAGATGATATGAACTTACAGTTCGAATTTGCTGTTCACCTTGCTTGAGTTTATTGGTTGGGATTTCACTCTTTGTGACACTGAAGATAATATATATCAGAAAAAAGAGATCCCTCAAGAACGAATGTAGGATTACTAAATTACTAATGATTATTAGTTGCAAAAAATTGAAATTGTAAAGAGCTATTTATTACCTTTCCAGTTGGAGTTGCAAATCAAGACATGTAGCCTCCAATTCTTCGCAGCAGTTGCTTCTATCCTCCAGCTCCACTTCTAGAGATGAAAATTTCTGGCGAGCCTCATTCAATTCAACTCTGGCCACTTCAAGCTGTGTATCAAGATCTTCTTTTATCATTTTGTGATTTTTAACTTGATCCTCAATCACTTCCTTTGATTTTTTCAAAATTTCTAACTCAGTTTGCAATTTTGAAATGATTTTCTCTGATTCCTGAAGTTGATTCATCGAAGTATCACTCTTGTCAATAGCTGACTGGGGACACTCTTGCCTGACTTTCTTTCCAACTTCTGCCTGGATGAACTCATTTCCTAGTTTTCTATGTTCTTCTCTAGCATTAGGTGGAACTTCTTCCTTTTGGGAGAGATTGTAGTCATTTGAAACAGCAAATGTTGGCAAACATGAAGATTGTCCTCTGGGAAGACGTAATTTATCGGCTTCAGTGAATTGACAAATCATTCCAACTTCTGCTTCACTTTCACTCTGTGCTTCATCCCAATTGAAATGCTTCTTTATTGCATCCCTCATGCTGGAAACATCTTGAAGAGAAAAGCAATGGTTCATAATCCATTCCAAAGCAGTACTTAAATCTTCGGCAAATTTGTCGAAGTCTGCCTTTTCGTTCAACACATCATAACAAGCATGAACAAACTTCTGTAGAACACCACTAAGTTCTGAAGTTTTCCACTGGAAAACACGAACCATGTAGCCTGAAGGTGTTTCTGTGTTCTTATAAGAGATAACACTCCCATCCTTCTTGGACAAGTTCTCTAAGAGACTATATTCTGGAGATGTTAAATTGATCCCTTCAATAAGCTCAGCAATTTTACCTATTGATTTACTCAGATCATGGTGAAACTGCTGGTTCTTCTCTGACATAGAGAAGTCAGCATCTGTTACTGAACTAACATGAGGAGCATTTGATATATGAAGATGGTTTGAGCATTCTCTTGCATCAGCCAATTGATGAGTGGACAGATGATCTATGTCCACCAAAGCACCTCTAACATCCTCAAGTATCTCACGAGGGTTTCTCTTGGTGACATGGTTTTGCTCCAAGATGAGCTCCAGAATATCTTGAAGCCAACTAGGAAATTTACCGGTCAAAATACCTTTGGATTTGATTTCTTGATTCGATACAGCAAAGTCAGACTGATGATCAGGAACCCGAACTATCTCCTTACCTATGGCCTCAGAGGAACTGCCAGTAGACTCAGTTTCCAAGGGGCCAACAATTGCAGTAACTCCAATTGGAGAAACTTGAGAACTGCCGTATGGTTTATCAACAGAGACTACCGCTAATTTTTCCATTTCAACAAAATCATCCATCAGACTTAATTCTGAAGCTTCAACAGTTTTGCACGATGGTGACTCCCTTTGTTTTCCACTTCTCAAGTGCTCCAATTCTGAAATCAAAGCAGAAGCACGTGACTCAGCACAACTGACCTTATCATCACTACCAATGTCAGACATTGATGCCAGAGAGAGCTCATATGACATTATACTGGTCCTGGATGGCTCCTTGATCTTGTGGCCTTTAGACAACTCTTCAATCTGTGACTCAACCTCTGATAATTTGGAAGCTGCACGAGCATACATGGTTCTTGAAAATTGGAGTTCATTTGTTTTCTTATTAAGAACTTCCTTGAGAGTCTTGTTCTCTTCCTCCACAGCACATAACTGCTCAGTCAGAAAATTAATCCTTTTGCTGGGAGTATCAGGAGAGTTCTCAAATGCAGAGTCAACCATAGAACCAAAAGGGCTAGAATTCAAAGTCTTCCTCCTTGTTTCAGTGGACTCCCTCCCCAGCATTTCAACTTCATTCTTCATTTTTGCCATGGCAGCAGGACCTGGCAATCGCTTCCTGACCAGGACTCGTAACCTCTGACATTCTGATTCTAACTTGGCAATTTTCTTCACACTCTCCAAGTGCTGCTTCTGTGATGCATCAGCAGTTCGACGATTAAATTCTCTCTCCTCATTTCGGATCTCAAGCTCCTTCTCAAGCACTCGAACCTCGTATTTCAGAGAAGCATTCTCTTTCTCTGTTGAATGTAGTCTCGTCATTAGCGCATTGTAATCTGCTTCGGCTTGAGTCCTTTGTTTACTTAAATCTTCAATCAACTTTTCCTTTGCTAGGAGAGCCTTCGTAAGCCGGGTATTCTCAACACCTAATTTTGCAAGCCTTTTACTGGTCTCTGTCAGCTTCTCCTCCAAGATCATCTGGGAATTTTCAAATTCCTTTGATGTCTTCATCACAGCATCATGAATTCTTCGCTCCTGCTCTTCTCGAACAAAACATAACTGCTCCATACATTCCTTAAGGGCCACATCCAGATGAATTAATCTTTCCTCACCAGTACCTCTCTGCTGTAAAGCTGCATCAAGTTCTTGCTTTAGAGAGACCACTTCTGCCTCTGCCTTCTCCCGGCCTACATGTAAATTAGAAATCAAAGTGTAGCTAGCTATATAAGAATTTTAATGCCACTCCCAAAATAGTAATTATTGAATTTAATCACAAAATCTTATGATGTAAAGTTGGAGGAACTCCTGGAGTTGTAAAGTTTCAGTAAATACCTGTGATTGCTTCCTGTGTCATCTTTGCATGTTTCTTCACAAGATCATCTTTGGCATTACATTCACTGAGAGCCAAAGAAAGCTTTTCATATAAGTTTTTCACGTCATTTTCCAATTCTGCTTTATCATTTAAAAGCATCTGTATCTGAAAAATTAAAATTCTGATTAATGACCCCAATTTCCTCATGATAATTTAGACACAAAACTTCATCAAACTCTGAAAGGCATCATGACACTTCCAAACAGAAAATTACACTTATAGTTACTCTCTTAATAAATCAGGACTAAACCTTTTCTGACTCAACTGATAAGCACTAAATAATTAATCAGCGAAGTTAAGCTGAGGGCCTGAGGCATTCCTGCAGCCATAAAAGAGATTAAGAGAGGTGTGACCGATATTCGTATGTTTTCGTACTAAACATCATTTTTTTAATTTGAAGTTTGGCAGAAAATCGGAATAGAGAATCCAAAAATGTTAGCAGTGTTTCATATGTTTCCGCACTAAACATCATTTTTTATTTGAAATTTGGCAGAAAATCGGAATAGAGAATCCAAAAATGTTAGCAGCGATTCACCTGACAGAGTGGCGCTGTAAAAGGCCTTTATTGTCTTGAAGAGGGTAGTTAACCCAAAAATCATCTAAAAAAAGGTAACACTCAGATTGGAGCGATTAAGCTGAGTGTTGTAGAGTACCATATTCATCATCACTTCCAAATTTTAAAGACATTGCTTCAAACAATAGTAAACTATAACATATGTACCTCGTTGCCACCTAGGTCAAGGGATATCTTAGAAAGATTTCCATTTTAGAAAATTAGAAAACTGATAAGATAGAAAAGGTTGGTTATTGAAATGATTCAGTTATCACCAACATAAAATATTCATGCACATTAGAAAGATTGGTTTAATACGAACATGGATCATTGAATAATAAAGAATTTAGTGGATAGTACAATATCATAAGATCATAACCTTAATGTTTATGATAGAAAAGCATACTAGAAAAATTTGATAACAAGAGCTAATCTAATTACCTCTTCTTCATTTCCTTTCAAAGAAAGATCTAAATTGTCAGTTGCAACAGTGGTCTTCTCGCTAGCCTTTTTCCTCCAAAGCCATGTCTTGTGGTCCATAATTTCACCAAATCCTGCTCGAACACTTAAAATACTTTAAAAACAAAAACACCTGCATCGAAATTAAAGTAGAAATTGTAAATAAAATTTCCTTTATTAATTCACTCGTTACTCTTGACTCAAAATCATCTACTTCAACAAGCTAACATTAATAAAAATAAAATCTTGTCCAAGAAATAGAAATTTTTAGAACAGCCTACTATTAGGTTTTCACATTAAATGACAAAATGTCTGTAATATTTTCAATTTTTTTTAAAAAAAGTCTGCTCATAATAAAAAACACACTCAACAACAACAAATTACGATAGTTAATTTTGCATCCATGCATGTCTTTAAAATCCACAGATTCTTCTCTTTCTTCATCCAATAAAAATAATCAGACACACAATTTAAAGAATAAATAACGGCTCATTCTCTCACCTGTGACAGTGTATCGCCAATATGAAGCTGGACTTAAATGCAAAGAAACTTCAATTAATGCAGCTAATTTTAATTAATTCAACAATGTGTAATGTTCCGATCCAACCGAACAATTAAGCACTAATTTAGCCACAGAGCTAATAGTAAATGAGTTATAAAGAAAGAGTTTGTGTTTGGTGAGCAAGAAAAAGTAAAGAGAGGAGAATGGACTGAGTGTATAGAGAGAGTGAAGTAATGGTATAATAATAATAATAATGAGTTGATATTTAATTTACGAGAGTGAGAGAGAGGGGGGAGGCAAAGTGTCGGCTCGGGCCTGACACGGTGGGACACGTACGAGTTAACACGCTGAACCGTTGGCGTATTGCGCGGCAGTGGCGGAGCCACTTGGTGCCCAGTGGGGGCAGTTGCCCCCGCTGGGCACCACTTTTTTTTTTTTTTTTTTTTTTAATTTCTAATATATATATATATATATATATATATATTAGAAAATCTAAATAATTAAATAATACCCATAAATATATTATTTATTAATTTCTTGAGTTGTATTTTTTTTAATATAATATGTTGACTAAAGTCTAAATTAGTTGAAAAAATTCCAATACATTTATGCATCAATCTTATTTTTCATTTTAAATCCACTCATTTATGTGTTTTCTATTTGCAAAAAAAAAAAAGAGGGGAGTCCATTACATTTAAATAAAAATAATTATATTTATACTTAGGTTTGGTTATTGATCTTCTAATTTATTAATATATTTCTAGTGATTCTTTAACTAAACAACATTGTGTATAGTTGTTATGTGTAAAATATTCGCTTATTAATATAAATATAATTATTTTGTATATATTAGTTGTTCAAAGCATAAATATTACATTTTAGCACGAGGTTTTTAATAATGTAATTAAAAAAGTGGTTAAATTTATAATAAATTAGCGGAAATTTAGTATATAATATACTACATAAATTTAAAATACATAATTTTAAAAATAAATTTTTAATTCAATTTTCAGAGTAAATTGGTATTTTTAGAAATTATTGATAAAATATATTTCTGAAAATTTTGGGTTAATTTATAAGTTTAAAAATTATGGGTTATTTCATAATTTTCAAAATATAGGGATTATCTTGTAATTTTAAAAAATATGTATGAATTCGTTATATATTATTTTGGTTAGGAAAAAATTTCGCCCCCGCTGACAATAATTTCTGGATACGCCACTGTTGCGCGGGGTTCTCTGTTTTCGCTTTTCCATCATCAAACGAACCGGAAGCGCGCAAGTCTCTGTCTATTTCACATCCGTTTCTCGTGTTATTTTATTTTTGACCATTTCTTGAAATCTATATCATGAGTTTAAATCCCGTTTTTAGGTAGTTGATGCTTTAATTTAACGGTTGAATTATCAGCTTTATAACCAATTTTTATGTTATAAGTGATGTATAATGTCATAAAGTAGCTAATTACTAAAAATAATCTCATTGTTTAATATTTTTGTTCTAAAATTTTAAGGGTAAATTTATAATATAATTAAATGAATATTAAACGAATTCGATTCGTTTAATAAACGAATTCTAAACAAATAAATGAATTGATGATCTCAAATACAAATTCGATTCGTTTATTAAACGAATTGAATTGAATTAACTCATTTATTAAACGGATTAATTTTTCCAAACTCATATTCACTTAAAATCGAATCGAACGAATAAACGAATTCCGACCCAAATTGTCAACTTACCCCGTATAAGTTTTTTCTCATAAACTACAACTTGAGCTAGACACCATTATTCATATAACTAGTTAATTAATTAATTAAGGTTTCCGTATTCGCGTGGACCGTCGATCTAATTTTTTTTTTTGAAAATGAAATTCATTCATAAAAAAAAACATCACAATGATGTAATTACACAGCCATAATAGCTCGAATATAAACTTATGAAAAACCTAAGACTCAAGTTAAGTTATGATACTTTTTTTTTTTTTTGGAAACGTTGGAAACCCCGCCACCAAACCACCCATTCTGGGCCGCGGCGCAGGTAAAACCACCGGCTGTCCCAGGCTCTTACAAGAAGTGCACCCACTGGATTCGAACCCATAACCTCAAGGTGAGATCCTGGACCCTACACCACCAAGCCACACCCCTTGGGGACTAAGTTAGGATACATAATAACATAAAACAATATATGTATTATGTGTTTTCCGTAACTAATAGATATACATATTCATACATAAAACTACTTAAGAAATAAGAGAAATTACGAGACCGACCTGGTCTCCTACCTCAGCCTTAATGCAAAGCCGGTGACTACAAATCCCTAAATAGAAGTATAACAACATAATACACACATTGTACATAAAAACTTGTACAATAATATACAATCAATATAATACATGACAATTTATAAATATATGAGACTGTGCAAATATCCCTAACAACGACGTAAAGATCCAATCTTCACTATCAGATTTACTCATTTTCCCTGCACCAAATCCTTTGTATACTGATGAATATAGATTTATTCCTACATAAAACAGAAAATAAAAATCAATAAATGTTGGAAAGATACCACTACAAGAGTGGATTCACACATCCACATATCAACGGATATGGGAGACAAAAAGCCACAAGAAGCAAGAACCAAAAAACAAAGGATTGCCGAAAGATTAAAAGAAAAACAGAGGGAAAACGATGAGAAAAATGGAGGGGGATCATTTGGTTGTTTATTTAGCCCTTGAACTTGCGAACAAGCAATATGGTCATACAGACCACTCCACCAAGTCACGTAAAATGGGCGGGAGAAAGGAAAGCAAACGGGAAAGAAAGAAAGAAACAAAATATTTGGAGAAATGAAAGAAAATGGAAAAGGCATAAGAAGAGATATGGAGAGAGGGAGAGGGAAAAGGGATAACTGAGGAAGGGGAGGGTGGCGCCACTGACCACAGATACAAACCTATTTTGAGGTTACAGAGGCGAGAGATATAAAAAATTATATTATTATTATTAAAATAAGACTTAATTGAAGCTCGAGCATGAAAGATGTGGATTGTGGTTTTTCACCCAGAGGTAGTTCAAATACCGATGAGGGGTAAAATGAGGTTTATACTTGACTAAGAGATGATGATAAAGGTCCAAGGATCCATAGAGGTTGAAATCATACATATGTGTCTGACCCCACTATACAGAGGAATTCTCATGGAGGCATAACTTGTTGGTGACGAAGCAAGTTGGTATATTGACCCGACATAAAGAGGAATTGTTGGATTTAGGCTCGTTGGAGCATTTGTGGAAGCCGACTCAAGGTGGTTACTACTTGTGAGCCCGACCTGGTTGAAGTAGTCAGAAAGTTTGACTGAGCATCATTCACCTCGGTAAGCCGACCCGAGAAACGAAGCTGGGACCACAGTTATTTTGTGCTTGAATAGTATGTGGCGTATACCGTGGTTGAAATTATAAGCTTTTAGAAGGCTAATGATGATTGTGAGAGAAAAAAAAAACGATTATCATTAGAAGTAGTCCCTACCAGTCGTCATAAGGGTGCAGTGACAAGGAAGTGGTAGAGCAGAGCCGCCATAGGTTGGTACAGTGACAGTAAAATGGGCTTTTCTGATTGGCGCATGTTCGAGTAGTTGATGAGAGTTGTGATGGCAATGATGGCAATGTGACATGAGCTGACATCATAAGCGGGGGAGAATAATGAATTTGGAAGCTTATGTAAATGGTTGAAACTTCATATTCAAATAGAGTGTTTTTGGGATAACAAATCTCACATCTTTAAACTTGAAAAATTGTGAAAAGTTTAAAAACTAGTTATATAGAGAGAAAAACAAGTCGGCGACCTATTATTTGAGTGAATTATAACGAGTTTGTTATAAGACCTGTGTGTGTATTAACTCTCTGTAAGCTCTAAATCTCACTTGTAGCTCGAGTCAGTATTGACCCCGAGTAGGTAATAAAATACCCATTATTTCTCCCGTTGACGTAGGTTTGAACCACTCTTCGCTGAACCACGTAAATCTTAGTCCCTGTGATTTATCTGTCTGCTTGCTAAGTTTGCTTTAGTTTTCTATTAACCAAACAAATTCACTGCTAATAAAGATTTGTTGGATGAGTTGATTTCCAATATTACATTTTGAATGAAAATCAACCGTCAACAAAAAAAAAATAAAAAAATATTATAATGAAAGCATTATTTCTTATTTCCTCCCCTCCCATACCCATATTAGTGGGATATTTAGTATTAATTCTTTTGACATGATGTTGCTTTTTGTTTTGTTCGAATCACTTATAATTTTAAAGTATACTTTAAGCACTAAATCAGTTGCATGATATACTCCTGGTATCTTTCTAACCTTTAATTTTCTTAATTTAAGCACCAATTATGATTTGATTTGATATTGATTATGGTGAGTTTGGTTGGTTGGCCCAGTGGTCCCTTTTTATTTTTGCCCATATATATTCGGTTGTTGGAGTTTTCATCTACAAGACCCGTAAGGCCGTAACCACTATTAATGTTCACTTTAATGTTTTACAGGCTATTCATTGTCTCTTTGCGGAAAAAAGCTTTCAAAATAACCCAAAAAAACCTTTGATTTTGGCCCACTTTATTACCATGTACCATTACATAGCTGCGTAACTTGTTGCTGAGCCTTCACATCTAATAGCTCCTTTTCATCCATCTTTTTCCCTTTTTTTAATTTTTTGTTCAGTTCGTTTCTTTGGCTTGAAGTTGAACCATTCATCTGGCGCCAAGTGTCACTAAAAGTGTTACTTGTAATTACAACTACGTTAATGTGTTTCTTTAAGATGATGCTTAATGTGATTAAGATGTTGATTAACAACTACCACACAAGTCAGTCTCAATTAATTAGAATATAAATGACCATTTGTCCAACCCAACAATTATTATATTTGGCTATATAGGTTTTTTTTGTTTTTGTTTTTGTTTTGAAATATGGCTATAGTCTATAGAGTTAATATCCCATATTACGTGCCACTAATCATTATTTGACATAAGTTATATGTTGGTTAACTTTTTTTTTTTTTTTTTATAATTATGAGTGATTATACTCAAATTATTATTTTTTGAATCGTTTGAAACCTCGTCGTCAAACCACTCATTTTGGGCTTAAGCGGAATAGGTAAAATCACCGGCTGTCACAGACTGTTACAAAAAATGCATTTCCTGAATTCGAACCCAAAATCTCAATGTGAGATATTGAACCCCACATTCCCACAACACCAAGTCATGTCTAAGGGTGGCAGTTTGGCCCGCGGCCCGGCCCGGCCCGACGGGCTTTGGCCCGGCCCGTGGTGGAAAAAGCCCGGGTCAGGCCTTAAAATGAAAGCCCGACTCGGGTCCGGGTCCGGGCCGGGCTTTCCTATTTTGGCCCGGGCCCGTCCCGGCTCGGGCCAAAATTAAAAAAAAAAAAAACATATATATATATATTATATATAATATATATATCTGATACCAAAACCTCGGGTTGCTCTCTGCTACGTCCCTACCACCACACTAAGGGCTAAACGGCACTCCTGGCCTCGGCGCCCACACTTCGGGTGAACAGGACTCACAGAGGAGACCGCCTAAAGCAAGGATCGAGGGTGTTGTTTCCAACTATTTTCTGATTCACAAGATCCACAAAGTGGCGAGTGAAGAGCATACTCATAGAGATAGATAGAGGTGAACTGCAAACTCATGGATAAGTAATAGTAGCTGAGGGAGGAAGACTCCCTCGTGCTTTGAGAGAGAACCTAATAGTTACTTAGCTAAACATGAGATAGATAGCAAACTTCTTTTATTTCTTAACTTTGATTCGAAAACCAAACTTGATTACAAAATGAAAACCTCACTCCTTATATAGATGGAGGAGAGGAAACACAAAGCATCTCTGGTGGGACAGGACCCCGCACCAAAGGGATAAGATTAAACAAAGATCACTCCTTTAACTAAAGCAAAAGCTAAAGCAAATGAATCTACTTTTACAAAAACAAAAGCAAAAGAAAAGATGCTAAAGCAAAGATGCTAAAGCACGATAATGACTTAAAGTAAAAGCATACTAATCATGCTGTCTAAAGCATGAATTATTGAAGGTAAACGACAAATCACATCGAATTTTGTGATGGTGAGAGATTGAAGTTTTCATAGTCTGAGTCATCCGAATCAATCTCTCCATAGACATTATACCACCATGGATCACCAATTGGGTACATATCTTTAGTGTGGCTTGGCCCTGGTTCTTCTGGCTTTGTTGGCTCTATCTTCATTGGTTCAAAATCTTCATAAGGATCTTGTGAATCCTGGAAGAAGATATCTGTTGAAGACGGAGTTTCTTGTTTGATAATTACGCCACTGAATTCTTTCGGATTTGGATTCTTAGGACATATGATGAGTTCATGCCTTGGTCCTAAGGATGTGTGAGAGGGATCAAGGTGCTTTGGCTGAAATGATTTTATTTCTAAAAGAAAGTCTTTTAGGTTCTTAATAAGCCGAGATCATGCAGGAGGGCAGAAGTATCTGGGATGATCTTCCATTCAAAAGCTTGTTCCTGAGCCCAAAATAGCTTTGTATAGGATGTTGGAAATAAGGCCTATGGACAATAAAGATAATTCCAAACTTGTCCATCTATTCCTTAGGTTTACACCAAAGGTTAAGCTTTCTGCATGCTGTAGTGAGTTGATCTCTCCACCATGGAAGTGGGCTGTACCATTCCATAAGAGTCCAAACCAAAGACTGGTGCTTTTGATTATCACAGAGATGAGATCTCATTGCTTCAAGGGGAAAAGCAAGAGAGGATGAATATAAGACTGTGATACACCAGGAGTACCAAAGTTCTTCATCAAGAAGGCTCCTGTTAGGATTAACAAAGAGACCATTGACAAAAGGATAGTCTGGGAAGAACTTGGTCTGACTGTGAAAATCTTCTCTGCGCCTCTGGAGCTGTGACAGATAATGAAACATATGATTTTTTGCATATATCTGAATATCTTGAGGGCTGAGGAAGATAACCCCTGGAGGAAAATATTTCTTAACTCCTGCTGATGGATAAAGGAAATCCTTCGGGGTTGTTGTCGCCATGAAAATCAAAGGTATTGCTGTCAAGGAAGAAATGAGTTTAACCTGTTGTGGTCTGGATAACATATCAGGAATCACATTATGATCTCCTTTTATATGCTTACAGAGAACTCATACTTAGAGAACCATTCCTTGAGACGAAGTAATTGCTTAGCTGGCAACACTTTGTTTTTGAAATCGAGAATCTTGGGGAAAGAGGAGTTGTCTAATCTCACAAGGAAATGGTGGCCTATGAGATGGAATTCAAAACGCTTTATCCCGTATTTTACGGCTAAAGCTTCTTTATAGACTGTATGGTAATATTTTTCAGCTTCTTTGAATTGTCCACTAGCATGTCCACAGTAGTACTCCTTATCTTCAATCTTTTCGATGAGCATGGCTCCCCAATATTCATCACTTGCATCTGTCTGCAAGATACGTTGTCCAGTTGTGGGAATCTTTAAAGCAGGAGGATCTTGACAGATCTGCTTTAGCTGGCGAACAGCTTCAGTTTGTGAGGGTCCCCACTCAGGTGCACTCTTTCTGATCATTTTGGACAACTGGCTGGTATGAATGGTGACATGCGGCAAGAACTCTTTAAGATAGTTCACAATCCCAAGAAACTGCTGAAGTTGTTTTCGTGAGAGATTGTCATCTGGAAAGTGTAGAAGTTCCTGTGCAATATGTTTTCCTGGACAGTAGTGACCATCCTTGAATACCATTCCCAAAAAGTCAATGGAATCTTTTCCTATGTGGCTTTTCCTTTCCGAAAGCATGATTCCATATTTCTGGACAAGATCTCTAAATTGACATAACAGCTGGTAGTGTGACTCAGCATCTTTTGAGAAAAGAAGCAAGTCGTCAATGTAGACCAACGTGTGATGCATTATCGGCTGGAAGATCTTTGTCATTGCCTTCTGAAATAGTGATGGCGCTACCTTGAGGCCAAAAGGCAAAACTTTCCACTGGTAGTGAGCATTGGGTATGCAAAAGGCTGTTTTGGGCCTTTCATCTGGGCTTATACCCAATTGCCAAAAACCTGCCTTGAGATCAAACTTTGAGAAGATGTGGGCTTCTCGGATATGAACGAATAGTGAGTTGATCTTGGGCAATGGGAACTTGTCATCTTTCAAGAAAGCGTTAAGAGGCTTGTAGTCTATCACCAGACGTTTCTTTCCACGTGCCTTCTCTGACCGCTTCTCCACATAAAAGGCTTGGCAAGCCCAATCAGAAGTTGTGGGCTCAATTAATCCTTGCTGTAGCAACTGGTTGCATTCATTCTGGGCCAAAGCAAGGTCCGAATGAGTCATCCCCGGATGAGTAGCCTTTGTAGGATTGATATCCTCATTAAGCTTGAAAGGAAGCTTAATGAGGATATCAATCCTACAAAGGCTACTCATCCGGGGATGACTCACAGTATGGAGATCAATCTCCTCCAAGTTGCACCAGGAGCCAGGAATGATGACCAATTGCGGGGGTCGATTCCCTCTTCCTTCCAGATGAACGGGAAGGGGAGAACGACCTAGCCAAACCCGCCACCTCATGTGACAAAGTCAAACGGGTGTTCTTCCTTGTAAAATAAAGCGCGCAAGCGACCTTCCCCGCTCCCTCTTTTTCTACATATGCGGTGGCGGGCGGAGCGCTCTATATGACCGGCGGCGGGTTACCAGAGAAGAGGTACACATGGAGTAATTAAATGACTATGATACCATTGTTGGAAAAAAATAACCAAGCCCCAAGATCAACAAGAACAAGCAAATATATAAATACTTGAATGAATAAATTGAAGTATGGCGGAATCATACTCACAATACTTGAAAATGGATGCTTAGATGATGCGAAAACTCCTCCCTTGTGCAGTGAAGCTCTCGGCCAAGAAGAAAAAGAGGGACTCCAAGTCGAGTTTGATCCTTCCAAGCTCAAGGATTAGTTTCCCATATCACCTATGTATGATCCCTTGAAGGTGCTAGCCTTTGTTGTGATTTTGAATGCACAACTTCTTCAAATCTTGCCACAAAAATTGAAGAAAGGAGAGCCAAAAACTGCTTGCAAGTTTCGGCAATGTGAGAGAGAAAAGTTTCGTCATAATCAACTCCAAGTTGTTGACGATACCCCTTCGCTACGAGCCTAGCTTTGTACGTTTGTACGTTGTCATCCATGTCGATCTTCTTCTTGAAGACCCATTTGCATCCAATAGGCTTTACGCCTTCTGGTGCATCAACTAGTGTCCAAACTTGGTTGGTATACATGGAATCCATTTCGGCCTTCATGGCCTCTTGCCATAAAGTGGATTTGATACCTTGTATCGCTTCCTCATACGTAGCCGGTTCTAGTATCCTCATAAGATTAATATCTACATGAGGTGAGATAGGATGATCCATACCTCTCAGGTATTACCCTGACTCTCTCCGACCTACGTAGTCCTTGGTGTAATTGAAGATTGTGGTTCAGTCTCATCCTGGATGGACTGTTCATGTTCCGTTCTCGATTCATTGCCAGGAACAGTATCACTACGACTTTCATCGAGTTCTACTTTCCTCCCACTAACACTGCATTTAGGAATTCCTTCTCAAGGAAAACCGCATGTAGAGCACAAATACTTTGTTCTCTTGTGGGTAATAGAAGTAATATCCTTTGGTTTCCCTAGGATATCCAACAAATAGGCATTTATCTGATTTGGGTTCAAGTTTGGTACCTTCCAAACGTTTGACGTATGCCCAGCAACCCCAAATCTTCAGGAATGAGAAACCTGGTTTCTTTCCTGTCCATATCTCATATGGAGTCTGTTCAACAGATGATAAGTGTGGTTTATACCCACTTATTATGGCATTCTCAGCTTATTATTTTGTTACAATTCGAGATATTTAATATGATTTATAATTTATTTTATGTTTTATTTATAGGAGCATTAATATATGGATCGGGGAATAATTACACGTGTTTTGGGAAGTTTCGGGAACACAGGATGAGTACGGAGCATTGCCAAATCATCAGGCGCCATGGCGCCAAAGTCACATACACTTTCCAGAGGGATGGGCGCCATGGCGCCCATGAATATCAAGTAAGTGGCGCCATGGCGCCACCCTAAACATCAAAGGCGCCATGGCGCCACAATTAAAAAGAAAAAGGCCGCCGTGGCGCCTGTTGAAGAAATCAGGAAGGCGCCGCGGCGCCTCAAGTCTACATAATGTCCATACAATTTCCCGAGAGTTCAGCGCCGCGGCGCCCACTTACACAATGATCCGAAGAAAACCTACACGTTCCAGGATTCACTTTTTAGGGTTTTTAATAATCCTAATGCCACCCAAAGACTCCCTGCCTCAACTATAAATATAACATTACATCCAACACTCAAGGGGAGGCTAATACAGAGCACAAAACACAGAAACACA
Source organism: Zanthoxylum bungeanum (assembly GCA_019454045.1). Taxonomy (NCBI): domain Eukaryota; kingdom Viridiplantae; phylum Streptophyta; class Magnoliopsida; order Sapindales; family Rutaceae; genus Zanthoxylum; species Zanthoxylum bungeanum. Next base: position 283,877 of record SKCR01038178.1, on the reverse strand, counting down.
TATTTTTAGAGATCCAAGGAGAGGATTGAAGAGCGACAAGAGGAGACAAAGGCTGTAATATCCGGAGAGGAGAGATTCAATTCGGGTTTTATCTTCTTATTTCTTTCTTAGACTCTAATGATTTCCATTAAATTCGTGGCTTGATTATTTATTGTTTTATCTTTTGTCATGAATTTACTCTTAATTTTGGAGAATGATGTAATTGATGTTTGAACCTTGTATTTTTGTTTATCAATTTTGTTATGAAGTTTTATTAATTATTTATATTCTTTTGAGTTTAATGCTTCTTATTGTTGGCCACAATTGAAGATGATGAATGTTTAGAATCTATCACTCGAGAGAGGGGATTTTGAATAAATCTAGAGAATATAACCTAGGGTTTTATAGAGTTCGAGAGAATCTGTAGTCCTTTGAAGTCGTTAACATAGAATCACAAATCGTAATGAGTTATTAACTATTGGATTTTTATAGAGATATCGAAGTCTATAGTTGATAATATTTTCACTCGGCACTCGAGAGAGGGAGTGAATATTTTAGGATCTTGACTTATAAATAATATAACTGAACAAAGATTAATTGGCATGAAAAATACATAGGAGACAGCTAGGTGAAATCAGGATCCAGAATCTCTATCGTATTAGTTCCTCCTATATAATTATTTTTATTTTTATATTTATTTATTTATAAAAATCTTTATTAATTGTTTTCTAAATAAAGTTAGGATTATCAATTGTAGTACTTAGTGCGAGTTAACGCAATCCCTGTGGGTTCGACACTCTTTCACTGATTTATACTAAAACTTGACACCGTACACTTGCGGTACGATATAAAAATATCACAACAAGTTTTTGGCGCCGTTGCCGGGGATTGTTTTTTTAATTCACATTAATACTACTACCAAGTAATTTTAGCTTTAATTTAGAATTTTATTTAATTTTTTAATTTTATTTTTTTTTATTTCCTTTATTTTGGTCTTAAGTTTTATTTTTATTTTTGTTATTATTTCTTATTTTTTTTTTTTGATTTGATTTGATTTTATTTTATTTTTTTAGTTTTATTTTTTTCTTACGAGGTGAGTTTGAAAAGAACCAATGGCAGATCCTGTTAGTGCACTGATAGCTGAAGTATCGTCCTTCACGACTCATCTAGCAGTATTGATAAATCAAATGAGTCAACCGTCTATTGAAGCTGTTTCTGCTAATGGAATGTTTTTATCCAACAGAGGAGCAGGATTTGAACAAGTACAGTATGTGAACAATTGGAACTTCAACAACTGTAGAGGCAGTCATATGCTTAACTATTATCATCCGAATTTTTCATATGCTGATATGAAGAACATTTTGCAACCTCCTCATGGCTTCAATTATCCAAAGCTGAGCAGAAACCTTCCTTAGAAGACCTCATGATCACGTTTGTAGCTACAGCTTCAGAGAGGTTTGAGAAGAATGAGTCAATGCTGGATAATATCGAAACACGAATGGGCAATATAGAGGCAAATATGAAATCTTTAGAAGCAAAAATTGAGTTGCTTGCTTCTTCCATGGCCAATCAACAACATGGGATTTTCCGAGTGATACTGAAGTCAACCCCAATGAGCAAAGTCAAATTATAACCTGTAGGAGCGGAAAAGAGTTTAAAGACACCTCTCAGGACTTAGGCAGTAAAGAAAATGAAATGGTATTTCAGGAGGAAACAGTAACAGAAGAAGAGAACAAAGGTGAATTGATAATGAGAGGTCAATATGAAGAAATCACCTTCAGTGTTTTAAGAGCCATGCCGAGTTCTCAAGGTGATGCAGACTGTCACATGATAGATACAGTAGAAAAGAGAGTTGAAACGACAGGGTGAATCAGTATTTCAACAGCCTATGAGCATAATGCAACCATGTATAAAGGAAAATTCTCTGCAGCTAAACTCGAAACCACTCCCAAAGGGCCGTAAAAAGAGGAAAAGAAAGGCCAGTTCTAACTTAGAGATAATTCCTGGAAGATTAAAAAGAAAACCGAGCCAATTTTGCCGAATGTGCAGTCCAGAATTTCCAATTGAAGGGAAATCTACATATCCTGGGGGACCATCTATGGATAAATCACCACAGCCTGCCAAGCTATCTTTTTCATGTCATAAGAACCGTGGATACCAAAGAAGAAAACAGATGAGATTACCCGGTTCACTACTTTTAAGCCACCATAAACATTTGGGTGGTTGCGTCTGGCTGAAGACGTTAAACTTAGCGCTAGCGGGGAGGCAACCCTTGCATTTCTTTTATTATTATTTTCTTTACTTTTTATTTTATTTTATTTTATTTTATTGTGTGCTATTTATTTATTTGCATGTTATTTATGCAGGTAGCACGAGACACACAACGCCCGCGCAACCAAATTCCAACCAGCAAGAGTCTGATCAACTCCATGCACGGTAGTGTTGTTCCTTACTCTTGTTCTTTAAATTTTTATCTTACATTGAGGACAATGCAAATTTTAAGTTTGGGGGGTGTGCATGTTGCTTACTGTTGTTATTTAGTTGTTTAAATTTTGTTATTTAGTTATTTAAATTTATTGAAAAAAAAAAAAAAAATTTGTTTTAGTCTTTGATAGTAAAGCATAAATCTTGTGATAATATTGTTTGTTTTGGGTGAAATTTTAGAAACGATAAGTGCCTAATTTACTTTTATCTGATGCCTTGAATAATTGATCTATGTTAGACTCGTAAGCACTTAAAAATAGGTTTTTAGCAGTAAAACTTAAGTAGTTGACAAGGTGGTCAGTTGAAGACATTGCATGTCGATGAATGACCGTTTGCTTAGATATCTATCTTGGTTTGCTAGTGTTATGAAGTATGGTATAGCTAAAAAAGAAAAAGAAAAAATGTCTCTAAAGAAAGAAAATAAACCACCTATAACCGATAAGCGTGAAGCTACCCATGGGGAGTATTAGGACCACCATGAGGAGAAATGCTACCTTAAAGGTTAGGTGAGTTGAAAAAAAAAAAAAATTGCAAAAATGAGAAAAGAAAAAAGAGACAAGAAGAGAAAAGAAAAATCATACCATACCGAACACAAAATAAAGCAATTACAAAGCATAATTGAGATATCTAAGTTGGTTTGACCCATTGATTCTAATTTTTAAACGAAATCATTGAGTTGGCTTACTTAAGCAAAAGCTGTGATGAACCTTTACACACACACACCTTGAGTCTAGCTTAGATAATTTATTCGAGAATTTGGATTCGAGCTGCATTGCGTACTTTGAAGATTCTTTAATTTCATTTATAAGCTTTCTTTGAGGAAAATTTATGCGTAACTATCGAGACTATGTTTTGTTATTTTTTATTTTTGCATGATTGTGTGTGATGACGTTTGTGGGTATCGTCACTGTAAGCCCTCACGAGACTATAACTCGTCCACTAGGGCCGCCTAGGGGTTTAAAGGCTTGTTGCATACGCTAAATGCAATCGTGATCCCTACGAAAGTGGCTTAGTTAATTTAGTAATTCTTAATTATTTATTTGAATTTAGTTTTTTTATTTTATCTTTTGCTCGGGACTAGCAAAACCTTAAGTTTGGGGTATTTGATAAGTGTGGTTTATACCCACTTATTATGGCATTCTCAGCTTATTATTTTGTTACAATTCGAGATATTTAATATGATTTATAATTTATTTTATGTTTTATTTATAGGAGCTTAATATATGGATCGGGGAATAATTACACGTGTTTTGGAAGTTTCGGGAACACAGGATGAGTACGGAGCATTGCCAAATCATCAGGCGCCATGGCGCCAAAGTCACATACACTTTCCCGAGGGGATGGGCGCCATGGCGCCCATGAATATCAAGTAAGTGGCGCCATGGCGCCACCTAAACATCAAAGGCGCCATGGCGCCACAATTAAAAAGAAAAAAGGCGCCGTGGCGCCTGTTGAAGAAATCAGGAAGGCGCCGCGGCGCCTCAAGTCTACATAATGTCCATACAATTTCCCGAGAGTTCAGCGCCGCGGCGCCCACTTACACAATGATCCGGAAGAAAACCTACACGTTCCAGGATTCACTTTTTAGGGTTTTTAATAATCCTAATGCCACCCAAAGACTCCCTGCCTCAACTATAAATATAACATTACATCCAACACTCAAGGGGAGGCTAATACAGAGCACAAAACACAGAAACACATATTTTTAGAGATCCAAGGAGAGGATTGAAGAGCGACAAGAGGAGACAAAGGCTGTAATATCCGGAGAGGAAGAGATTCAATTCGGGTTTTATCTTCTTATTTCTTTCTTAGACTCTAATGATTTCCATTAAATTCGTGGCTTGATTATTTATTGTTTTATCTTTTGTCATGAATTTACTCCTTAATTTTGGAGAATGATGTAATTGATGTTTGAACCTTGTATTTTTGTTTATCAATTTTGTAATGAAGTTTTATTAATTATTTATATTCTTTTGAGTTTAATGCTTCTTAATTGTTGGCCACAATTGAAGATGATGAATGTTTAGAATCTATCACTCGAGAGAGGGGATTTTGAATAAATCTAGAGAATATAACCTAGGGTTTTATAGAGTTCGAGAGAATCTGTAGTCCTTTGAAGTCGTTAACATAGAATCACAAATCGTAATGAGTTATTAACTATTGGATTTTTATAGAGATATCGAAGTCTATAGTTGATAATATTTTCACTCGGCACTCGAGAGAGGGAGTGAATATTTTAGGATCTTGACTTATAAATAATATAACTGAACAAAGATTAATTGGCATGAAAAATACATAGGAGACAGCTAGGTGAAATCAGGATCCAGAATCTCTATCGTATTAGTTCCTCCTATATAATTATTTTTATTTTTTATATTTATTTATTTATAAAAATCTTTATTAATTGTTTTCTAAATAAAGTTAGGATTATCAATTGTAGTACTTAGTGCGAGTTAACGCAATCCCTGTGGGTTCGACACTTTTTCACTGATTTATACTAAAACTTGACACCGTACACTTGCGGTACGATATAAAAATATCACACAACAGACTTTGACGGAACCCTATTCAAAATAAGAATTGCACTTTCTAATGCATGTCCCCAGAAGGATATAGGTAGCTCAGTGCGACTCATCATCGACCTTACCATGTCAAGCAAGGTACGGTTTCTCCGTTCAGACACACCATTTAATTGTGGTGTTCCAGGAGGAGTCCATTGTGAAAGAATACCATATTCTTTCAAGTAATCTTGAAACTCATTACTTAAGTATTCGCCACCACGGTCCGACCATAATGTCTTAATACTCTTGCCTGTTTGTTTTTCAACTTCGTGTCGAAACTCTTTGAATTTCTCAAAAGTTTCCGACTTGTGCATCATTAGATACACATAACCATAACGTGATGCATCATCCGTAAAGGTTACGAAGTATCGATATCCACCTCTAGCCTGGCTAGACATGGGCCCACAAACGTCACTATGAACGAGGGCTAACAGTTCAGTGGCGCGTTCACCTTTACCACTAAAAGGTGATTTAGGCATTTTGCCTAATAAACAAGATTCGCAGACGTCATATGAATTTGGATCAAATCCGTCCAAGTACCCACTCTTCGAAAGTGTGGATATGCGAGTCTTGTTGATGTGTCCCAGACGACAATGCCACAAATAAGTTTCTTCTTTTGGATTACTCATTTTGAGCCTTTTGTTTGTTATTTTACATTTTGGAGATTCATTTATATTCAAAATATAAAGACCATTATTTGCATCAGCACTGCAAATTTCTGCATCATTCATATATAAATAACACATGGTGTTTTTAAATACAAAAGTGTACCCTGTTTGGGTTAACAAAGATACAGAAATAATATTCCTAGTTAAACTAGGAACAAAATAACAGTCATTTAGTTTAAGTACATGCCCCGAGGGCAGTTCCAAAACAAAAGTGCCTACGGCCAAAACAGCAACAGAAGTTCCATTTCCAACTCGTAGATCTACCTCCCCCGAAGCCAGTCTCCTGCTATCATGCAGATCCTGCACATCAGTACAAATATGAGAACCACAGCCAGAATCAAAAATTCAATTTTATTAAGACTAGAAGTAGTCATATTTATCTCAATAACAAACATACTTGAGGCCGGTGCCTTGCCCGCCTGTATGTCCTCCTTGTGTCCCTTGTTCATGCGGCAGTCACGCTTCCAGTGACCTTTCTTGCCGTATTTCAGGCAAACATCTTGAGACTTGTCCATTGGCTTCCCAGAAGCCTTTGTTGACTTGGCCTTGCCTTTGTTTCTATGCTTTTTCTTCTTAACACCCCCAGTTGCCTTGAGCCCAGCTTTCGGCGTTTGAGATGTTGATGCAAAGTGCGCCTCGCGCTTGTTGCCTTTCAGAAGCTCTTTCTCTGACTCCTTGAGAATCGATAATAACTCTCCAAGAGTATCATCCGAATTCATCAATTTGTAGTTGATGACAATCTGTTTCCAAGTATCGGGTAGTGACTGTATAAGTACATCTATAGACAGCTCAGCCTCCAAGACTATACCCATATTAGCCAATTCATCAATATCGGCTATCATTTGAGTCCCATGGACCTCAACAGAACTACCATCAGTCATACGGGAGCGAAAGATTTTCTTCACTAACTCGTACCTCGCCATCCGCTTATTAGTGCGGTGAAGATCTTGCAATCTTGTCATCATATTATAAGGATCCAAGTCCCTATTCTGGCGGCGAAAGTGTTGAGTCATTGAAGCAAGCATGATCGACTGAGCCGTGTCACAATCATCACTGTGAGTTTTCCATAACTCCAGCTCAAGTGGCTCAGTGGGCTTAGGCCCGAGAGGTTTTTGTATCGTATACAGTATCCTCTCCGCCCCAAGGACTATCCTTAGGTTCATTTCCCAGTCGGCGAAGTTGGTGCCCTTGAACACATTATCACCCATGATTATGTCACGGACATTTCCTTTGTTTGCCATCTTAACTACGATAATCTAATTATCTAGTTAACGATATGTGGGTACAGTCAAACTGTTACATAAAAAAAAATAACATTGTATTAGTCCAACTAATGTGTAAATATTGACGAAATAAGTTGTGTAAGCGCGTAAAGCTAAGTATCTGAACGATAATTGCAAATTCAATACTAGCCTCCCACTATTTTCTGCAAGTCTCTAACCCTCTGTTGAGTACTCGGGAAATCCAATTTCCTAGTGGGCTAGGATCCCGTTAAATAACACACAACCTTGACTTTGGCCAACAAATTGTATGATATTTAACTAGGTAGATCTCGAAGATCAATTGGATCCCATCCAATTCCTAGATCCGGTAGGTGGACATCTAAGTCCGAAACATATACATATGTCAATGCATCCAATACATTTTCCTAACCATTTCCTCTGAATCAACTAAGCCTTGGCTTTGGCACAACAAACCTAATGATTCCAGTTAAGCGGGACCCATTGACGAGGAAAGTTTCGTAATCAATGTCGATGGACAAGAAGTGATATTGACTTTGGCCAACAAATCACAACTTGGACAGGACACCGATGTGGAACAAAACTCTCATGATTCAAACACATCCTCAATTGACAAAGGTCTTGACTTTGGCCAACAAACCAATGCCAATTTCGGATCTTGAGAAAGAATCATTCAACGGAAGGAAAATCGCTTAATATTGTTTGAGGGATTTTTCGCGTAATTGGCAACCAATTAATTTATCTTTGTTAGGTCTCATCATCATACACCCTTAAGCATGCTTCTAAAACATCATAAAGCGCGTAAAGTAAAGTAATAGCGATATACGGATGGATATGAACAACAACTTGTTCCTAGAACAAATCACTTCATTTCCTCTCCCCGCTAGCACTATTCTACTCTTACCCAATTACATAATACAATAAGAGAAACCTCATTTACATTGAGGGGAATTAGGTGAGAAGAGAATACAAAGAGACAATAAGAGAAAGGCTGGACACGCAGGTCCAATTTATAAATTCTAAATTTACAATAATTTCTAAAATTATTGTAAAATTATTGTAAATTTACATCAATGACTCTGAACAACACAGAGTTGTTCAGTCGCTTTCTCTATGAATACTTCCTCAATCCGTGATCTATTTCATTGTGGAAGGGAATGAGCGAGAATCGAAAGTTAGGGCGGAAAAATGGATCCTTTAGAGGATAGGGCTAGGGGCTTTTAAATGTGAGATCTCGCCCTTAAATGACAGGAGGGGAAGAAGCTCTAACGGAAGCATCCAATCAACCCCGGGCAACGAAAGAGGAATGGTACTACCACTTGAGGAAGAGCTGAGGGCACAGCGAGGTGGGATCGAATCCATTTAGTAAAGCCAGTTATGGCGGAAACCCTACCCAGTGCAAAGGTTTCCTCGGGCCGGACGGAGATTGGCCCTCGAGTGCAAAGGCAGAAGGGAGCTTGACTGCAAGACCCACCCGTTGAGCAGGGAAGCAGAGCAAGATTGTTATCGGTTCGTAAAGACCTGCCGGAAGTGCCCAAATTATTCATTCATGGCCTATTTTTTTCACGAAGGGGAAGAGTCGACTTTAGTAGTTATCAAGTTTCCCTTAATCAGAGATTGACTTTAGATTCTTAGTATTACAATAGTTGACTATGAATATTCCTACCCTTGCAGTGCTAATAACTTAATTAGTCTGAGTCTTAGTCTACTAAAAGCATAGGAACAGTCAACTCTTATGTTGCAAGGTTCCACCCCAACCTTCGTTATCGCCCCTCGCTCGCTACTGCTCAACCTCGCGAGCCAACCAAAGCAGAAGTTAAGGCCAAGATGTTCCCCAAAACGGCGAAAAGATCTAAGCCAGCCTCGAAACTACAGAGCCGGCCGGAATCATCAGCAATTCCCTCTTCAAAGAATGCCGAAGATTCAGAAGGAGATATGGAATATCGATGCAGCAAGCGACGCATTGAAACTGCTAAGGCTCGGAAGTCGTGAACTGCTGTTTGGGAAATAGGACGGGTTTTTAGGAGGAAAATTACAGACTTGAAGACAGCCTCTCATTTTCTGCTTTTCTTCTTACGCTTGTTCGAAAGTCCCTCTTTTCTTGAAAGGAAGCTTAATAAAGAACTCTTCATTTCTCCATAATGGGTTTGGATGATTAAAGTCGCTGTGAGACTCTGACCAAAACGGAGAGAAATGTTGTTTCAATTCTTCAAAATCCACCATATTCACCCTCACTCTAGAGGATTGGAACAACTTTGGAACAGTAGTATAAGGCTTAATGAATCTTTTAAACCGTATACCATCTGGTTGGATCTGAAGTCTCTTGGCTTGATGATAAACATCAAAACCAATCAATATATCCTTATCCGGCAAATTGGAACCAATGACTCTGGTCCATATTGTACAATCATGAAAAAACCGGATACCGATAGGTTTCTTGGTGATGAGATCCGTATGGAACACTTCACCATCAGCAGCTTTGAAAAACTCTGTATGCTTCACCCATGCTTCTGGTGGCAAAACTGCTGGATTCATCATGCTCATGTGAGCTCCTGTGTCCATAAACCCAATGACTTTAATGAGCTTATCATATTTTGACGGTAAAATCTGCACATGGACTAAAGGAACTGGAACAGTAGGCTTGAGAGCCTGGCATGGCTGTATAGTGAACACTGGGATATAGCAGTCTGAGTTGCTGCTATCATCTGAACTGGATTCATCTGAACTGGAGAGTTCATGATTGTTGAGTGCGAACACGGTTTCACTGTCCATTTGATCTTGTTCTGAAAACCACGATTCAGCATCTGCATCGTCAAGATCAATTCTGGAAGATTGATGGATCTGTTGAACCATCTTAGCAGCTTGCTTCGGATTCTTAGGACAATCTTTTGAGAAATGCCATTTCTTCTTGCAAATGAAGCACCTGCTGTCTTTCGGCTTACCACGTCGATCTTTCTGTTTGAAAAATCGAACTGGACGCCATTATTTGCGCTGCTTCTCCTTCTTGCTCTTCTTCTTCTTAAAGAGCTTATGATGAGATTTCTTCTTTGAAGGACATGCGCAGTTCTTCTTGTCTTTGCACTTGATCTGCAAATGAGGCTTTTTACACGCAGCTTTAAATGGCTGGTTGTCTCTGAGCATCTCCCTGATAAGTGTACGCTGATCACAAAGCTTATTGAGAGCTTTGATAGCGATCTGGTGAATTTCTCCAAGGGACATGTCTGTAACTTTCTGCTGTGTAGCATGTATCAAGCGCTGCATTTCCTCATGTAGCTCATCTGGCAGAGAGGCAGCATACGTATGCTTAAGATTCGGATCATTGTATCCGTTGAGCTTGTAGAAATGCTTTGACATTATCTGGAAATGGGTGTTAAGATCTTTAATCTTTAACGAACAACACCGCATTTGAAAGTATTCTCGGCGAGCCTGTTCTATCAGTGGGGCTCCTTCTCCGAGGAATTCTTTGTGTATGATTCTCATAGCTACAGCCGCTGATTCGACTTGGTAGAATTGTTGTTGTCTGAAACCTCCGAGACTCAGGAACCATTCTCTCAAGGCTCCAAGAGTACGAGAAACAAATTCTACGAGTACATTGTGTACAGTATTGCCTGGCTTAAGTAGCATCAGATCCGTCCATGCAACAAATTCTTGCATCCTGTTTGGCCATTTGGACGGTGGGACATCATCAAATGTGAACCAAGGACCTGTCACTGGCTTGGTTGACGCCGGTGGTGATTGTGCAGCTGTACCCGTAGGTATAGGCTCAGTATCATCAGGTCTTCGGTAATCGGCTCATTTGATCCAGTAGATGTGGCCATCAACATCTTTGTGATGTCTGCCATGTCATCTGAGTCACTGGATACTATCTGGACAGAATCACTCTCAGGCTCCGAGGATTCTATGGACTGTTCAGAACTTTCAGGTTCAGGCTCTTGGGTTGAGAGCTGTTGGGTATAAAGTTGCTGGGTTGTAACAGTCGGTTGAGGCTGAGGTGTCTGTAACGGTACAGTAGGAAACTGTGTTTCTGGAACATAGGTTTGTGTTTGGAAAGGTCGTGTGTAAGGCTGTGAAGGACGAGTTGAGATATTGGCTGTGGTAAAGGTTGTGAGTATATTGGTGGAACTGGGTTTTCTGGATACTGGCGTTTTGGTGGTACTGGTTTCCAAGTACCATGGACACTACCATAAATCTTTGACCAGTCTGTTTGGGATGAGGTAAACGATGAAGGTGGGTATGGTTGATAGGCTGGATATGAGAAGGTTGGTGAAAATGGGTTAGGTGTGAAAGTTTGTGGAACAAATGGGGTTCGCCTGTCGTCTTCCATTTTTGCAAGTTCTGCTTTCAGTTTCTTCATCTCAGCTTCTTTATGGTCAAACTCCGGACCAAAATAGTTATGAGAGACCATGGTTCTCATGTCTCTATCTAGCTGAGCTATTTGAGCCACCGTATCTTCATACATCCGTTGTAGCGTATTGGCTAACGAATCCACCTTTGTCTCTGTCCTCTGAACATGTTGAACAACATGGTCCACCTTAGTTTCAATACTGCGAAGTACAGTATTCTGAACCCTAGCATTCTGCGTGTGCCAGTTTAGCACAGCTTCATGTTGTTTAGGTTCCTCCATATGACCTGTAGGTGTGACAGTAGTTGGCTGGACATAAGGCTTTGCAACAACCTTAGTCTGTGGGTCAACGATCTTCTCGAGCGGTGGGAACTGCTCCTGATAAGAAGACGTTGAAGGCTGATACATCATGCAAGGTTGTATCTGTGGAAGAGGCTTGGCAGTCCATTTTTTCTTTGGACGGCAGCTGATGAGTGGGATACGCTTTATGATGTGGCCAGTTTCATCTTTAAGCAGTATCTCATCCTTTTTGTACTCTTCTGTGAACCTCTTAGGTTGAGGCTCTTTTCGTTCTGTAACGCCAACTGTAGGACTGTTGTCTGTGTTGTCACGCCATGGTTTCTCTGGTTTGCACGGAGACTTTGGCCTTTTTGACTTCCTTCTTCTCCTCCTCCTGAGGAGAGCTTCGTCATCGTCACTATCATCAAGAAGATGACAGTCACAATCTGGGTCGCACATTCCTGACCCTGGGGCATCCCATAAGAAATGACCATCGATCTTTGAAGTATAGACCGGAAAGCCATCTGAATTGAAAGCTTCGATGGGGATGTCTTTTTCTCTCAGACCATTGGTCGGATCTGGAGAAATCATACAGGAAAATGGTATCGCACTTTCTACCGGCTCAGGCTGAGAAAATGATGTGCGAACAGTACCATCAGTCTGTCTGGAGAAGACAGCTTGTGTGCTTTGGACAGGCTGAGTGCTCCGTAGGAACTTTTCATAGTTGGTCAGCCATTCCAAAGGCATGAGCTGTAATAGCTCTTCCTTCTCAATCTGTCGTGGGATCTGCACAATTGTTGGCACCTTGTCAGCAGAAGTCTGATCTGCCAAAATCATCAGAGCATCTTTAGATTCTGTGGCAGATGGAAGATCAACAGAATGATCTTGCAGACGGTACACCAGCTGGTGGTGTAAGGTAGCCATCATCGAGGACTCGATCTGTGCTGCGCCTTGGATCTGAACTTGGATCTTAAAGGCAGTTGGCAGATTTGGATCCTGCAAAGACAGATTATAATTTGGGTAGAAGGTTAGCAACACACTCCCAGCATGGAGAGTGGTGAGAACAGTGCCAATCACTGCGTGTTGATACTCCTTGAATTTGGAATCCAACAAAGCAAGTCTGGCAGTTACTGGTAATCCTTTCCTTCCATGGAGAGTTAAGATAACCCTCACAGCACCCATATGAAAATGAGTGTACCCTTCTGATTTCCAACTGGAGACGAGATCTCTCGGAATCTCCAGATCTACATACTGCTCATCCTGTGTGGCTCGGAGAGCGCACTGATCCAGCTTGGAGGACTGGACATATTCTTTAGCAGTCGGTCGATGTGTAGAAATAAGAGTACGAATACTCCTGGTAACAGTACTGGGTCTTTTGTACAGGTTATAAGGGTTTAGAAGAAGTGAAGGGGTCTTAGATACTTGAACACCTTCTGGAACATGTGAATATTCCACAAGATTTTCTATTTTAGAGGCTATTCTTTTAGAACAAGAACGGGGTAAAGAAAGAGTAGAAGATATTCTTACTAACTCACTAGCTGAAGTAGAAGACGAAGAAGAAGACTCTACAGTAGACATAGTTAAAGTGTTTGACTGACTCTCAATGTGTTTAGACAGTACTATGTTGAGACGGTTCCCTCCTACTCACACAGAGAAGAGAACTCCACCACAACTACTATTACAAATCCACTATTTTACCACCTCCGTGAACAGTAAATGCTCTGGCGCTGATACCAAAATGTTAATTTATCAATGAAACTTGTGATTTATTTATAAATTGTCTTTGTATATAGTCTAATATATTTTATATTTATATATTTTAATTTTTAAATTTTTTTTTTTAAATCCGGGCCAAAAAAAGCCCGGGCCCGGGCTCGGGCCGGGCTTGCAAAAGCCCGGTCCGACCCGGCCCATTGCCACCCTGTCTCATGTCCCTTATGGACAATTATACTCAAACTACAACATTTCTTATTTCGAATAATTAGATTATTAATTCGGGCCAAATCCCACATCAACCTAGAAACTACCTTTACCATTGCATTGTAAATCCCATTTTTCTGTAGTAATTACAATTTTATTCTTAGAGAAAATTTCCTATAAATGGAAAAAATAATTGTGATATGAATTCACACAAGCGCTTAATTTCACTTTACCGAATTATTATACAAATGGAGATTAATAGACTATTAAGCAAGTTTAAATTATAAGTTTTGTTAGATGGGGAAAGTGGGCTTGTCGCCGACCACAACACAATATTTTTTCTTTAGATAAATAGCGTTTTTGTGACGCTGGACTTAATATTACTCTATTTCACACTTTATTGTTTTTTTTGTTTTTTTTTTTTTAAAAAAACACTAAAGATATTTCAATATTTGAAAATTTATCTCATTAATTAATTTATTTTTAATCAAAATAAAATTACTCATAAAATGAAGTATCTATGATAATGGGTAATATTAATGCTTTACCAACTGTAGGTGATTGAAATTATGCTTGCAGTCACGGATACGTGTCGACGTAAAAAATATGACACCTATCATGATTCACTATGAATATGACACCTATCATGATACTATTTTACTAGTAGACAAAATGAGTTAGGGGTTACCTCCAAAATCTAAATGATTTCGGATAAAAACCTATTTCAAACTCTTAAATACTTAAATTCCAAAGTCTAGAGACCTCTATAGGCCTCCATAATAAACTGATGTTTGACCATAATAGTCAGATCTTGATCCCGGAATGACGTCACTCTGCAGTAACACCATTCAAAGGTCAAACTACTCGTGGGTGGGTTGACTCCAACCCAATCTAATTCGATATATACCAATTTGAGAATAGTCTTACTCCGTAAATCCTCGAAGTACATAAGAAGTACTTTAGACTTAACAGAGTACCCCCAGAGTATCCCATAATGCCCTGAAAAATATGATGTCACCTATATCTATATTCGAGATTAATGAACTTTAATAATAATCTACTTACTGATGAACACTACAAAATGTACATTTATTAAAAGAAAAGTAATCATTTTACACTTTATGTTACTTGTTATAGACAAATGTTGTCACCTCATATATGGTTAGCTTTATATGTTTTGACATAATTAATTTATGAAGTAAAATAATTGGGTAATATTGACAATTTATACATTATTAAAAAGTAAGATTTCTTTAAATTTGAAATATTAAGAGTGAATACCCTATCCATAGTATTTTAATTTATTGTTACATTCCAATTTAAAAATTGTTCATCACTTCAATCAATTCACCATTTTTTTACTCGATTATTATTTTATTTTACTAAATTTATTCCCTATGAATCGACCATGGACTTATCGGATTATTTAATTACTTCGACACTCTTATAATTGAGAGTAAAAAATCACATGGTTAGTGTGTCACTTACCTCAACATGCAAAAATTAATCAAGCATGCATAATGACACGTGTTATGCCACATAATGTTCTGAAATGTACTATGAGAGGTCCAATCACTAGACATGTGTTGACATCTCAACCTAAAATCTCTTATATAAGCTAATGAGCTTGAAGGAAAAAAAGAAGATTTTTTATAAAAACTCTTGAAAGATTAAAATAGCCAGAACACGTGCACAAGTATATTGTACCATAATTAAGAACTTATTCACAAATACAAAAGGAGAGAAAATGTTATAATAAAACACAATATTTATGCAAGTCCAAATTATAGAATAACAACTTCAATTAAATCATGCTCAACAAATTGAAGTTAACATGCACTCTTTTTCAATCATACTTTTACCGCACACACCAATAATGGTAATATTGGGATTAAACGAGTTATATGAAGAAATTCATATAATCTGAAAGATAATTAGAAATTGGGCCTGTTGGGCCAAGATGCAGCGACGCCTCAGCCCAAGTGAAAAAGGCCCATTCCATTAAACCCTCGGTTCACCCCCTCATGGATCCAGAGACAGAGTAACGAAAGTGAGACGCACTCGCACGCACAGAGCGAGTCTGTACTATGGAAGCAGAGAGCGCAAGAATTTTGAGTTTTTGACGTGATATCGATTCGAGAGTTCAGACTTTGAAGTCTAAGAAGTCACAGTCCGAGTCGCTTCTTCACAAATTAGCATTAATTCATTTTCTTGGATTTCAATATCTTCTTTCAGACTTTCACTCTCCATCTGCTGAGCCACACATATCTTTCTTTCCTTGTAAAAAAATAAAAGAGGAGACATAAATCTGTAGCAATCTTCAGAAGATGGTAAAAGCTAAACCACAAAAGTCCAAAACCAAGAAACAGCCCCACGTAAGTTATTGTTCGTATTAATGCCATGGCCATGTTATTTTTACTTTCACTTTTTTTTTTCCCGATAAAAACTTAAACTTCTTGACAGTTCAATAATCTTCCTCAGGTAATCAACCTTTTCGCTTACAGTTTCAGCTTGCCCTAATTTCACATTATATTTAATTACACTGCTATTATCTTATTTAATGTGGAATTGTACTCTATAAACTGTTTAATTTTTCTGTCAGTTTAATTTTGATTTAATATTTTAACTCGACGACTGTATTGCCTTATGTAACTGTGCAAATTGCAATATACATGATCAAACTACTGAGTTTTGAACAGTGTCGTTCATTTGTTTGGATTAGTTATGTGCTTGAAGCGTCTTAGACTTGTGAGTTCTCATGATTAGTGTGTCTTGTTGAGGGAGGACAAAATTTGGAGGTAAGTTTTGGGAGATTAAAATAAATTACATATGGGAGCCCGAGCCACCGTTTCAAGGATTCAAGAATGAGGAGATTAATACTGGCTCACCTAGTAGAGATGTTATTAGGCAACAAACCTAGATCGGATGCAATGCATGAGTTCTAATTTTGAGATGTGTGCTCTGTCTATGAAATGAGAATGCTTGGAGTTTCATTTACTCAGAGAATAAGAGCAAATATGGTTGTTCAGCTATAAGGTCATCGAATATGAAAGTTAGAATAGTTAGAATGGTGAGCAAGAATAAGAATGATATGCACGAGCTGCAGTTTTGACCGTTGATTTGATGCAAATGAATATACATGAAATGGTAGCACTATTTTGGATGACGTGGGGTCATCTTTTTAATTAATTTTTGAACTTGTTTTATTCCGGTTATGCAGGTCATATTTTGTGCTGAATTTCAATTTAATGTTTTTAAATGCTCACATGTAGATGAGTTAACATATTATTGATGGACAGACTAAAACGCATGGAAAGCAGGCTGATATTTCCAAGTTCCGTGGTCAGCTCGATACATTAGGCCTAAAAATCATCCAGGTCACAGCTGACGGTAATTGTTTCTTCAGGTCCGTGTTGTAGGCTTAGCTCATCTTACATTACTCGTACTACACACTCAGTTTATAGACTATTGGCCAGTCGCTTTTAAAAAGGATTCACATGACATACTATTAAGGGAAAAGAAAAATAATTTTGTGCATACATTTTTGTGTATGTTAAAGTTGTTCACTCGTGTTAGTTTTGCAGGGCTCTTGCGGATCAGTTGGAAGGAAATGAAGAGGAACATCAAAAGTATCGCAGTATGGTGGTACAATATATAGTGGTTAGTCTCTATAGAGGAAGAAAAAGTTGATTATGGCTTTTGCCTCATTTTTCAGTAGAAATCTCTTAATTGTGCTGTTATTAAGCATTGCTTTTTTAAAATTAATTTTAGTTTTTATGTTTGAATGTCACTTAATGTTAAAACTGTTGGCATTGTGATTCTAGCTAACTAAATTTTCCTCAAATATTGGTCTCTTCTTCCTTTTCTTTGAATTTATCAAGTTCATATTGAGTGTTTTGTTTTTACTAACATGGAGCTGTGGTTAATAATAAAATGTCTGGATACCGAGCCGTGTATTGTACGAGCTTGATGTAAACTGCAATAAACATTTTATTCAAGATTCTTGTTCAATTTTTTTAAAAGATGCATAGAGACTACGGGTCTAGTAGACTTAGACATGCACAGTCTGGCCCTTCTGCCTCTGTAAGGAAATAGACCAAACAGTGCAGTATTGATTGATATTTATTTTTGGATTTATACTCGTTTAGGATGTTGTTTTCCAATAACAATGTACAGTAGGACTGGTCTATGATATCTAATGCCTGGATTGAATATGTCTATCTTATTTTAATTCTCAACTAAAAAAATACTGCAAACTTGTTAATAACTTGCTGTGTGCTAGTGCAAAACTCTTCACCATTCATTGATATGAAGATTTTTTTTTTTTTTTTTTTGCTTTTTGAGAAACAAATAGTTGATTTGTTTTATAATCCTCTCTCTTCCCCCTTTGAACGATCAACTTGTAAGTGAATCTGACGTTGGAGCTTCAATCAATAGAAGAATCGTGAAACATTTGAGCCCTTCATTGAGGATGAAGTCCCGTTTGATGAATACTGCCAATCCATGGAAACAGATGGAACATGGGCTGGACATATGGAATTGCAAGCAGCTTCTCTTGTTACGCGTAGTAATATATGTATTCATCGGGTGAGACCTGCTTTCTCTTCCTTTTGCTTGCTCGACTCTCTTGAATATTCTCGAATTTGGTATTTTATTCTCTCTTTTTTTCGCCTTTTCCTTGATCCTTTTAATTGGTCATGGACCTTTGAAGCTATTGAGTGAGAGATGTTGTAATTGTAAGTTTGTTTGATCCTTGCTTTGATTTTTGCTATGGCTGTCTTTGAGTTATTGATGACCAACTGTTAATCCCAAAAGTTCGAACACAGTCCCTTTCCTTCTTGGTTGAATTTAATTAACAGGCTTGTCATGTGTATCCAAACATAAACTTGCATCTTTTGATGTAATTAGTATTTAGTAGAATACATAACTTTTAGGATTTGAATACCAGACCTCTTGGTGAAATAGGTTCTAAAATCATTTTGAATTGCCATATTCCAAATAAAGAAGCTTACATGAGAGAGACCAAAGCTAGAATTTTAGTTCTAATAGATTGTCTATGGGACAATCTGGATCTATTATGGGTCACTCAAAAGCACATAAATAAAGTTCTATTATCATGGAACTAAACTGTGACAAAGCTTAAGTTTTTATTTTGTAAATGTTATTGTAAAGAAATAATACGATTTTATATTTCTGAATAATTAGAATTATAAGAGATATGACTTTATATAGGCATTACATCAAGTTAATATAGAAACTAAATATACTAATAATCATTAGGATTACATAATCATTCATAATCATATCTCAATGATTATGTAACAATATCTTAGAGATATATAGAATCATAATCATATCTTGGATGATTATGATTATGATTCTAACAATATCTTAGGGATTCTAACACTTCCCCTCAAGCTGGAGCATACGTATCATATGCACCATGCTTGTTACAAATGAAACCAGTACAAGAACCACAGAGAGACTAAGGTGTTTTAACACTGCTGGAGAATGCACAGCAGGAACATATATGGTGACTTGGATGTTTTAACGTTGTTGGAGAATGCACAACGTGAACAGATACAGAGGTTTGGATGGTTTAACATTGCTGAAAATAGACCCGGCCAACCGGAAGGAACCGGACGGTTCCGGTTTGGAACCGAAACTGAACCGGAAGGAACCAGACGAACTGGAACCGGTTCCGTACGGTTCGGTTAGGCTTCCCACCCTAGTGGAACTGTTGGAACCGTTCGGTTCCAATATATTATAAATAATTTTTTTTTTAATTTCAAGCTATTTATTTTATTTTAATTTAATATAATAAAATTCAAATAAATAATTTTTTTATTATATTTATTTGGTAATAATATCCCATTATAATTTTTTTAATAATTATTTTCCATTTTTAATTTTTTTTAAAAAATAAATTAAAGGGAACCGAACCAGTGGCCGAGTCTAGTTGGAAAATGCACAGAGGGAAAAATTTAAACTATTCCAAAATAGCTCAAAACATCTAATGAAAACTTGTCAAATCACCCCATGATTAAACCCCGAAAAAAGATCAGATGTGGAACTTGATGTGAATAAGAGACAAATAATCGATAAGAACTAAGCAATTCATTGGTATTGTCAAGATTGTCGAAGAAAATGCGGCGCGTGAGGCTCACACGCATATAGCAGCGCGTGTTCCAACAATGACTCTAAAAGAGAGAAACCAGAAACCAAAGAAAGATTGGCTCTGATACCATGTAAAGAAATAATACGATTTTATATTTCTAAATACTTAGAATTATAAGAGATATGCCTTTATATAGGCATTACATCAAGTTAAATATAGAAACTAAATATACTAATAATCATTAGGATTACATAATCATATCTCAATGATTATGTAACAATATCTTAGAGATATATAGAATCATAATCATATCTTGGATGATTATGATTATGATTCTAACAATATCTTAGGGATTCTAACAGTTATATATGTGTTTATGTTGCACAATTTCTGAAGCTTAAATAACATTAACAATGATTGACCCAATCTGCTCTTCTTGATTCGTTGTGAGCTTGAGATGTCTTTCTCTAAAATGGGGCATTCTGTCTCGCAATGAGATATTCAGATAAATGTCGACATTTTGTGACGAAATGTCTTATTTTGCCTTTTGTAATATATGCATGGGTGTGAATATATGAGCATCAATCATGACATGAGAGCGATTTATTTGAAGAAAACAATAGATATATGAAATAAGTGCAGAGTTGCAACAGCATTCACCAATCAAAATGTGGTATAGTATGCAGAGTTGCATTAATACAAGTGCAACTCTATTCAAAACTATTGCGTGCATATCATTTTAGCCCAGTATAATTTAGAATTTTAATCTGTTCTTTATTGGATAGAAAACTGAACAACATTAGTGGTTCATATGCTCTGTAATGTAGGCGCAGAGATACTCGTGCATTATGTATTTTCGTGATTTTTCCAGAGTAATAAGGAAATTCATGCTTTGCTTATTGCTTTCCTTGATGCAGTACATCTCCCCTCGCTGGTACATTAGGAATTTCGACCACCATGAAGCTCGTATGGTCCATTTGTGAGTTTCAGGAATTGTTGTCATATTTGTTATTCATTACTGTATATTTTTACTAATTATATAATATGATAAGGATGTCCCTTGGCACAAGTTATTTCTTATCTGGCTGTGAATGTAATCTTGATCTGAAGCAGTTTAGCTAGATATTTGACCTTGGCAATTCTTCTATCATCATGGTGGGCTGTATTCTGTGGTGTTAAAGCGTTGACCATCACAATAGTTTGCTTTCTTTATGACAGTGTGCTTGATCTTTGTTTTCTAACTTTTTTTATTGCTGCTTTTACGGAAAGATGTAATCCGAAAATTCTGCATATGATTTGTATTGTCATTTTCTTTTTGGTCCAGATCTTATCATGATGGTGAACATTACAATAGTGTACGGTTGAAGGAAGACTCTTGTACTGGCTCAGCTAGGCCAATTATGATCAAGGTTTCTGTTACGACTCTTTTTTGGATAAATTGATCTATTATTGCAAGTGTGTTAATTTTCTCAAAAGTTTTAACATGTAGTTGGTAGCAAGAGCCTAATACTTGTAGTTTGTTAAAGGCTGATGCTGATATTTCAGCGGCATCTAATCAATCCAAAACTGTGGCAAGCAAGTGTAAAGGGGCGGCCGCTGGTATCACCAATGCTGGATCTATCAAATTGGTTATGGCAGGAAGTGGCTATGAAAATCTTGGAAAAGTTGAAGAGGTAATAAATTGCATTCAAATTCCGTTGTCTGTATAATTCTTTGTCCTCTATTATAGTGTTGATGTCTTGAAATGTGAGGTTTTCTGGTGATTCTAATCTTTGCGGTTAGTTTGTGGGGTGCTCTTTTTTCCTTTTGGTTTTAAGGTTTGATCTCATTCCAGGTTTTACTGCAAGTAGGTGGTGATGTTGATGCTGCAATAGAATTTCTGATAGCAGAACAGGGAGCAGAAGAATACACTTCCAAAAACAATAATGCCGATATGTCTTATGGTAATGGCCAATCAGTATAATTTGTGCACTCTAGGTATTTTCACTAGCTATGTTGGCCAAATGAATGAGTTTTGTTATGTTGCTTAACTGAAGTAGCATCCTATCCAGTAGTTCTTAAAAAAGTATAGTCAGTCCCACTAAATAGTGCAGCTAGAAATTTACTTGTCGAGAAATAAAATGAGTAAGACCTGGCCCTAGTTAATCTTATCGTTGAACCTGTGCTTTTTAGAAAGATTTGGATACTGCTGAGGCGAGTGTGGAAACCTGCATTCTTAGGGATTTAGCAAATTAAATTAATTAATGATTAGCATGTCATTTTCCTTGTTTTGTTTTACCTATTCTTGTGAATTTGTAACGTTGCAGCTTTGGCTTTTCATGAAATTTGAAGAGATTGCTTTTCTTATCCGTAGTAAATTTCTGAGAATGTCTAGGTGACAATGAAAATGGAAATAGTGAGCAACATGAGGAAGAACCAGTAAATAAGATCTGCGAACAGGATAAATCAAGTAATAGTATCAAAAGAAGCCATGATGACTGCAGATTAAAACCAAATGAAAAGGTTTAGTATTTAACAAAATTGATAAACCAGCTTTCCTTTTCCCCCCACTCAAATGTGAAATTTCCTCTTCTTTTTCTAGTCTTCACTCTTCCCTCTTTTTGCAACTTTAGAAGATCCCAAGAAACAAGGTCTGCCCATGTGGATCGAAGAAGAAATACAAGGCTTGCTGCGGATCAGCCACAGGGAGATCCTCTGCCAAGATTGCTGTGTAAACATCTTGAACTCTTTTCTTTCCTGGATCTGTTTAAGCTATTTAAAATACATGGAGTATACAAAGATTTTCATTTCAGTGTTAACTTCCATTGGTCATCTCATGTGCCTAGTGTAATGATCTTTATTACAGTTGTGTTGATGAAAACATCAGTTAGATCCCAAATTACAATATTTCAGGTGTAATCAGGCACTGGCATGCATTATTAGCTAACAATTTATAGTCAGAAATTAAATTATTACAGCTTTTGACTATGTGTTCTGGAAGATTTCAGCAGCCCCTTGACCCTTCCCCAAGAACAAAGTTTCTATAGTCTAATTTTGTAAATTTTGTTCTTCAGTAATCTAACAGTTGACTCTAAGAGGGGCCGAAAGGAAAGGAAGCAAGGTAAGAAAGGAGAAGCTGCTAACACTTTGTCTTCTGGTGGAAATGATGGAGGGCCGCCTGACATGGGTGCACTTTGTATATGATCTCAGTCCTAAATGTGAGTATCACCGCCAGTTGATTGCACTGTGATTTTCCATTCCTGAAGAATTTGATTTGTATTTTGTGCTTTTTCTCTCCCAATGGAAGGCAATGTTTTTCTTTTATTGAACAGGAAAACTTTCTTATCAGAATTTTGTTTTGCCATATGGTAATATGTTCATTATTTCACACACTTGCCTACAGCAATTAAAATTATGTTAACCACGCCATCTCTTTTTAAAATTTGTTTGCATGGAGCTTATTTTTTGCCGTTAGTTTACTCAACATTGTCAAGATAGGAAAATACTCTCAGAAAATATATGGGGTAGATTGTTCTGTAGGGTATTTTGTATAAAAATTAATGAAAGAAGATACTTATAGGACATGCATCACGGATTGCAGCCCTAGTCTTGGGCTTTACCCTATAAACTTTTAGATTCAGGGAAATTGTTTGACTGATTTCCGTTCTTAATGGACTGCCATACTTGTTCAAAGGCAGTGGAATGCTTACAAGTCAGTACCCTATAATTTTGGTTAAATTGCAGCTTTCCCTTGCACAGATGGAATGTAAGACTGGTGTCAGCCATCGAATTCTTTTAGAGCTCTGACTAAGAGCTGACCTAGCTTTCGAAAGTGAACCAAAAAAAACTTGAGGATCCCTTGAGCTTTAGTTCCTACTACAGCTTAACTTTGAAAGCGCATTAGTTAAAAGTAATTATTAGTGAAAAGTTACATCTTAATTCTGAATGGAGTTGTATTTGTTGCTGATCAAATTTGCTTTCCAACTTGCAGGTTTCTTATGTGCGAACACCATGAACCCGCCTTTCTTTGCAAAGTGTAAACGGCCGCTGGGCCTGGTGGGGGTATTTTTGTCCAACCATTTTGGCAGAATTACCTGGAGTCCACGTGTCTTTTTAATCAGACCTATATTTTTCCTCCATTATTTATTACTGAATGAATGAAAGCAAGCATCTGCACCCTTGACGTGGCTACACGTGGACCACTTGGGGCATGTGCCCACACCCACTCGTTACATTAAAAAAATACCATAGAACGTCCGAGAAAGTCTATTATTGAAACATTGATATATATATATATATATATATATATATATATATATATATATATTTCTATGGTTATTGTATTTATTATCATGTGTTGGAAATTTTGATTTAGTACTGAATAATCCCGTAGTAAAAACCAAAAGTGTGATCCACACACCATAAATTATAAAATGAAATGAAACTTACTGAAAAATATTATTACCAATTAGCACTCATATAAAAACTCAGAGCCCAGTTAAATGGGGCTTCTGAGTTCTGAGCCTTTGTTGGAGTCGACATTCAACAGGCCCACTACTTGGCCCATTTTGGCATCCAACTAGGGGTGCCTCTCTATTCTTCAAATTGTCCGGAAATCAGAATGCATACTTTAAATTATTTGCACACTTAGAAACCAAAAAAAATATAAAATTCAAAGTTTCATTTCATTATCATTCTCTCTTTCTTTAAAAATTAAGTTTACGTAACTTTGATGAAAAGATCAAAGACTTTTTTACACACTTGACCATTCTTTCATGTTTAGTGAAGATTTAGCCTTTAGGTAAGATAATATCCTATTTAGCTTAACAATCAAACCAACTAAAAATTAGAAACGTCTTTTTAGAGCTTGCGTTCAAAGTGAAGCTTCTTCTAATACATATCAAATATCAACAAGTCCACTCAACAAATTCTAAATCAATCAAAATTATCATTATTTTTAAGCATAAACCAAGTGCAATTGCTTCTCTCTTTTTGGGTGGTTGCCACTTTCTTCCACTATCTTCCATGATGAGACATTTCCCTCTTCTTTAGTGAAAATGATCATTTATTCCCAAATAGGAAAGTCGAAACTCTCTTTCTTTCTATCCAAGAAAGGAAATTCTTATTTTTGTGACAAAACCCACTTTGAATATAAAAATCATTTCTTATTTAGTGATGTGAATGACATCCATCACATTCTTCTTCACAAACACATTATAGAACATTATTTTATCGTCGGTGCTCCTTGATATTATTAAATGAAATTATTCTTCTTCTTTTCTCCTATTTAAGGAAATCATGAAATGCTATTTTGTCCAAGGATATGATCATTTAAGTGCTTTTAAATCTAAGCAAAGAAAAAGCTTTACATGGTAATGGAAATACTTTACAAAATGGTTTTTTGAAGAGATTGTCAAGAAGTTTAAAATGTTAAGGTATCCTTGATGTGATGCGAAATTCTTGACAATCTCTTGTAGCTACCTTTTTTTTTTTTTTCCAACTACTCTTCAAAATAATTGAAGTATGGTCATTAATGGCAATACACACATATTTGCTTATATTATTATTCTTTGGTTTGTGTAAAAAGAAAAAAAAAGAATTTTATTTTTCACCCTTGGATGACCTATTGTAAGAGTAAAATTTATTATGTTTCGTATTGTTCAAGTTATTGAAATTGTCGAGGCCTAAAAATTTTGAATTATGTTACAAATCCAGCCACCAGTCACTCACCTTCCACATTCTAGCACTTGATGAATGACCAGAAAATTTCAAAATTACAATCGAAACTGTCAACAGAACTCCATTTAACAATCTAGCTATCTATCAACTAATATCTTAAAATTGAAAGGGATCGTGATTCACATTTTCAACCAAATAAAAGATCTTCTTGTGAGCTAATTAAAGTTTAATATTTTCACTCATCTTCTTGTTGAATGAAGGGACCATGCGTGACCACCTTCTATTTCAAGGTGATGCATTCAAAAAGGAAGGTTCATATATACCTTGGCTAGGTGCTCCACGAGATAAGGACCAACCTTGAGGAGACCAACTCAGAGGACTAAACTACTCTAATATCAATTATTACAAACTCAAGGCGATACAACTCATCATTCAAAACCGATTTGTTAAAAGAGGGTGTCTAAGGGTTAATAACCCACCAACTAAACGCATACTTAATTAGCATGTGAGATCAATTGTTACAAACTCGTATTAGAACTCATATTTCAAAATCGATTTGGAAGGATGGAGCGCCTAAGAGTTATTAAATCACTAATTAAACCCATATTTATTTAATATGTGAGATCCTAACAAATTATTTGTAAAAGATGTTAATTTTGAATATTTTATGAAAACTGAAATTAGTGTCAATGGTCTTCTTATAACTGTATTTAAAAAAAAAAATACTCTTTTTAAAGTCAATTATAAAACTGAAATGAGTGTAAATGGTCTTCTTATAACTGTATTTAAAAAAACTCTCTTTTTAAAGTCAATTATATGATTAATCATTAAAATGTATTTAAGAAAACTAATACATCCATCCTACTCTCTAGGCTACATCAAGTCAATATTGCATCTCTGGCAAAATCAAATTAAGAATTTGAAAAGACCTTTCTTACTTATCCAACAAAGTGATATAATAAACAGATATAGACATTTAAAATACCTAAATATGGACCAAACAAGGTCAGAATCAAATTGAATAATGCATCTAATTTAAGCAAATCCCACCCAAATAACCAACCTAATTGTGTGAATCATGACCTGTATTTTCCTTGTCAATTGCTACATCAAGATGGAACTTTGAACATGACAAAAATGTGGTAATTTTTGTTCAAGCTTTTTTAATTTCTGTAATCAACCCTTGAGAAGCAAGACCCATTTGTTTATTTATATGTATAGAAACCTATGCCTTTCACAATTCTCAGAAAGCAAGAATGGTACCCCGCAACAGTTACAAGAATTGTCTTTTAAAATAATAATAAAAAATAATAATAATAATGAAGCAAGGAAGAAAAGAAACATATACCAAAAAAACAGATAGCACGTTGATTAAGATCTAGCGTTGAATTAAATTTTGTATTGAATACTGAATCCACAATCAAAATATAAAACAAATTCATTTCAACACAATCCCAGATCCTTTTTTATTTTCTTTATCTAACCCATTTACTTTCCACATTTATTCCATCCAGAAGGGAGCCTATGGCTATAACCATTGGCTTGTCATGGCCACTGTAAAACATCTATAAATATATATTTATCTCAACAGTCTTTCCAAACTTGGAAAGTTTTCCAAACAAACCTTTAAATAATAATGACAATAATAAATAAACAAAACCTAAAGAGCAGCAAAAAGAGGACCAGCATATACAGATCTCACTATTTCACCACATGCAGCTCCCGCTGCAATGGTCCAGTAAACAATAATGCAATGTCCACAAAATTTAAAATCCTGTGACATTAATTAAATTCATTATTGATTGGTCAGTTGGGTACCTATATATATATATATATAGAGCGACGACAAAAATAAAAAAATAAAAATAAAAATCATGCATTATATATATGCTTGGAAGAATATGTGGCTCTCATGTGTTTAATTGTAGTAAGAGTTATTATATATGAGCCTGGCCTTTTTGTTTTGTTTGATTTTGGTGGGTTTTGATCTTTTTCACCAAGAAAGGTGAAAGCAGCCTTTTTCATTTGACATTATTGGTGCACATGAGCTACGAGGTTCCATATCGGGTAAATGATGATGACACAAAACCTAATTCAGAATAAGTTTTTGGAGAGTTGTTAACTTAACCCAGTAATATATTAAGATAATCGATTGATATTTTGTATTAGCTAGGCAGCTTAATTAATCAACTTTGTCATATAAGTAGGAAATTTACATTATTAATACGATATAACAAATATTTAGTTTCATATTCGAATAATTCTTTGATATAGGGGAGGTGTGGATGGCGTGATATCATTAACTAATAAATATATGATATGTACATAATTATATTAAATATAATTATAATTAATTTTTTAATTTTTTAATATTTTAATACGCGTGATATATTATTCAATTATTACATAAATAACTGTTGTATTATAAACTTTTTCGTCATCCACCGATGTTTCAAATACCTAGAAATATAAACCCATAGCGTAATGTTGAAAAATTTCTCACCAATTAGTTCACTTAAAGCCTAGCATATTGGTGTAGGGTTTATGGTCTGATCTTGATCAGGTCCTAGGTTCGAATTCAGGGAATGCATTTATTGTAAGAGTCTGTGACAGTCGGAGATTTTACCCACTCCGCTTAAATCCGGAACGAGTGGTTTGACGGTATGGTTTCCAATGATTTCAAAAAAAAAAAAAAAAAATTGTTTAGAAATAATTAAATCTGCTCTTGGATTAGTCCCCACATTCTACCACTTAACAGTTAACACCCTAGCAATTTATTAATTAATATCTTAAATTGTAAACGATCGTGATTCACATTTTCAACCAAAAAAAAAAAAAAGAAGATAATCTTGTGAGCTAAAAGTTCAATAATTTCTCTCATCTTCTTGTAAAATGGAACATGCGTAATGCCCACCTTCTACTTCAAGATGGTGCATTCAATGAAAAAAAGTTCATATGCGGTCCATTTTCTTAATCTATAAATCATCAAGAAGAATGTGTTCAGTTTTAGAGAGTATTTTGAGCTAGCTATAAGATCTAGTTGATGTTCATTCACATCTCAATTTGAGATCATTAGATGCTTGAATTACTAATCTCTTTGTTAGGCTAACACAGTTCCGAAGGGGAGTGGCTTGGTGGTATATGGTTCATGATCTCACCTTGAGGTCTTAGGTTCGAATCCAGAGAGTGCGTTTCTTGTAAGAGCTCGGGACAACCGGAGATTTTACCTGCTCCGCTTAAGCCCGAAATGAGTAATTTGACGGTGGGATTTCCAACGATCTCATGCATCATCGATGTGGTCACACATATATACCATTACCAATGGTGCCACATCTATGATTCAGGAAATGACATTGAAGAAAAACAATGCAAGGAACTCATAATTTCCAAAGCTAGCTAGGTAAGAATGACGTTTCAAGTAGTTGCCATAAAAACATTGAGATTATTAACAAGCCCAAGCCCCCTAAAGAATTCTAAAAAAGGAAAGTGCATGAGAGATACAATATGATGAGTGGGTGAGAGAATTAATAACAATGAGAAATTGATATATAAAAATGGGCATCCCTGAAAAAGGAAACCAAAAGAGTTGTCTGTCTCAGTGAATGATGAATGCGATCCAACACTTGACAGTACAATATTTTATATGTGATAACGTTATGGACCAATAACCCCCCAGAGTCAAGTCCCAGTCACCCACATGACACAATATTCAATCTAAATTATACACAACATTCATGTATTTGTTAGAAACAATATCTTTCTTTTCTTCTTTTTCTCGTTCAAAATAAGACACCGTAAGATTTCCTCCCTTCAAAGAAAGCCAATATAGGGAAACCCTAATCTTAAATAGAAATAAAGTAAAAAATTTCTTGGCATCCGTTTTTGTTTTTATTTACTTTTTTAATCTTTTACTTTTTCCACTTTTTTTTTTCTTGCTTGCATTGCATGTCCCCACTTCTCATTACTTACCCCATCTTTTTAGCTTCATGTGCTTTAAGTTTTTGGTTCTTCTCTCTTCTGCTTTTTTGACTCAATAAATTTTGCTTGAGAGAGATGAATCTACCTCTCTCAGGATTCACACTGTTTCGTAGATCCGAGCAAAGTAATTCATCTAATAATCTAATTTCAGAATGGCTTTGAGTTTGAACTGCAACATGGCAGAATCATTGGTCCGGTTCTGAAAACACTGAGAATTACTTTCTTTTGTTTTTTTTTCATTTTATTATTATTTTTTTAGCAGGAGTCTTTTAATTTCTCTTCACGATGTATCTAAGAGGGAAAAAAATAATTTTCAATGCTTTTAGCTTAAATATTGATTTCAAAAGCTATAACATTGATTTAAATTAACCTAATAATAATATTCAAAATCAAAATAATATTTAATGATACAAATTCATCTCACTGGTAAACAAAAAAATGTGACACAACTAACTTCATACGTTCTAGACTTGATTTAGAAAGGAATCAAGGATTAAAAAAGCATTCAAATTTAAATTATTATAATTTATTAATAAACAATTACAAGACTAGTCTAGTTCTTTCTAAAAGTTTCTGATCATTGTAAGGTTTGCAACTTGAAGGAAAATCTCAAGCATATTGCTAATAAAATATTCAAGAGTGACGTCCAAGATGACGAGATAGAACTTCGTATTTTATACATTTATACCCCATTTGCAATATTTTAATGTATCTGGATATTGATGATATATCATTGAACTGATCAAATGACCTTACAATGTTATTAAAATAACCAAAATGTTCTTCATGGGAATTTCCTTCATCATTCAAACTTCAAAGCCACCACCCACATTGTTTCCTCGTACAATACCGGCCGATTAAAAAATAAAAAACCCATTTGAAGTATTTGAACCCGTATCATATTTACAAATTTTAAAAGTGAATCTTGACCGACATATTCCTCTTTTGATCTTGCAAGATTTACAGTGTACTTAAAAGGGGGGGTTTTGTGTTTAAGAGTGACAAGTCACTCTCTTCATTATAGCCATTTCTGACTGCTTTAGACAGGAGTACTGATTCAAAGGACACAAATGACAGTGACTATTCATCACCAACTGGTGATATTTCCAAGACATCAATTCCCATTTTCATATTCCTTAATTACTATTATCACTCTTCATTAAAAAAATCTTATCTTAGATTTTTCACCCCCTTCTGTTACCTAAAATACATAGTGAATTGACACAAAGCCACCCACCACATATATAAAAGGTATCTTTGTTTTGAGGAACTTACAAATCAGTCCTGTAAGTGCTTTCAGACTTGGCAATAATTTAAGAAAATGAGGCAACAAATGTTGAAAATAATTGCAAAACACTAGAGACTATGACTATAGGAGGTGCCATATAGGGCGGCAAAGCAAATGTGACATTCATAGACTTAAAAAAAGGAGAGATATAGGAGTTTTAGTCAGAATTCTGGAAAGAAAAAAATCTAGTTGAAGATTTCGTCCGTTTGTTAGTTTGACTAATTGACCATCTAATATTCCCAAAGGAGGGAACTAGGGATTTTAATATTTTTATCATTCCCCTTTGGTTGGTTTTAACTCTCAGTTCCTTTTTTCCTCTCCTTTTTGGGAAAGTTGGAAAAAGTTTGGTGCAAATAAATATTACACAATTGATTATTTTAGATGCTTACAGGCAAGCATTTGAGGAATTGAGAGATTAGAGGAAGGATTATGTCTATATAAATCTTAGGAGGGTCTCATGAGAGAATGGAACCCATTTGACTGCAGCCAATTCTGATTGTGTGATGAGGATCTAATCTGCTGAGGGAATCCTGATGATGCTGCAGCAGTTGCAAACATATGAGGACCGGATTGCCATTGTTGATGATCATGATCATCATTTGTTGACAGTGAAAGATCATTCCCAATTCGGCCTCTCTTACTGCTGCTGCTTGGAATTAACGGACTCTACACAATTGCAATGATAATTAAAAACATAAAATAAAAATTTGTTAAATAAAAAACGTACTGCTGATTTCCAAGGGGTATCCAGTTGGTAAAATTGAATAATTTGCTATACCTACTTGATAATTTGATTGGTTATAATGTGGGGGCGCCATATGTAGCATATGGGATTCTTCAGGTCTCCTGAATTGCTCATATCTTTGCATCTCACTGGGCTTACTGAATGATGATGAAGCTGGAGATAGATGGGTTTGGCTTAGAAGTTGCATAGTTTCAGCCTCGCTATACCAATTTTTCCTGTATAGCACATCATGCTCGCTTCTGTATACTTCTTGCTGCTGCTAAATTAAACATCAATTAATATTTTAGAATTACTTCTTAAAAGTTAAAGAACCAATTAATAATAATAATCAAGAACTTGTGAGTGTGTAAACCTTAGGCCTAAAAGCCCCATTGCGCCAGTCAGGTTCATAGGGCAAGGGTGCCGAAGGCCTATCCATTCCAGTACTTTGCCTCCTATTAGCATAGTCTATGCTGCTTTGCTTAGATGCTGAATTTCCCAGACTCAAATCTAGATTGTGGTCGGCACCACCATGACCTGAACATTCTAAACACTATCAGTATATTTCAAAATTACAACGCAAAAAATAGAAAAAATTATTAACTAATTACTCACCAGAGGCCTTAAGCTCGTCTTCATACAAGCTGGGATCAAAATTAGTGACGGCCTCTTTGCCATTGCACTTAACCGCAGCTTTATCATAAGCCCTAAAACAAATATACCAGAAATTTTAAAGTGCCATCAATTTCTCTTAACAGTCCATCTTCCAGGGAGAGACACAAAATTATGAAATTAAAACTACTCTCTGACCTTGCCGCTTCGATCTCAGTGTCAAACAAGCCCAAATAAACGTACCTGAAACAAGGATTAGATTAATTAAAACATTAGATTTTGAGAGAAATAATGCGATTGGAGATTGGGGGAGAGTTGTAGCAGTGAATTACGAGAAAGGATGCAAAGAATAATATAGAGCAAGTTGAAGTTATTACTTTTTGCCTAAAAATTGGCCCATACGAGCTTCCCATCTTCCACATTTGTGCAAAGTAACTCCTCTATATTTGGAGCTTCCTCTAGGGAAACCGGTGCTTTGTCGGCGAAGTACATGCACAAACTCCTCCTTTGTTAAATTGCTCATCTGTTATCAAACAACATTAAAAGATTCTTTCCTTATGCGTATCAACATATCAAAACAAACAAAGAAAAACTAAAAAAGCACATCCATATATCTTCAATTACTAGACTGTACAAGATAAGATGCAACTATTCAAGATAAGATAAAACTAAAAGACCACTCACTACTACTCTTTCATTTTTTTTCCCTCTTACCTGTTTCAAGTCATCCTCATAATCTTCTATACTAAAGTTTATATCTGCCTCCACTCCCCGGAACTTGATAGCTGCCCTATCATATGCACTGCAAAAGATAGAAAAAAAAAACTTCTTTCAATTTAACAACACTTTCTGTGTCAAAGTGGAAAAAAAAAAAAAACATGTTAAAGAATAGGGAAACAATTAATAACTCACCGAGCAGCTGTATGTGCAGTGTCAAATCCACCTACAAACAAACACCCATCTCAGCAAACGATAGACCACATAACATATTAATGGCTTCAACTTTCAACAATCAAAACAAAAAGTAAGTTTAAAATTCCCCCACATACCTAAATAAACTTGCTTCCCAGAATCCCTGATATATAAACAAATAGTAATAAAAATTAAAAAAAAAAAGGGACATGTAATGATGTAAAGTTGCACTCTTATGAACAATTTTAAAAAGAAAAAAGAAAAAAACAAACCATATATGAGACTCCCATCTGCCGGTTCTTCTGTAAAACGTGACTCCTCTATACTGAGAACTCCTAGACCTTGGTCCGCGCCGGCTTTTTTTCATGGGTTGAGGAGCTTCAACCGGTTTTCCAGACTCAATAGGATCCGATTGGCAAAACTTGACACCAACCCAGTTAGCCCGAGGGAACGTCAGCCCTCCAGCTAAAGCTTCACTCGATGTGGCCCCTATTTGTTGCTGATGCTCCTGATCAGCAACCGGCAAAAACTGCCGAGTTATTACCTGCGGTTCCATCGCTTCTTCTTCCCCTTGAGGCGACAACGACAAACATACACCAAATATTTTACTTCTGTAGCTATTAATTTTCTCTAAATTTAATCTTCCCTCAGCCGCACCACCAACTTCGTCATCGGATCCGTTTTCCATTACAACAACTGAAGAGCTTGAATTCGAAACGGATCCCACTTGTTTTCCCTTTTCGTCATCCCCATCTACGGATGTTGCTTCAGACACTTCAATATCTTTTAGCGAGTCATTGAGATCCCACATTTTTTTTCGTTTTGTGCTCAACAATATTAAACAACCGATCTTAAAACAAATAAACACTCAGAATTCTAATCATCGCTCTCACATCAGAAGATCAGAAGCCAATATTTTATTTTATTTTAATTTCTTTTTGGCCTTTCTATTTCAGTGTTTGACGAGAGAAAATGCAATGAATATTGAAAGGAAGAAACTTGAAGATGGAGTATTCAAACTTCAAAGAAGAGAACCTACGACAAAGAAAAAGAGAGAGGGTTTACAAAAAGGTAGTGGTAGGGGGAGATGTTTCAAGATCTTGTAAATACCTCACTGCCCAATACAGCATAGACGAGGCCAGTTTCAGCTAAGCTTATAATAATAATACTATTACTGCCTTTCTCTTTCTCTATCCCTCTTCTGACAACTTGCCTTCTCTTTTTCTTTTTTTGTTATTTATTTATTTTTTCTATTTAATCTTCAATGACTCCTCATAATTCACAAAGGAGAGTGACATTTTACCCTGCACTACAGTTTTCTATGGTGTTAAAACTTTCACTTAACAATCATCTCCGTCACTTTATTTAGCCAAAGTTTTGAAATTATAAAATAACATAGTATTATCAAAATAGTATGAGTAATTGATATAAGGCAAGAGGAAAGTGTTAGTCCCCTGTACATATCATAAAGATTTTTTCCGATCATTATATATTATTTTGATTTTAAATATTAAAAATTATATTTTGATTTTTAATTTTGTGTTATAAAATTTATGTCGAAATATCCGCACCATAGGAAAAATAATAGAAAAATGAAAAGATAGGTGGTTGTTTCTTCCTCTCTCTCTCAAAATTTAATTTAATTTAATTTAATTTTATTTTATTGTTTTAACTTAATTAAATATCTATGAAAGCATCTATGATCTATCTTTTTCTTATTAGTTGTTCAAAGCAACACCATTTATAAGAAGGAAGGGAAAATGAGGAAGGAAAGAACCATCTCTTTCTTTACTCAACTTTCCCACGTTAACCAAATCGAAAAGCATTTCTTTCTTTTGCTTTCTCTCTCTAAATTACCTACAAATGGAAATGGACAGCACAAGGACTCAAGAGATGCTTAATTACTCAATTAGATATTTCATTATCATTACTCACTCCCCACTCCACAACAATAAGTTTCACCACCAAGTACTAGTTGAGTCGTTTTACTTTATTATATATAAGTTATTTATTTCACCTGGTTTTTACCGCGGAGAAAGGACAGTTAATAAAGGGTAAAACGGGGAAAGTACAAGAAGTTAAGGGGTAAGAGAATAGTTTCAGTATCAAAAAATGGAAATGGGAATAATGTAAGAAAACGGAAAATATTTCCGGAAAAGTCCAATCCAAGAGTACGGGAAGAGGGCCACTTTTGCCTCTTCCGTTCACCCATCGACCAATGGCCTGCCTCTTCTGTACCCCGTATTTATGACCTTTTGTTCTTTCCACACCCTCACCTTCAGCGCGTTTAATCCACTCTTTTGCTTAGTTTTTCATATAAACGGCATTGGTAACACTATTGTTTAATGGATTTTCAATAATAATAATAACTAGTGTAATGACATGATACAAAATTTAAATTTGAAAATTTTGCCTTTGACATTCTCTATCAAGTTCTTAAAAGAAAACTGGTATTTATTATTGTTATAGAATGTACTTTTTATAATGAAGGACACAAATAAAATAATAATTTTCATTAATATTTATATAATAAAATAAGTATGATTATTTTAATTAAATAGTCTCCTAATTCTCAATTAACAATTAAATAATTTTTATAAGTTGTATATCAATATTTCATTTTCAAGCAATGTATTTTTACCAGTGTTATTAAAATCGGACTGAATCGGCCGATTCAACAGAGAACTAGCCATGAGTCCAGTCTGGCCCAGCCAAAGATAAAAAGTCGATCCGGAAAAAAAATCAGTCAAAACTGTTGAATCGGTTAGGTTCATTTTTTTTAATTAAATAAAACTATTTATACGTAAGTCGATTTTTTAAGCACGGTTCAGTCAGTCCAATCAATAACTCACTGAACCTTTTAAATTACCGCTCCGATTCTGAAAACGCAGATTTTGATCAATAATCTAAAAATATCATTCCATTTATACTGACCATGTCAAGAATAGTTTTTTTTTTTTTTTTTGCCTTGGTCAATACCGTTATTTTAACCTAATAAATTGAACTTTGAAATATGCTATATCAATTTTTTATACAAGTTTGAATTTATATTCAATTAATGCTAAAAAAAAAATAACATGACAATTAATACACATTTTACAAAATTCTGCTAATTTAAAGCCACGATTTTATTGTTAACTAAAAAAATATACAATCAACAATTAAGGAGAAATAAAATTAATTCATAATTTATCAAAAATTATAAATTAACCATATTGACTCAAAGAGACATGTTTATAGTAATTAGTCATTTTGACTAATTAATCGACAACTCAACTTCATATCTATAATATCTATTATTAAATAAATAAATTGTATTACAATTTTTATTTTAAAAAATCTACAAAAATTTAATATTGACATTTAATTTTGGTTGAACACCAATTAAAGTGGTCATTGAGTTCCACGTATATGTTATCATCAATAAAATGAACCTCTAATTAATTTTTAATTGTACCTTTAAAAAATGAACATATGATGCAACTCCAAGTGAAGATCTTTTGCGCGTGTAATGCACCGCCGATAAAAAAGAGAGTGGGTCCAAGTTCTGACTAAAAATGCCGAAGCCAGAAATAGATTGATGAATAAATTCGTAGATTTAGAGATATCATCATGCTTGACATCATGGGCACCATAATAAACACAAGAAAATAGAAACAAAATAATATCATTGTTAAAATTTCAATAATTTTTTAAAGCAGAAAAAAGAAGAGAGAGTGTGTTCCAGAAGTAAACAGACATTGTCTGGAGTTGGGCCCCACCGCCAAAGAAGGTTAAAAAATAAATTAATTAATTAAATTGATAAAAATAAGAGAGGATGAAGGAGTGCCACGTCAGAGTCCACGAATTAAATTTCCAAATATGCCCAACTCTGAAAATGTGATTATTAAGTGAAAGAACAAACCTACCAATAATGGAAGTGGGACGAGGCTATGGTTTCAATAGGTTGTTTCCCTCAAGTGGAAAACAGTATATATATATATTTTCTAAGTGGGCCTCCTCTATTATGCAGGCCCAGGCCCACCCTTCATTTTCTCTCTCTCTCTCTCTCTATGTAACTAAGGTGATGAGTGAGTGGTGACTGACTGCTATTATATCCTTAAGCTCTCTTGTTTCTCTTTCAACATAACTATTGCTTTGGCATATTTTTTGTAGTTACTTGTTCCACTTGCCATTACAAATTCAAAGCTAAAAACTTTAATTTTGAAAAAGGTGGGCTGTTGGTAAAATTCAACTACAATACTACATCGTACTCGGCACATGTTTATTGATTCCAAGACCAATAATATGAAATTACCAGTTGGCGCATATATAAATTGTGACCAGGAATAAATTTGCATGGAGAATAACACTGGGTCCCCGATGTTTCTCATTTTTTTTATTTTTTAATTACTTATTTCATCTATGATGTTAAGACTATAATAGATAAAATATAATTTTATTGTCTGTCTAATATTATTAATAAAAAATAAGAAGAGCTATTTATATTAACGTCAATAATGTGCCGAGTAATTGAAAAAAAAATATATAGAAGCATATATTATAAATAAGAAATATTAGCACCTAAGTGTCATTCACCTTATTTTGGATGCATCTGGTTTTATTACGTGAACGGTGAATCAAATACTTCGCCCATTGAATTATATGATCCTATGTAATACATATTAAAATAATGAAATTAAGTAATTGATAGAATTATAGATATGCCAAGCTTGACTTCTAAACTACTCCTTGTGGTATTCTGGGTATTGAACCTTCCAATTGTAAAATAGGAAAATTCATAAAATTAGTCAAAAAAAAGTTTGTCATTTATCAAAATAAGTCATAACGTTTTTAGATTTGGGAAACTGGCAAAATTATTTGAAGTACACCCAAAATTTTTTTTATTGAAAATTTCGGAAATCCAAAATCATACTTCGGATATCCGAAGTCTTATTGAATCTCCGGGGTATTTCTTCGAATTTCCGAAATAGGAAAAAATTATAGCATGTGATACGAAACATATAATTTGTAAGGCTATATATGATTTATACATATAAGAACGAAAACATTGATTCCGAAAATATCACTTTCTATTACATCAAATTTGATTACATAAATTAAAATTAATGTTGACTTGAATTTTGGCTAAGATGAGTCATGCATGAATGTCTATTGTGTCCACATCCGCCACATCGACCATATATGACTTGTATTGTTTGTTTGTCGTGTTAAGGTCTTCTATTTGTTTTCAGTCATCCCATCGAAACACGCTCATACAACATTTCATCTAATTGCTCATAAATTGTGCTCACATCAACTAAATTAAAAAAAAAAATATTTACCTCATATTCATCGCTGTCATTATTTAATTTCTCTCAAGATCACACAGTATAAAAAGTTAAAGGTGTTTGTTCCATTTTGAGACTTATGAGAATATGAAGAAATTTGGAAAAATTAGTTGGCAAAAATGATTTCTTTTTGTGATGGGAACAAATGGAGAATACACGATTTTATACACATTTTTCCAACTTCGGAGATCTAAATGATGACTTCAGTTCTCTAAAGTTTTTAATTTAAAAAAATAAATAAACTCTGAAGTACACTTCGGAGAACTTAGCTAATTTCACAAATTCCAAACGTTATAACTCATTTTGGCAAATGACAAATCTTTTTTAGCTAGTTTTGTAATTTTCCCTTATAAATATGACATGTTGGATGAAAACATATGTTATCTTGATGTAAAAATGCACATTACCTTTTGTTAAAAGTAATTAGGGATAAAAAAATTAAATAGGCTAAATAAATAATAAATTACAATTTTGTGGGGTCAATTCACAAAAGAACTAAAATTGAATGGTACAAATAAAATAAAATGAAAAATCATAAAATTAAAAATATAAAATATATAAAAAAAAAAAAATCCATAATGTAAAAATTGACGAAGTCACTAAGAGACGAGTGTTGGAAAATGCTTATGAGTAAGCATTTTGAGGCACAATTTTAAGCATGGTCCATTTCGTATTAGTGGTTGTTATTGAATGATTCGGATACTCCTCCGTGAGTAGTTCGAAATGGTATATTCATATGCTTAAAATGGTGATTGAGTGAATGAGAAATTGTTGCTCAAAGTTCACCCATTAGTGTTGGAAAATAAAGAGAAATGTGCTTGTCCCACATGCGAAAGCTAATAGAGAGAAGTGGTGCTTATATATGATTACTCATATGTAGATGAGTAAGAGTTATAAGGATAAATGCTCTTTCTACGTGCGCGTGCAGGGGGGTGCAAATCAAAATCCGATCAGGCCTGACTCGTGTGCACCCGCGCGTCCTGCGTACACGAATCCCGGACCAAATTGTGCAGGTCTGGCCCAGACAATTTTTGCATGTCTCTTTATTTTTTCAAGCCTTTTGAAGTTCCATAACAGTTGAAGTCTCCCACTCATGAATGGAGTGTTCAATTTCTATTTAAAGAGGGCAGTGTATTTCGTTTTGGTTAGAGACAACACACAAGAAAAATTCATAAGCTTTCGTTTTAAAGGTTTTGCCCACAGTTTTCTTTGTTTTTGTTTGGGAAGATTTCAAATACTTTAGTGGTTCGTTGGGAACGGGTTTTGGTGGTGCCCATACTCGTTCGTTTTCCGTTGCATCCTGGGAAACAAACGTCTCACGTTCTACTGCACCTTCGGTAGGGGACATATTTGTTTTAAGGAGATTGTTGACATCAACAAGCCTCGGGAAAGAGAAGCAGTGGTTCGGTTCTGACTCAACATTGTCTTCAGTGGTTTGGTCAGAGGAAGACGATATCATCAGCGTCAGAGGCTCGCTTTCATAGCGTCAGAAGCTCGCTTTCATTGCGTCAGAGGCTCGCTCTCGACTTCAACAGACAGAGGCACAAAGCTTTCAGAGGCAGACGCACAAAGCTTGAGTTTGCATTAAGGGTCTGCCGTTAGACGCATCAGGGTCTGCCGTCAGGCGCATCTCCAGGGTCTGCATCAGGGCCTGATTCGCTCGTGGGTCTGAATCACTCCGTTGGATCTGCTTCAGAGTCTGCTCAGTGAGTTTGCTTATCATGGTCAGATTCCGTAGTCATAGGCTAATTCGGATTTTCTCAATTACCAATAAATACTTATAATATTTGCATTACAACGAGCAACAACAATCATCTCATTCAAATTTAATATTTATTAAAATATATTCCGTGAATTAATAAAAAAAAAAATCTGATTTATTAAAGTAGTAGTTATTAAATGCGAAAAAATAAACCTAACTTATATCGATAAACAGTTACAAAAAAATGAATCACTATTTACATAATTGAAAGTGGGAATATTTAGGAAAAGATATGTGATTGGCTCTTCATGTTTACTTCCCATAAATGGTAAAGATCGTATCCGAACAATAATATTATTATTTTATTGAATATGAAGGCCTATAAAAAGCTGCAAAGGAATCCAATGAGATAATTTCACATGATTACAAAATTGTTTCTTGGATGTTTTTTATAATTTCAAGCCAAGACAATCTGTTACAAAATCTTCTCCAGATCCCAATCAATCCATCAATCAAATTCACAGATGAAGAAAGCTGGGTGGGCCGTTTGCTTGATTGGGCCGGCCGGTTCGTTCATTTTGATCAGAAATATCATAATTTATGCAAAATACGATTATAGCCTTAAAATATTGTTTTTCTTATTCCTTTATTAAGAGGCTTCAATTGAGTGTCGGTAAGTTAAAAGTAAAAAGACAGAGAAGCTCGTAAATTAAAACGAAATTAATTGATTTTATAAAATTAAAAAAAAAAAAAAAATTTCTATTTATGTGCATGTGCCCTATTAGTTCCCAAATGGAAACAGAAAAAAGATATTTCATTTCAATCAAATCAAATAGCTTAAAATGGATTATCATATTCATGATTGTAAAATTTAAAAACAACGGGGACTCGTCAGACAGTAGCTGACATTTTATAAGTTCTTCACTACTTTTATATGAACCCTCTATAAATTTTACGCTTATAGCCTCAGCCTTCACAATTGGCTCACCTATCTTTTCAATGTTTCATATGCATTATTTATTTATATTTTCAACTATAGGAGAGCCTTAAAGTTGATAAAATTATATCTCACATTATGATATTACATTTTATTATTTGTTTCATAATTTTTAAATTAACTTATATTTTTTATGCAATATTCTCTTACTAAACTCAATATAGATTTAAACAAAAAATTAAATTATTGATTTCATTCCACTTAATAATGAATTGTATTGATATTATTAAAAGTATTTTAACATTTAATATCTACCATTGAATAAAAATGATTAAATGTTCATAAATTATGATAGTATATGTTAGATAATGAAAAAAAAATATTGAATTCACTTTAAATTATTTATCGTGATATAGGCCTTTATATATGCAATATATCAAACTAAAATATAAAAGAAATAATACTAATAACGAAAATATAATAATATAAAAAATCATATTAATTCTATAATCATATCTTAGAATTCTAATCACATATTTGAAATCGTTTACAAAATTATCTAGGAACGGTACGGTGACAGAGGATAAAATTGTAGAGGTAAATTTCATATACAAGCCGCCGCAGCAGGGGACATAAGAGATTTTATATGTGTTACGTGGATGAGAAGTTAATGGACGCGATTACGGCGGGATTGGGGACGAAGACATTATAGCAAATGGGTTGCTGAAATTAGAGAGAATGTGATTGCTTTCAGATTTAGAAAGATAAAAGATGATAAGCATATAATTTATGATGGCAGTGGTTTTACGGCATAATTAAGGTTTTGTAAATTGAGAAATTTGGACAATAGAGATAATGTGTCTAAGGTTAGGTGATGCGTGAGGTTCACGTATCGATGATATTCGTGATATTATAAAAGTCGCAGTCAAGTGTCTGATATCATATTAGATCGATAAGAAAAATATTGAATTCACTTTATATTATTTACAGTGGCAGAGACATTTATATAGTCTGATATCAAATTAAAATAAGAAATAAATAATATTAATACTGAAAATATAATAATATCACAAATCTTATGGATTCTATCATATTTTGGGGATTATAATCATATATCGTTTTCATAATAATGAGATATTATTTCATTAACAATACATTGACTTAAATATTTAAGTTAAAATATGGCAGTAGATGTGTGTATATAGTGATATTATAATAAGTGTGACGTCAATTTAATAAGTTGATGATTTCACTAAAAGATTAAGAAAAACACATATTTTAATGTAATGCTGTTCAACTTTTAGTGCATTAAAATTTGTATTTTTATCTTTTTGTTTAGTCATAATTATATAAAATATTAAAAATATGAATTTAAATACAATATTATTTATATAACATATTTAAATATGTGTTTTCTGTCTTTTAGTTATATTTTTTTTTTACCGACGTTTTCACTTTTTGAAATAATAGTTTTTTTTTAACATATTAAACTTTAATACTAATAAACATAAAATATTAAAAATACAATCATCACGGTATTTTATAACATAATCTTGTTTTTTTTTCCGTTTTTAACTAAGAAGGTGAGTAAATTTAAATGTATTTTTAATTAAGATATTTGAAACCAGACTTCGAGTATGCCATTGAGGTAATAACAACATCATTTTACATACAATTTATTACAATATCTATTAGTCAAATTATTGTATTTACAAAATGAAAAATCGGGACCAGTACATTTAAGATATCTTACAATTAATATCTCCAAGATAAGTGACATGGACTTGTACTAAATTTTAGTCCTACAATAGATAAATTATTAATTTTTTTTTTTTTGAAATCATTGAAAACTACATCGTTAAATCATCAATTCCAAGCGTAAGTAGAGCAAGTAAAATTTATGACTGTCTCAGATTCTTATAAGAAACAGACTGTGTGAATTCGAACTCAAAACCTCAAAGTGAGATCCCGAATCATACACCAGCACGGTTCTTACTCCTTATCGTTTATTATTAAATTTGGTTCTTTCAATTAATGCTGCGAATATTTGTTTGCGGGGATTGATCATCTTTAGCGTGAATATGAAAACGCTACTACAATTATAAAATTTTACAACATATTGAAATTGTCAATAACTCTTTATCTGTTATTGGACACTTGCCTAAATCAAGTTTAATATAGCACTAATAAAGTTTATAGTTTCTTATAGACTCAAATTCGACTGTAACTACTGAAAAAATGAATATGTTCACTGTCCATATGAGAGGCAAGAACAGAAGCGTAGACAAAATTTATTATTATATATTTT
The DNA here is from genome assembly GCA_019454045.1 of Zanthoxylum bungeanum. Taxonomy (NCBI): domain Eukaryota; kingdom Viridiplantae; phylum Streptophyta; class Magnoliopsida; order Sapindales; family Rutaceae; genus Zanthoxylum; species Zanthoxylum bungeanum. The sequence continues at coordinate 240,836 of SKCR01038178.1, read as the reverse complement.
TTAATTAAAAAAAATAAATTGATGGAGTCAGGCCCAAATTTAGTCATGGGCAACCCACTATTGACTCTTAATATTGCCAGCTTGGCAAGAGGCTCGATTGTTGTTTATAACTATATATATTGTAATTTTATAGTCATGTTACAATATTTTGTTAATAATTGAAAATTCCGACGTCAAATTATTTGATTTGAGTTTAAATAGAGTAGGTAAAACATCCGGTTGTTTTATGTTTTTATAAGAAATGCATTTCTTGAACTCGAACTTAGGACATGACAATCAAATTTTAAGTCATTTGTCATCAAACCACACCCCTTGAAAATCCGCCATTAAATCATCTTATCCGGACTTAAGTGGAGTACGTAAAACTCCCGACTGCCTCAAGCACTTACAAGAAATACACCTCATAAATTTAAACTTATGACTTGACAACCAAATACTAAATTTTTTATCATCAAACCAAAACGCCATGTTACAAGAAAATGTTATCTTAATTTCTATAAACATATTTTGAAAGAGCAACACAATCGGTTAGGCTTTTTTCCAGCAAGATTGAAAATTCATATTATAGAATTCATACATTAGAAATAGATCAATATTTATATGGATGTATCATAGTTGAAACCTAACTCAAAATCAGATCAAGAAGTGATTTGCAAAATTTATTTTCTATTCATCTATGTTTTAAATTTTTCCAGAAATTATTTCAATAAATGTCACCATTATGAATTAAAAAAAATGAAAATGTCGAATTTGTCAGAATTAAATGGAAATATATTGATCCTCTGTTTTCTGATGAACACACCATCATCATATATTAAACAACAAAATCGTTTTCGTGATTCTGCAGATCATACATATCCATGGACCTCACCCTCTTGATGAGCTGGATTATACCATTGGCAAATCTATACCGTTAATTCAGTGAGCCCCACATACACAGATATTTTTTTCCTCGACAAAATAACAACGTGACTCATGTGGGCGCACATTATTTAGGCATACGTTATTATTATTATTATTATTTTTTTTTTTTTTGTAGTTACAATATTTATTATTTGAATATGAAAGATTTTGTCCGGCCTTTGGCGTTATCGGTCTCAAATTTAGAGATATCTCGAGTTTGAAATCCCTTATAATTGATAAATTTTAATTTTTTAGATATTATTATTATACGAATGACGCATATCACAAATCAATAATTATTTAACATGTAGGAGTTTTATAAAATAAAATCATTAATTTTTTTTACACGCATGATAAGACATTATTAGATTATCGCATGGATGGGATGCTACTACTATTGCAAAAAGATATTTTTTTTCTCAAAGTGAAGATCTAAAAAATGAGAGATTCTTTGGTGCAACATTGGTATGAGTGACGTGGTACCACAAACGAATTAAAAAATGACATGTAGAGTTTATTCACCTATTTTTTAGTTGTTTTTTAATTTTTTAGTACGCGTGGCAGTGGATGATTGGCTTATTGCATGGATGACGTGCATAGAAGATTTTCTCCAAAAAAAAATGGAGGGTAAATCTCAAAAGCAACCATATGGAGAATCAACGGATACATTGGTTGAGGCCCCTCACTTATGACCTCGAATAAAAAAAATCAATTTTTAAATATATCATATAAATTTTAGATTTTTATTATTTATCAATAAAAATTATATTTTTAAATTTCACCAACCAATCTTCAAAATTTAAGGTAACTCAAAAACGTACTTTATAAATCGAAAACGTTGACAGTTAGGCGTGGCCAACGTCCAAGAAAAAATACAGGTCCACACAGAATTTAATGTGAGAAAACTAAATGATATACACGTGGCGAAGTGGGTGGATGGAGATATCAAATCTTAGCCCCCACCTTGTCATGTGATAATAATGATTTTAGTTTTAATTATTGTTGTTTCGTTTCATACACCAATAATTCAAATGCAAAGAACTAGAGGATTCCTAGTTTGCTGGCACGATTTGGAAGAAGTGTCAAAAGTAATTAATTACTTTTAGTATTAGTATGGTCATGCATATGAGATTAGGTTATTAAATATTTTACTATGTATTATAATATTTAATTTTTGATCCAATTAATTTGATTATTAGATGTTAGATTATAACATATACTTGTGTACTCCTATCATAATTTGTGGATTTTGAAACATGTTAATGAATATCCTTAGTTTACTACAATTTATTGAACATGATCTTTCAATAATGTTTATGAAAATTTTACATAATTAGTAAAAGTTTTGAATTTGAAACTTGTGTTATAGTTTAATAACCCACTATCATCCCTGACTTGAAAATAATTTGTCTATCCAAAATTTGGTATTGGACACCTGTCATTTGGAGGTAGTTCATATGTTCTTTTTTAGTACAAAGCATTATTTGTAAACTTACATTTTCTATGTTATTTTTGGATTTATTTTTGCCACATATAATATTAAGATGGAAAAATAATACAATATATGACAACAAGTTGAGGAGGGCAAAAAGCCACATATTGGGTAGTTTATTTAATTGCATAAAATATTAAATGATTTTTTTATTTTTTTTTATTTTTTGGAATTGTCTTTATTGTTGGTAAAATATGTTGTACAATTGTACTGAATCAATACCATTTAAAGGAGAATAATTTTGTGAAGCAAAATGAATAAGGTTTCACATTGATAACTTGTACAAGACAAGGCCACTTGTTTGTTAGATTTGCTAGAACTAGATATCCAAAGTTGTCAATTAAATAAATCCAATGGCCACACTATGTATAGAATAGGTCCCCATCGCCTAATTTTTTATTTTTTATTTTATTTTTCATCAACTAATAAAATGGTCCCAAAGGCCAAAACCTAGAAAAAGACAACCCCAACTCTAGGTTTTTCTAACATGTAAATTGCTCCACAAATTATAAAATAATAAAAAAAAGATTTAAAAAGATCAATAAAATTGCCAAGATTTTTCCTAGGAAAAACGTTGAAAGTTTATCTTACTAATTAAACATGATGGCAACAAACTTCAAATTCCCAATTGGGAAAGGCGAGAAATGTAAGCCAGAGGTAAAGGTTGCTTGTTTTGCTGTGTATTTTATTGCAAAAGCACTTCTTGTTCTGTCAACATACAAAAGAGGGACCATTGGAGAAGTGGCAGAGCGTGGCATCAAGACCTAAAGCTGAGCTCATATGTGGTGGAAAATGCCACAGCTTGTGGAGATAAGGAAATCATATATTTTATATCATCCGATCGAAAAATTTACCCAAAATTTTGGATATTTGTTAAGTTACATTTTAAAAATTATTAATCGAAATTAATTTTGATCTGTTATGATTTTCAATATCAAATATTTAATATCGGAAAATTTATTCTAATATCCCATTAGAAAGTAAATAAATATAAGAATAATGAATTATTATAATGCACTCATCCACACTTGATAATTACGAGTCAATTAATAAGTTTAGTTTTTTAGTTGTCCTACTTGCCGATTGTTGAAACTTTGAAAGAATGATAAAGGATTATGTATGATTAACAAGCAAGATTTATTTATTTATTTTGTAAATAATTAAATTTTTTTTTAGTACAAAGGTTATTCTTTAAATTATTGAGTAATGAGATTTTAGAAATTGAATTAATTTTGATTAATATTAGTATTTTGTAGTTCAGGTCGGATATCGGTTATCAAATATCTAGTATCTCCTAATATTTTGAATATTTCCATCGCTTTCGAATATATAATATTTTGATAAATTTCGTATAAAAATACATGTAATGTGTACGGGCCAAATTTGGACCAATGACATAATTGTCTTTTCACTTCTAATATTATGTCAGATAGAGCCCAAATTCCTTCGAACAGTATCCGACCCAAAGTTGATAACTTAAATTCTTCTTATTTCGGTCCCATACAGCTAATTGGTTCTCCAAACAGATCCCCATAAAAAATTATCTCTTCATAATTAGTTACACCCCACGTGATTAGCCGTTTTAACACCGAAAGGTTAAACATTTAATGTATTAATGAGACCCACATCATAATAGCCTATAAAAAAAAGAGAACTCATAATCACATTTGATTCAAGCTGAAACACTTTCACCGGAGCTCTCAAAGCCTCTCCCTCTCGAAAAACATCAATCAACTGCCACACGGCAGTCAACGAAGGTCAAGGTAACTTTGAACCTGGTTCTTCCATTACTGTTTGCTCGTCTTCACCACTGACTTGAGCGTCAGAGTGTCTACAGCACCCACCATACCAGTTGGTAGAAACTCACCGCTCATTCTACTCTTTTTTTGCAGGATCGTTAGTTCCCCATCATACAAATTCTCGATTGTAGACCCAAGGCGAAATCCAACGTCTACATAATGTATTTTTTATTATAAATATTTATCAGATATTGGATATTGGTTTTGGTTATTTCAAAATTTTAGAATACCTAATATGTCTCCATCCATAATTTTCGATTAAAAGTGAGAATTTAATCAATTTGCTATTCATTCCCATTTTGTCCAATATCAAAAAACATTTGCATATAATCCACCAACATGTAAAATGCCATAAATATAACTAGTAAAATAATATAATTACATTTTTACAATTTAAAAATAAATATACAAAAATTAAATGCAGCATGTGGGAGTCCAAATTTGGCTTATTTTCCTTTTTATCTTTTAATTTAAAAATTAAATATCTCCCAAATATATAGTGTTTCATAACAAAATTACATATTATTGATTTACAAATCATAAGCTTTAAAATAAGTACCATTGTCAATATGTTGTTGGAGTTGGTAATTGGAGCTCTAATTCGAATAATGTATTTTGTTATCTCTAATGATAATTTAGTGTTATATATATATATATAGTGTCAAAATAATTAATTAATGTTATTCAATAACACTAAATTATTTTAATTGTTAATTATAATATCAAATATTATTATTATCAAACATTATTGGCTACTCAAGTGCTCAACGAGTATACTTCATATCGTGAGACTCTTTAAGTTCAGACACGTTCGTCATATAAGCCTAACTCATATGTTTGTAATTTCGGCCACCTCTGAATTCTTCAATAACACTAACAATCTTTATGAACTAGACACGTCGATATCATCACACATGTTTAACAATCTCTCCGTCTTAGGCTATATGAGTCGTGCGTATGAAATATAGATTACACCGTTAAATTTACGAGACGCACATCTCATGTCGACATGTCCACGATTCTTTACAACTAATCAGAACACCATTTATGATATATCAATCCACCCTAAGTGATCGGTTTTGGCCAAAGTCTTAATAATCGCGACTTCCTCACATGAATATCTAAACCCCTTATAATACACATACGGACCGACAGATCATATCTTGATACGTACTTGATTAACGAGTGTATCGGCCCACACCTAATAAACATCTAGCGGTCAAACTATGAAAGGTCTATGACATATATGTCATCAAAGTTTGGAGGATCACTCAAAAAATCAATGTTATCACATAATCAAATGATCACATATGATACTCGACTCGATGAGATTTCTATTGACGGTGGTGTGTACTTTCAACTATTAGGAATCACATGTGAGTCATTCAGTATTCGCTCCAATGAATGCTCACATGTCTATACGAGCTTCCCTTGCTCATGGTACATCGAGTTAGACCATTGGAACTTCAATTCCAATATATGATATGTGCTAGCCTTTTAGGTTATAGGAATTCGACCGTATTCCAAAACTAACGACTATGAATATTTACTTTAAAAATAATTTATAATAGTTATATTATCCCAATGTCAGACCACCCAGAGTCATGTATTACTACATTACTATTATAAGGTCGATGTCATTCTTAACATATATATATATATATATATATATATATATATCAATCTAATATGCATAATGACATTACTATTAGTCAATATTGAAATGAAAATGTAGTTATTTTATTAATAAATAATAAAGTATAATGTTCAATACATTATTCGGATTGGCGCTCCAAACATTAACTCCAGCATATCCAACCCTAGAGGGTCCAAATCCGCCCTAACATATGTTTTGACAACAAATGGGTTAAATATGACACTTACATTTATAAGAGATTGATATTACATATCAGTCATTTTCAAACATTCATATCATCTTCATCCGGACTCTAAATCACAATATGTAAAATGCAACAAATATTTAACATTCATACCTACAACTTTCATCAAGTAACCTCTATCAAATTAGGATTTCACAATGTCAAAATCAGTCATAAATTCGCTATGTCGCACATAATATACAACCTGAAAATGTTACCTATAAAAATTGTGATTACCCTTATAAAAAAATTTGTCTGTCTTATAAAAATATGACAGTCCTTACAAAAAATATAATTGTCCTTAAAAAAAGTAACTGTCCTTATAAAAAATGCATGAACTCGTTAAAATATGTTTGAACTTATTAAAATATAATTGTCCTTTAACCATCAATATACATATTTTTCCCCCCTTAACTAATCTAATATTATCTTAACTAATCCCAACACTGATGATGCCTAAATTTAATGCATGATTTTATCAAATCATATAATAAGAGAAATGTTACAAACACAAAAAAAAATTACATAGATCAAGCCACAAATGTTTAGGTGACTGAATTTATATGTATAATACTGCATTTGGCCATAAAAATCTGCCCATACAAATCTAGCGACCTAAATATTATGGTTTGATCATTCTAATTTTTTAATAGTCCGTAACATTTCTCATATAATAAACTTCTTCAAGCAACACTGATTATGCTATTACTATTATCACTGGACATGTCCTTACAAAAGTAATTTCCAAGGTCTGGTGGTGAGCAGCCAAATGTGCTTCAATGAGAAAAAAACTGTTTCCTCAACTTACAACACAATGGACGTTGATGATCAATAAGATTACAATATGTAATTATCTAAAAAATTATTTTAAAAAATCGAAGTTTGATAAGAGAAAATGAAACTATTGGAGCTTCAATGAGAGAGGCAAACGGGCCATGTGACGTGATGATGTTCCCAGTTTATTGCTTGTTCCTGAAATATATACAGTTTATGAACATGAAAAAATAAGAAAATAGATATGGTACAAATTAATTTTAGACCAAATATGAAGAATTTTAAAAATTATGATTAATTATACAAATAATTAGGAATTTGTCTTTAATAATAGTAAGTCGTGGTCTCCAAGGGGTGTGGCTTGGTGGTGTAGGGTCCAGGATCTCACCTTGAAGTTCTGGGTTCGAATCCAGGGGTGCACTTCTTGAAAGAGCCTGAGACAGCCGGTGGTTTTACCTGCGCGCGGCCAATGGGTGGTTTGGTGGCGGGATTTCCATCGTTTCCAAAAAAAAAAAAAAAAAAAAAAAAAATTAGTAAGTCGTGGTGAAATAGATTTTAAAAAAAGCCTAGAAGCTATTCATGTGAATTATTTTTTTTATTAGCTCATGCTCCATGATTGCACCTTACCTTACACTTCATCCATACGAGGAAACAAGTTATATGCTTAAATGAGAGTCATATAGTGATGGTAAAATGGGTCCATTTGTCCTCCTCCTTCATATATCATCTTCAGTTAAGTTTTAATCAATTAACCTCTAAATCGTTCGGTTTGGATTTAATCAAATAACCCACAGTTGGATTTGGATCACGATTTTACAAATCGATCGGTTCACCGATCTGGTTTACGATTTGAACCAAACCGAATCGAACCGATTAGTTTAACTCAATCATAAATCGAAAAACCGAACTAAACTGATATTTTCGATTCGATTCCGATTATTTTGCCCGCCCATAACTCAACATATTAACTTCAAATGAACTTTTACTAATATTATTTTTCGAATGTATGTCAATCTTATGTATTAACATCATAAGATGGATCTTGAAAATTATGTTTCTGTTAACAGACGAAAATCTCCACCATAGGACGAAAGAAAGAGCGAAGGGAAGAAGGGCGATGGACCAAAGGGTGACAAAGAGCGTGGGGCGATTAGACCAGCCTTTAGGACGAAAACCCATGATGTGATTACGTTTAGGACGAAAACCCATGATACGGTTACTTCCACGATCATGGCAGTTGGACAGTTTTCCTCCACAACCAAGCAGTTGAGACGCGCAACTCAACGGTTACAGGCACGATCCAACAACTGCAGGGAGATACTGGAACCGCTTAAAACGGTTGACAAACTTCACTATAAAAGCTTATCTATGCCAAGAGAGAAAGTCGGAAAAAAATGAAGACTCAAATGAGCATATTTTTATTTTTCATTTATTAGATTGTAACTTTAGGACTGTAACTTGTGTGCTTGTGCCCCTTTGAGGTTTATTCACTTAATCAAACGCCCCTTGCTGGAACTTTGTCTCAGGAGGTTTGAACCTTACACACTCTTCTTTCTTCACGCATAAAAATTGCGCAAACAGTTTCTTATGTTTTTGCGTACATTAATGTGAAGACCAAAAGTTGGTATTCTCAAGTATTTATGGTAAATTCTCTTTGATTAAAGGGTGCTTGTTAAGTCCTAATCCCCATTTTAATGATAAACATGCGACCGAAATTAAGGGTGCATTACTCTTATAATGCATCAATAGAGTTGCCCTCATGTCTAAAGAAAATAGTAGGTGGGTGGCCATATTTGTTGCCTTGTTTGGGAAAGTTTCCCTTTATGGCAGTGGTAGGCTCTTAAGTTCATACTAGCATTGCCCAACTCAATAAATAAAATTGACATTAGATGGTAAAAATAGTGATGCATTGCACTAGCCATTTGGTATAAACACAACAATGAATATCAAAGAAATACTTAAAGGCAATCATCTAGCATCCAGCAAGTTTAGGGATGGGAAATTACCGAACTGACGAGCTTTTAGAAGAATGAATTCTTTAAATATTATTATTATAAGCAGTTAATTTTTAATAATTAAAAAAGGAAAAAAAAAAAAGTTAAAGTTCTTTTTTTTTTTTTTTTGGTAGTTTTTTGGTTTGTGTTTTAAATTTTTTATTATAAATATATGTATTTAGAATTCAAAGTGAATTTTTAATATTTATAATTCGTATAAGGCCACTTTATTGGGCCAAATCAGCTCCGTTTATCACTGGACTGGCCCAGGCTTTGTCATCGCTGACCATAAACGGCCCAACTACAGAACTAACAATGGCCCATCAAATCACAGAGAGCATGTAGATTACTGAACTGTAGAGAGGGTGGGGGAACATTTGACAAGCAAGCAAATTAAATTTAAAATGGCATAACTTGGGCAAAATTGCAGTGATCTTTATGGTCATCCTACAAAGAAAACTCAATACCAAAAGTACTGGGCAGACTTGTATCTCAAGAAACTAATGCGGTCAAATTCAGTTCCATACCAAATTTATTTCCAAAATAAAGTGCTTAGTCGCTAGTACAGCATCGCCGGTGCTTAAAACTCAGGAAACAACGTTGTCATTCAGTGAAAGTGAGGCCTTCCAATCAGCTGGGCTAGTGCCGCTAAGCTACATTCCTTAAAACTTCCATTGGCTCCGCAACTTTGGCTTTCGAGGCTGCCGGTGACTAGCAAGTGCAGAACTTCAGTCTGGTCCAGCTCTAGAAGCATGCCTGTCACTTTTGCTGCGTTATCATGCTCCAATTGATCTACAAGTGGGTATAGATTTTATCCCAGCAACTAAACAGAAAAGAAAGATTCCCGTGGTCAAATTGATATATGATCATCAAGTTTGATTGTGAGATAAAATTTGTATCAAACTTCACTAAATATGCACATCTACAAATACATTCAAAAGCAGCAACTTACTGTCCTCTGTTGCTCAGGTGTTGCATTAGCAAGAGCAGAAGTCAGAGCCCCAGTCTGCATATGCTGTGAAAATGCAGCATCTCTGAATGGCATTCCACCAATGTCATAAGGACCAGGAAGCATGCCTCCAAGAACACCAGCAATGGAAACACCTGGGGCATTGAGACCAGGAGCATAACGGTAGATGTGTCCTCTTGGAAGCATCTGTTATTATACAGGAATAAATAATCAATCCGAGTGACCAATATAATAAGTGTGGGAAAAAATATACATTTGGCAGATAACTAGATATAACAGGGGCAAAATAAGAGATAGAACATGTAGACATTAGATTACCCCCACCTGCTGTGGCTGCATTAGAGGAATTGGTTGCTGTGCTTGTTGCACAGGGCCAGTTCCAGAACACCTGCCTCCTGGGCGCTGGTTCTGCTGACTTGGCTGGACCATTGGGACAAAAAAGTTTGGCCTCATTCCAGGAACCAGCTGCTGCTAATACCCAAACCCAGGCTGAAATAGATCATAAAAGATGTTAGCATATAACCATATAATATTTAACTGATGTCTGCATAAAAAGATTTATCACTTTAAGAAATGACAGAGGATTGTAATATCTTGCACAACTTGAAATTGATTACAAACAACTAAAAATAGGGACCTTAGTTATCCGTCATCTACAATAGATGACCAACACAATCAACAAGATGAGGTATAGTCATTTGACATTTCTATAGAGAATAAACAAGCCAAATGTAATCAGAAAATGACACGTAGGAAGTGAGACATCCAAAACTCTCAAGGATGAACTCCAAGCCTCAAAGGAACATGTATTCATTCTTCTTAATATTTAGATTCGCTGACAATAATTAATTTATGCTGGTGAGAATTTAAGATCCTCTTCAAGAAAAGTAAACAAAGGCCCCTACATATTACTTTTAGGAAAAACACAAGGTGTGAAATCAAAACTGATCAAATTTCAGCCATACAAAAGAGATGTATGGAAAAGAAAAAAAAAGATTCAAAGAATTGCTAATGTGTTAAATAACTGTAATAAACTAGAGCATTGAAACAATCTATTAATAAGAAAGAAATATATTACTTGAGGAGGATTGAAAGAAGATAGTTGTTGTCCAAGGCCTGGAGCACCTGGGGGGAACATAGACATATTGGGGCCAACTGCTGGACTCATAACAGCAGGACACATTTGTGAGAATTGAGCCTACATAGAAAACAAAAAACTTCTAGTAACACATGGCTATGATCCTTGTTGTAAAATGTATGAAATCATGAGTTGTTTTGCACTTAAAATTTGTAGTCCCCCTGAAGCAAGGGGAAAAAAGTAAACCATCCATGAGAAATTACAAAACAATAAAACAAAAAACCCAGCTTACAGCTTTAGATGCTTCTTCCGCAGTTGAAAAGGCAACAAATCCTGATCCTCTACTTATACCATTAGGATCACATGTGATCTGTCAAATCTCAGAGAGAGAGATAAGATACTGGTTTATGAAGCTTGTGGCATAAATAAAACCAGGTTAACAAAACTTATGGCATAAATTCAACCAATTAGCTTTACTGTACCTTGCATGATGTTATTGAACAGAATTCAGAGAAAAATTTCTTTAGTTTTCATCAGAGATGCTGTCATCTAGGTTTTTAACATATAAATTTAGTCCTCCATATTTATCAGCAGTCTCCTTTAGTCTCTGCTCAAACTTTACTTTCAGTTCCATCTCTCTTTCATATTTCTTCTGTGCTTTCCCAACATACCACTCCTCATCAAACTCCGTTCCATTGAGTGCCTCAACAGATCGAGCTGCATCATCTGGTTCCTCAAGATTGACAGATCCAAAACATTTGGACTTTCCATCTGCATCTCTCATAACTGCAGCACTAGTAATAACTCCATATTCACCAAAAACTTTCTTTAGTTCATCTTCTGTTGTTGATTCTGAAAGATTCTTAACATAAACGTTGTTGAATCTTGTTTTTTTGCAGTAGACTCTCTTTCCTGCTTACGGAGGAAGGGTCCAACAAATATTTGTTTGTCATTCAGTAGCATACCATTCAGCTTATCAATGGCACTTTTAGCAGACTCCTCATTATCAAACTGTCAAAACCATATCCTCTTGACTGACCCAAAGAATCAGTAGCTACTTTGCAAGATAAAAAATTCCCAAATGTCGAAAATGTGTCATAAAGAGCTTTGTTGTCAATTGACTTGTCCGAATTCTTCCAAGACAGAGAACCAAAAATAAAACAAAATCAGTTACAATGGGAAACTGAATAAGTGAGCATATAAACAGTGTCACAATATGTGTAATCAAACAGGTCACGTAATGCAGATACCTTGATAAATATATTGCCTGATCCACTTTTACGGATGAATACATTATCCTAATTGGTTTCCCTATCAGAGGAGTAAAATTCAATATATCGAATGCCCGTGTTGCTGTTATTAATAAGAGAATGTAAAAAGTTAATTACAGAAAAATATGGAAACTTAATAGCGGATAAAAGAAAGAGTTGCAATGTTCAATTTCAACAACTATTTCAATTGTTTCCAGCAAGCTAAAAGGCATCAATGAGAGACGCATATCAATGACAGTCAAATTTTAGTTTTCAATATTCCAGATATAAAAAAGAAAAAAGAGTATACTTTCAGAAGAACTGGCTTCTAGTTCTTTCGAAATCCTTTTTAAATGGAAGAACGAGCCAGTTAGAATGATTAGTAAAGCGAAAATCAAAGTGATGTGATCCTAGCTGCACCTGGTTCGGTCCAGACTGATTCGGTCCAGACCACAGTCGATCCAATCCATGTACCAGTTGGACCAATTACAAGACACAGGGCTAGGAAGATCAAGGACGCTATGGCAGGCCTGGCCCAACGCCATGTAGCTGAATTGAACAAGCATGTTCGAGACCTATTGGACTTCAAGGAAGAGGGTTCAAGAGTTATACACTTGACCCAAGTCATCGGGGAGCAGCATGAATCGTTTTCAGTTATTTAGGTTTATTTATTATTTATTTGCATGTATGGAACCAACAGGGATTACCGTTTTTATTTATTATTTGGGTTAGGTTATTTTATTTATTTATGGGTTCAAAATGGGCTAGAAATTAGGAGTTATAGGCTTTTAGTTGGTAATAGGTAGTTTAGGGCTATATTAGTTTTTTTAGCTCTCTTAGGGTTTGAGTATGTTACTATTTAAACTCAAAAACAACTCTTAATGAAGGACTCAATTTTATGTGCGTGAATAGTAATTTTTTTTCTTGAGATTAAGAAAATTTTATCATCGTTCAGTGATTGAACAAAGACTTATCAAAGGGTTGGCATCCTTTGTGGCGTCCGATTTGCTGGCAAAATTCATCTGAGGCTATCTCCAAGGGTTTTCAAGGACATGTTCTTTGGGGGTCTACGGGATCTTGGATCGGATTTCGTCTTTTCGTATCCGGTTTCGTATCAATTGGTTATCAGAGCCAGATTTCAGGTCTGACTTTTATTTTTTTTATTTTTCTGTTTCTTCTTTGTTTCTGTCGTTATCTCAACTCTTATTTACGTTAGTGTCGTTGATTAAAAAAAAAAGAAAAGAGCAAAAGCAATTTGTTCATTAAAGTGTCTGTGTCAACCATATTAAAGTGTTTTTGTTCCCTTGATTAATTTTCTTTCCGTTTGTTACTGTGTGTCGTTAAAAAAAAAAAAAAAAAATTCTCTTCCTTGATTTTTATTTTTTCGCTTGTGTTTGTCAAAAAAACAAAAAAATTGACGCCCGTGAAAGAAAAAAAAACAAGATTATGCAAGTTTGTTGACCATTGTTCACTTTGATATTTGATTTGGGCAAAAAAAAAAAACAAAGACAAAAAAAAACAAAAAACAGAGGCCCACGTTTGACCATTCAACCTTGCAAGCAGAAGGCTTGACTTTAGTTTTGATCACATCTTGGCTTTTTCTCTCCTGGCACATTATTCCACCCAAATTCAAGCTGCTTCGCCAATATATATATATATATTGATCTTGTTTATTTTATTATTTCCTTTTGCACTCTAGTTTTAAGTTTTATTGATCGAGTATCATTGTTACTTCTCGAGTCACGTCTTAATCTTTTTCTTGATACCCTTATTCCTTTGATTCCTTGTGGATTTTGCTGGCTTTTGGGCTACACACGGATTGTGCAATCCATTGGTGGTTAGCGTTCGACATTGAACAGAGGTAATCATTCGAGGGGAGTGTTTGAGAGAGAGTGAAACACGAGAGCTTGTGAGGTTTTGTGAGGTTTCCTTTATTTAATTAATTTTTTTTTTTTGTTATTACTAATCTGTTTGTTAAGTAAGATGGCAGAGAAAGATATGGACGTTGATGGGAGGTTTAAAACCATGGAGCATAATATGGCTGAGTTCCGGGAGATGTTTGGAACTATGATTGCGGCAATAGAGAGGTTTTCGAGGGAGGTTACTAGTCTCCAATTCTCTAGTGTTCAGAAGGAGGTTGAGGGGCCACAACAATCTAGGCAGGAACAGGCAGAGCAACAACCACATAGGGTACCTATACATGAGTTTGAGGCACAGAATAATCTGGACGATATGGAGGAGTTGGATGAGTTCGAAGATGAGGAGGATAGGAATAGGCCGCGGGATAGGCGGTATGAGAGGAGATATGACAGGCGGGATAAGAGGTTTGATGTGCAGAGAGGTTTTCAGAGAGGAGATAGAAAGGCCTATGGGGGAGAAAATAGACGATTTGGTGATAGATTTGGTGACAGATTTGGAGATAGATATGAGAGATGCATATGATGAGCATAATTATGACTATCGGAGGGAGCTTGACAGGAGAGATCATGGTAGGAGAGATGATGTTGATGGTGACCTGGGCAGTATCAAGATGAAAATTCCATCTTTCCACGGCAGAAATGATCCAGAGGCATACTTGGACTGGGAAAGGAAGATTGAGCTGATTTTTAATTGTTATAGGTATTCTGATGAGAAGAAGGTGAAGTTGGCTGCAATTGAGTTTACAGACTATGCGGTGATTTGGTGGGATCAATTGGTAACAAATAGGAGGAGGAACCACGAGAGGCCAGTTGAGACTTGGGAGGAGTTAAAGGCTCTTATGCGTAAGAGATTCATTCCAAGCCACTATTACAGAGAGTTATATCAGAAGCTACAACATTTGTATCAGGGTTCGAAGAGTGTTGAGGACTATCATACAGAGATGGAGGTAGCGATGATTAGGGCGAATGTGGTGGAGGATAGAGAAGCCACAATGGCTAGATTTTTAGGAGGGTTAAATAAGGAGATTGCGAGTGTAGTTGAGTTGCATCATTATGTGGAGTTGGAGGATATGCTACATATGGAGATCAAGGTAGAAAGACAATTGAGGAAGAAATCCGCATCTAGATACACTGCACAAGGAACTTATGCTTGGAGGGGGAAGTGGCCTAATAATGAGCGGAGAGATGAGGGTTTCAATAAGCCCAAGACCGATGGTGGTAAGGGAAAAGAAGTGGAGGCAAGTAGGTTTAAGGTTAAGTCTGAAGTGGTAATTCCAAAATCCAAGGAGGTAAAGTGTTTTAAGTGCTTGGGTATGGGACATTATGCATCACAGTGCCCCAACAAGCGAACACTAATAATGAAGGATGATGGTAATATTAATTCCACAGATGAGGAGGTGGAATATGAGATGCATGCGTTAGAGGATGCTAATGATGATGAGGGAGCAGCATACCCACTAGATAACTTGTCGCTTGTGTCTAGGAGAGCATTGACAGCACAGATGGTCGAGGAGGAGACCGAACAGCAGAGAGAGAATATTTTTCATACTAGGTGTAGTGTGAATGGGAAGTCATGTAGTATGATCATAGATGGGGGTAGTTGCACCAACGTGGCTAGCACAACATTGGTGGCAAGATTGGGATTGTCATGTTTAGCACATCCTAAGCCATATAGGCTACAATGGCTAAATGAGTGTGGTGAGGTCAGGGTGACCAAGCAGGTATTGTTGACTTTTACCATTGTGCCTTACACGGATGAGGTGTTGTGTGATGTGGTACCCATGCAAGCAGGCCACATACTTTTGGGGAGGCCGTGGCAGTTCGATAGGAAGGTGATACATGATGGGTTTCGAAACAAATATTCTTTCCATCATAAGGGGAAGCCCATTACATTATACCATTTGACACCAAAACAGGTCCATGATGATCAAGTCAAATTACAGTTGGAAATAGAAAGAGAGAGAGAGAGATAAGCCGCATCCTTGGGGGGTAAGAGTGATAATAGTGAGAAAATGGGATCTAAACACGAGAGTGGGGGAAACACTGGGATTAGAACCGAGAGTAAACCGAAGGGAAAAGGGGCTGAGGGAGAGAGTGAGAAGAAAGGGAGAGTGAAAAAGAGTTTTTATCTTGGTGAGGGAGAAGTGAGGAGAGCCTACAAAACTAGCAAACTCATGTTGCTGCTAGTTTATAAAGACACACCACATTTTTCTTTACTTACTAACACTAACAATTCACTTCCTGTTTATATTTCTTCTCTTTTACAGGAATTTGAAGACGTACTCACGGAGGACATCCCTAATGAGCTTCCACCCATTCGAGGGATAGAACATCATATTGATTTCATACCTGGAGCTGTCATACCTAATAGACCCGCATATAGGAGTAATCCTGATGAGACCAAGGAACTTCAGAGGCAAGTTGAGGAGCTGATGGAGAAGGGTTACGTACGAGAGAGTATGAGCCCGTGTGCAGTACCGGTATTATTAGTGCCTAAGAAGGATGGGACGTGGAGTATGTGCGTGGATTGTCGTGTCATCAATAATATCACGGTAAAGTATCGACATCCCATTCCTAGACTAGATGATATGTTAGATGAATTACATGGATCTAAGATTTTTAGTAAAATTGACCTTAAGAGTGGATATCACCAGATTCGTATGAGAGAGGGTGACGAGTGGAAGACTGCTTTTAAAACTAAGTATGGGCTATATGAGTGGTTAGTAATGCCTTTTGGTTTAACAAACGCCCCTAGCACTTTTATGAGACTTATGAACCATGTGTTGCGTGCATGTATAGGGAAGTTTGTAGTGGTCTATTTTGATGACATATTAGTATACAGTAAATCTTTAGATGAACATGTAGATCATTTGAAAAGTGTGCTTGATATTTTAAGACAAGAAAGATTATTTGCTAATTATAAGAAATGAACATTTTGCATGGATATAGTCGTTTTTCTTGGTTTTGTAGTGACTGCAGATGGCATAGAGATGAATGAGGAGAAAGTTAAAGCGATTAGAGATTGGCCACCACCTACCACAGTGTCAGAGGTACATAGTTTTCATGAATTGGCAAGTTTTTACGGGCGTTTTGTGAAGGACTTCAGTAGCATAGCAGCACCATTGACTGAGGTAGTCAAGAAGACTGTTGGATTTCAGTGGGGTGAAGCTCAAGAGTGCCTTTCAGACTCTCAAGGAGAGGTTATGCAGTGCACCAGTCCTCGCACTACCTAATTTTGAGAGTACATTTGAGATAGAGTGTGATGCAAATGGCATAGGTATTGGGGCGGTATTGATGCAAGAGAAAAGACCTATTGCGTACTTCAGTGAAAAGTTGAACGGGGCAGCTTTGAGGTATCCCACGTACGATAAAGAGTTGTATGCACTTGTTCGAGCACTGGAAAATTGGCAGCATTACCTATGGCCTAAAGAGTTCGTGATACACACAGATCATGAGAGTTTGAAACACCTTAAAGGGCAAGGAAAACTGAACAAGAGGCATGCTAAATGGATGAAGTTTGTAGAGACATTCCCGTACGTCATTCGCTACAAACAAGGTAAGGAAAATGTAGTTGCAGATGCCTTGTCACACAGATATGTTTTACTTACTTCTTTAGGTGCTAAAATGTTAGGGTTTGAATTTATTAAAGAGCTTTATGCATGTGATGTGGATTTTTGTGATATATATGCTGCATGTATTAAATCTGCATTTAGTAAATTCTACCAGCATGAGGGATTTCTGTTTAGAGAAAATAAGTTATGCATCCCTTCTTGTAGTATGCGTGAGCTATTAGTGAGAGAGGCTTATGGAGGTGGACTAATGGGACATTTTGGAATTAGTAAGACCCTAGAAACCTTAAAGGAGCATTTTTACTGGCCTAAGATGAAGCGCGATGTAGAGCGAATTTGTGATCGGTGTCTCACTTGTAGAAAGGCCAAATCTAGGGTGAAGCCTCATGGATTATATACTCCATTACCTGTACCTAGTGAACCATGGGTAGATATTTCGATGGATTTTGTGTTGGGTTTACCTAGGACTAAACGATGTAAGGATTCCATTTTTGTAGTGGTTGATAGGTTTAGCAAAATGGCACACTTTATTGCATGCCATAAAACTGATGATGCCACTAATATATCAGACTTATTCTTTAGGGAAGTAGTACGACTACATGGGATTCCTAGGAGTATAGTTTCTGATAGAGATGTCAAGTTCTTGAGTCATTTTTGGAAGGTTTTGTGGGGTAAGCTAGGGACTAAATTACTTTATTCTACTACGTGTCACCCTCAAACAGATGGACAGACAGAGGTGGTCAATAGGACTTTGACTCAATTACTTCGCACCATAGTCACTAAGAATCTAAAATCTTGGGAAGAGTGTTTGCCATTTATAGAGTTTGCATACAATAGGTGCATTCATTCTTCTACTTCATATTCACCTTTTGAAATTGTATATGGCTTTAACCCACTAACACCATTGGATTTATTGTCTTTGCCTGTTGAGGAAAGAGTAGGTTTAGATGGGAAAAAGAAAGCAGAATTGGTGAAACAAATACATGAGAAAGCACGTGAACACATATTACGGAAAAATGAGCAGTACGCTTCTCATGCGAATAAAGGTCATAAACGCGTGGTGTTTGAGCCTGGTGATTGGGTTTGGTTACACATGCGTAAGGAAAGGTTTCCGGCTCAACGAAGATCCAAGCTTCAACCTCGAGGAGATGGTCATTTTCAAGTCGTCGAAAGGATCAATGATAATGCATATAAGCTTGATCTGCCTGGTGAGTATAATGTTTCTGCTTCATTTAATGTTTCTGATTTGTCCCCTTTTGATGCAGGTGTCGATTCGAGGTCGAATCCTTTTCAAGAGGGAGGGGATGATGTGATCCTAGCTGCACCTGGTTCGGTCCAGACTGATTCGGTCCAAACCACAGTCGATCCAATCCATGTACCAGTTGGACCAATTACAAGACACAGGGCTAGGAAGATCAAGGACGTTATGGCAGGCCTGGCCCAACGCCATGTAGCTGAATTGAACAAGCATGTTCGAGATCTATTGGACTTCAAGGAAGAAGGTTCAAGAGTTATACACTTGACCCAAGTCATCGGGGAGCAGCATGAATCGTTTTCAGTTATTTAGGTTTATTTATTATTTATTTGCATGTATGGAACCAACGGGGATTACCGTTTTTATTTATTATTTGGGTTAGGTTATTTTATTTATTTATGAGTTCAAAATGGGCTAGAAATTAGGAGTTAAGGGCTTTTAGTTGGTAATGGGTAGTTTAAGGCTATATTAGTTTTTTTAGCTCTCTTAGGGTTTGAGTATGTTACTATTTAAACTCAAAAACAACTCTTAATGAAGGACCCAATTTTATGTGCGTGAATAGTAATTTTTTTCTTGAGATTAAGAAAATTTTATCATCATTCAGTGATTGAACAAAGACTTATCAAAGGGTTGGCATCCTTTGTGGCGTCCGATTTGCTGGCAAAATTCATCTGAGGCTATCTCCAAGGGTTTTCAAGGACATGTTCTTTGGGGGTTTACGGGATCTTGGATCGGATTTCGTCTTTTCGTATCCGGTTTCGTATCACAAGGTGCGAATGTCTCATTCGTCTGCTAATCCGAAATCAAAATGCCATGGCTGGCTTGGCACTTCTTCTACGGGACCCATAGTAAGGAATAACCCGCAGTTTCTGTTCATATATATAGTAGAAAATAAAGACTATCTGATATTTATCATAAGGTGCAGTGGTATTATACAGTTACACATGTACAATAAATTGATAGTAAAGCAGTTTGATTAAGCTTCAATTCAATTGACCAGTAAACTGACAGATCAAATATATGGATAAGATGTATCAGTAGCATAGAATGTGCATGGTCCATCGAAATCAACAACC
This sequence comes from Zanthoxylum bungeanum, assembly GCA_019454045.1. Taxonomy (NCBI): domain Eukaryota; kingdom Viridiplantae; phylum Streptophyta; class Magnoliopsida; order Sapindales; family Rutaceae; genus Zanthoxylum; species Zanthoxylum bungeanum. The sequence continues at coordinate 220,877 of SKCR01038178.1, read as the reverse complement.
AAATTACTTTCACTGTTTCACGCCAAGTAGATTAATTGGAAGGTCACGATGGTCGTGAACATTTCTAATTTACGAAAACTTTTCCTATGGTCTGTACAGAAATGCTATCTGATGGAGTATGAATAAAACATTAAACTTGATGAGTGTCCTAAGAACAAAACATATAAAGAATGATCCAATTCCTAGAAGATATACTTCAAATACATAACAATGCGTCGGAATTTAATTTAAAAAAAAAAAGAAGAAGAAGTAATATTTGAATTCAAAGGAAAAAACGAATGTGACAGTGAATGGCTCAAGTTTGGTTTGACGTCCGTACATTTTTCAACAAATCATTTTAGAAATATATCAATTATATTATATGTACCTGTTATATCTTATTATAACAATTACAAATTGGATTGCATTATATTAAAAAGCATATGAGGAAAAAATGCAGTGTCATTTTTATGGAAATTTAAAAAATAAAACTACATATAAAAAGTAAATGAACAAAAACTAACCATCGTGGGCGTTGTTGTAATTGATGACATGGCCGTAACCGAGAGAGCTTCGGGTGCTCAAATCCCTGCAAACCCGAACGGAGGCAACCCGAGCAATCTGGTTGAACAAATCATAAAGCTGAGAATCGTTGATACTAAGGTCAAGATCTTGATGACGCAAACTGCAGCGCACAACCCTTGGTGCTAGCAATCCCATTAATAGCAGGAAGAGTCGAGGAGATGCGGGGGCTGCGGCCGCCGTTACTGGAGCCTGTGGCTGGAGCTGAACCTGAGCCAATGATATTATTCTCTCTCTAATCAAAGAAAGCAAAAAAAACAAACAAACAAACAAATGAAAGAATAACATAAAATAAATAATGAATGAACAATAATGTTTTTTCTTTTTTCTTTTGTGGAGGTTTAAAATGGATAAAATGAGAAGAATGTTGTTGTTAGGCAGCGCGGGCGGCACTGCACCTGCTTGTTTAGAGGTGTAAGGGTGTCCACCGGTTGGGTCAGGTTTTTTTAAATTTTGTGAGATTTGATCGGGTTGGGTCACACGGATGTCTGGTCGCGGGTCGGGTCACATGAGTGTGTAATCCGATCGGGTTCGAGTCGGGTCGGCCAACAAAATATTTTTAAAAATGAATTAATTATTTTGAAATATAAATATTAGTTATTTTATGTTGGAAAATGCTTATGAGTAAGCATTTTGAGGCACAAATTCAAACATGGTCCACTTCGTGTTAGTGGTTGTTATTGAATGATTCAGATACTTCTCCGTGAGTAGTTCGAAATGGTATATTCATATGCTTAAAATTGTGCTTGGGTGAATGAGAAATTGTTGTTTAAAGTTCACCCATTGATGTTGGAAAATAAAGAGAATAAAGCTTGTCCCACATGGGAAAGCTATTAGAGAGAAGTTGTGTTTATATATGATTGCTCGTATGTAGATGGGTAAGAGTTATAAGGATAGAGGCTCTCTCTAAGTTCGCGCGCAGTGGGGTGCAAATCAAAATCCGAACAGGCTTGGCTCGTGTGCACCCGCGCGTCCTGCGTACACGAATGCCGGACCAAATTGTGCGGGCCCGGCCCATCCAATTTTTGCTAGTCTCTTTATTTTTCCAAGACTTTTGAAGTTCCATAACAGTTAATTTAATTAGCTTTGTGGTTACTATATGTGAAAGGCCTCTCATTTATGAGATTTAATTGGCATGTTAATTTTCTTTAAATGGACTGTGATTTTCGGTTTTTGAGGATACACAACACAGAGAACATAACACAATACATACAAGGAAAAATTTGTTTATTTTGTTTTTTTGGAAGAGTTCGAACACTTTATGGTTCGTTGGAAACAGATTTTGGTGGTGCTCATACTCGTTCGTTTTCCGTTGCATCCTATGAAACAATCGTCTCACGTTCTACTGCACCTACTGTAGGGGATGAATTTATTTTAAGGAGATTGTTGACATCAACAAGCATCGGAATAGTGAAGCAGTGGTTCGGTTCCTTCAGTGGTTCGGTCAGAGGCTTTCATCAGTGTTAGGATCATCACGTCAGTGGCTGATTTCAGGGTCCGCTCGCCAGGGTATGCCTCCGCTCGCCAGGGTCTGACTCCGCTCTCCAGGGTCTGCCTCCGCTCGCCAGGGTCTGACTCCGCTCTCCAGGGTCTGCTGTCAGGGTCTGCTCTGCTGCGTGGGTCTGCTCTGTGGGTCTGATCTCAGGGTCTGCTGCGTGGGTCTGTCGTGAGGGTCTGCTTTGCTCATCAGGGGCTGAGATTAAGCCTAATTCGGATTTCCCAATTACCGTGAAATAATTGTAATATTTGTAATACATTTTATGTCCCGAAAATTATCATATATATAAAGTTTCAATACAACAAAAGTAATAAATAAATGAAATAATAGTAAAAACTTTTAAAAAAATAATAACTTTTTTTAGAAAAATAATAAAAATATTATAGGGTCGGTTCGGGTTTTAGTATCAAACCCGATGCCGAATCCGAAAATTTCGAGTCGAGTGTATTTTTTTTAAAACCCGCGCGGGTCGGGTCGGGTCGGGTCGTGGGTTGACTCGATCCGATGAACATCCCTATAGTTATGTATATGATTAAGTAGGGCAAAATAGCTCACAGTCGGTCTGGTTCGGTTTTAAAAAATTCGGACCGGGCCGTATAATAATGATGGATTGATAGATTTGATATGGGATTGGTCTAGTAAAAAATAAATAAATAATTAACAGATTTTATATTTAGATTAATACACATGTTTTGAGAAATTGATATTGTATTTTTGTTGATATATTTTAATATAATATTTTGACTATTACTAATTTTGTAACAAATTAAAATTTCGAGCCAAAAAATCATAAGTCCAAGTCCGGACCCGGGCCGGCCCGGTTCGACAGCATACCGGTCCCAATTTTTCCCGAGCTCATGTTTTTTTGTAGGTCGGGCTCGGCTCGACCCATTGCCACATTTATATATACCCGACTCATTGCCACACTTATATATAATAAATTAGAATGCTAAACGTACATCAAAATTGCACATCCCAATACACACACATATGTTTGGGGGTGAGTGATTTAGGTATTTGTCAAAACATTGAGGATAAAAAATTTTAAAAAAAATTTTAAAAAAAAAATATATGGATGTGCCTTGAGGTGTGTTTTTAAGGTGTATATGTATCATTACTCTATATGAGTGTTAGTTATTGCTAACTTCTAAAATGTGACAACTGGCAAAATATAGTTTAATTCTTATTCTTAGGTGATCCAATTATAACTGTTCGATACTCTGAAACATCGTCACATATTTTACATGCAACCTTGTTAAAATTCACGTTGTTTTTTTTATATGAGATGAGATTCATTCATAAAATATCATAAAGATGTAATTATACGGTCATAGAAACTCGAATATAAATTTAAGATATCAAAAGATTAAAGCTTATGTGTTTCATGTAACTAACAGAAATACATATTCACACTTAAAACTACTTAAGAATATAAGGAATTATGTGTCCGACTCGGTCTCTCTACCTCCAACATACAATCAATCTAATACAAAATAACTAATAGATCTATGTAAAAATCTTAAGAAGCTCCGAAAAACTTCAGTCTTCACTTTATATCTACACAATCAGTATGCACCAAGTCTTTTGTATGTTGATAAAAGATTATTAATCATGCATAAAACAGAAAATTAAAAACCAACGTACAAAATGGACATCTACCACTACAAAGAGTGAAAAATTTGGACATCAAAAGAAATCACACACAAAACAAATAAAAACCACACAAACGTTTAGGGGGTTGTCGAGTGGATCACCTTGCTGGCTTCCTCCATGGAAAAGAGGAAAGATAGAAAACAAAAAAGAAAAAAGAGTCATTGGGTAGATCCATAACAAAATAAAGCATACAAATTTTCTGATAAGCCAAAGTTGGAAAGGGAGTTCGGATAGGAAAAGAAAAAGCTAGTGAAAGGGAAAGGAAGGGAACAAAGAAAACAAAGCACTAACAAAAGGGATAAATAAAATAAAAGAGAAGTAGGGTTTTATTAGTATAACTTTTAGAAGTAGGGTTTTTGATAATAAAAAAAATTAAGTATTTGGTTGTGAATGTGAGCTTTTATTAAAAATTATAAAATTATTTTATTATATAAGTTTTTTTAAATTGTGTTATGAAAGAATTTTAAATTAAATAAGAATATTATAAATAATTTAATCATTTTAAAAAAACTTTTCAAGCTATACTTCAAAAAGCTCAATACTAGAAACAAAATAACTTTTTTAATCTTCATAAGCTCTACTTAAAATGCAACCAAACATCACATTTTTTTTTAAAAATAACTTTTAAGATTAAAAAAGCTATTGTCTATATTCCATATCTTTTGTATTTTAAAAAAATTAACACTTAAAAATAATATTTAAATTTAGTATTTCAAAATGATATAGTTATATATGAAATTTGTTACAGTTATATATGAAATTTGTAAATTGGGAAACTGAGTCCATATACTATACACATAAAATTTATAAATATTTAAGTAGTTTTATTTGTTATTGTTAAATGAAAAATGTTTTTTTTTTTTAAATATTATAATTTGTAAGTACAATATTTTTATTTGGGTTTTCTCAGTGCAATGCATTAGCGCTTCTTATCTCAATTAACCTCATCTACTATTAATTGTATAGATTAAGTTCCACATATATTTTTTTATTTTAATTATAGATTATAATATGTTATCTGATTATAAAAAGTTTTTTTTTAATTTAATAATAAAAATAAATTTAAATATTAATTAATTAAATTAATAGGTTTCTTACTTTAATAATAGATTATGTTTTTAAATTGTAATAGATTTTTTATGTTAATAAAAAAAATTGTAGATATATTTTAATTTTATAATTTAATAATAAAAAATTGATTGTAGAGATTAGATTATTGTAGATAATTTAATAGTATTTTTTTAATAGGATACTATAATAATTTTTTTTTTGTTATGATAGAATTCTTATAAAACTATAATATATATTTTATTATAATATATATTTTTATTTAATAGATTTATTAATTTAATTTTATAACTTTAAAATGAATTTATCACGTGGCGCGATGAGAATGCTTAAAAATATTTATCTTATATATATATGTATGATTTTTATTTAATAGATTTATTAATTTAATTTTATAAACACTTAAAAATATTTAATATATATATATATATATATATATTTATTTATTTTTGGATATATCAATGTTCATTACTCATTAAATAATAAATATTTCAAGAGAATCATATGGCAACGATTAAAGGTCAAAATCTATTTTCGAAACAAAAAAAAAAAAAAAGAAATGGGCATATAAAATTAAGGTATGTAAAGTCATAGTCAGTAATCATTTAAGATATTTTTATAACGTCAAAGAGCGGTCTCAATCAGATTCTTCACATAGGGCTGTTCAACTATATCTTCACCTCCTACAAACCCCATTAATTTACCCACCAAAGCCTCGAGGCCCCAAGTAAAAAATGGACTCGATTATCCTCCCCGACTCTCTTCTCCTCACGCGCCTACGCTCCCCCGTTGCCGCCGCCACCACCACTACCTCCTTACCTCTCCAGCTGCCATGCCTTCTCCTTTCCCGTCCCGATTGTAGACTTTTCTCAATGTTCGTGACCTCTTCCGATCGCGTCTCGGCGCTTCGCAGGTCCTCCGTTGTTTCAGCTAGCGGTGTCTTGACGGCCAATTCGGCTTCGGTCTGTTATCTTATCCGCTTCAATTTTATAAATTCTATTTATTTTCTAAATTTGAGCTGAGCTCAGCTGAGCAGAGCATGCCTTTGTTTAATTAATTAGCGTTTGGATTTGTTTTGCTTATTTACTGTAATTCATGAAGAAATTTGGACCGTTTTAAAAGCTTTGTCGACTTTTCCGTTGACTGAGCTTATTTTCGAGCATGTTTGGAATCACTGACCATCAAATATAACCAGTGGATAATTAGTAAACATTTAGTTGCCAAGTACAAGTTGACCAGATACTTCAGAGGCTCTACTAGCTGTGCTTATTTGTTAGTTTTGAATAGATGATAAAGCATTATATATTCATTTTGATTTTGTGGTGAACAGTATGTCTGTGTTTTGACATTTATGTTTTTGTTGTAATTCTAGATGTGAACATTCTTCTTGACATGTTTATATGCAGCCGAGCAGTGGAGTTTATACGGTCGGTGATTTCATGACAAAGAAAGAGGATTTGCATGCGGTAAAACCTACAACTACTGTAGATGAAGGTATTTGTTATGCATAGATCAATGTTACAGAATACAGAGCGATGTTTTTCACTTTCTAATGCGCCAGACTTTGTGCCAACAGCTCTGGAAATTCTTGTAGAAAGAAGAATCACTGGTTTTCCTGTTATCGATGATGATTGGAAATTGGCAAGTTTTCCTTACCTTTTGTTTCTAGTGTAATTTGAGTATTTGACGTGGGCTAGAGTGTTTTTTTCTTCCTGATATTGATTATATTTTGGTTTATATTTTCTTTAAACATAAACAATCATCTGTTTGGAGGATTCTCTATGTCGTTAGTTCGTCAGAGCTTGCAATGATTTATAAATTTTCTAACATCATAATTAACTCCTCAATATTCCCCCAAGATGATGGGAGAATGTTGGAGAGTTGGAAATTGTCATTGACCAATTTAGCATGATGATATGATCATTCCCTCGACATTAAATTAAACACGCACCTGTCCATATCAAAACCAATAATCATTCAAAGGAGGAGGTCCAAGGTTCAGGTGTCGGGTGGGGAGGGCCCCCTTTGCTGCATTATTATTGCCATCTGACCTGAAAAATAGTAATTGCTTCATGTTCCGGGGTGTCAACTGTTTGAAGCCTTTTTCTTGATAAATTCTCTCTCTCTCTCTCTCTCTCTCTATATATATATATATATATATATATATATATATATATATCTTTTAGTTTTTGTGGTTGGCAAGTAAATTTACATTACTTATATGATTCTAATATTGTATGATTCTATTTTGGGCTGCCACAGGTTGGTCTCGTTTCGGATTATGACTTGTTGGCATTGGACTCTATATCAGGTATGCTTAATTTATCAAGATAATCATTCTGCTGTTCATGTTACTTCAAAATATTTCAAAGTTTGCTGATTTTTTTTGTTGCTTTTCATTTGATTGACACTAGAGATTCTGTTAGCACTAGATAGAACAACATGCATTTTAATTCTTGGGATGGTTAATTCAGTTTCCATTTTTAGGGTTGTGATTCTAATGTATTAAAATCAAAAATTTGTCTGCTCATGTGATAACCAATTATTATTTCCTGATGAGAAATGTTCCAATATTTCAACTAGGTGGTGGACGAGCTGATAATAGTATGTTTCCTGAAGTTGACAGCACATGGAAAGTACGTTAGAAATTTCTCTCCTTTTAAATTTATATCTATCATGGTGGACGAGCCGGATAAAGCCCGAGTCCGAGACTGGCCGGGCTGGCCCGGCCCGGCCCGGTAACAACTTTGGCCGAGATTTTCTCAGGCCCGGGCCTGAATATTGCTTCCCATTGCCACTCCTAACACAGGGCACTCTCTTGGAGCACTTTTGTATGGCAAAGCTTCGTGAACTAGGTCCTTGTTTTCTATTCTCAAAGGAATAGCCCAATTGGTTTGTCTTTTAGGGATCGATTCCTCCCCACACCAACCTTGGGGGGAGTTGTTTAATTTATTTTTGTGCATAGGGTGGGAATAGGTTAAGGGTGGGTGAAATTTAAAAGAAAAAGGTCACTGTTTTATGAGTAGTTTGATTTGTAGGTTGTTTCTTATGCCATAATTATTATTGTGACTAATAAGTTTTTAACAAAATTTATTGTAAGAGATATTGTGGGTGACCTGGATAGTGAAGTTATAATTTGAGAAATGTGAATTTAGTTCATTACTGAATTCTCTTGCTCTCTATACCTTTGGATAATCTATTTTGTGACCAGGACTATGTCAAAATGGAGTGGTAGCATAGAATTTTTTTTTTTTTTTTTTACTTGCTCATTGGCAATGTGATTGCAAATCTTAATTGCTTTCCCCCCACCCCCTTGAATTTTCAAAACTATTGCAGACGTTCAATGAGGTGCAGAAGTTGCTTAGTAAAACCAAAGGGAAGATGGTGGGTGACTTAATGACGCCAGCACCCATTGTAGTTCGTGAAACGACTAATCTTGAGGATGCGGCTAGGTTCTCTCAAAATTTCTTTCAATTTTCTTGGAAATAACTTGTCTGCTTGCTTCTTCACCAGCATTCTTAGTAGCTGGCTAAATATCGAATGTCTGAATTGGTGTTTATCTAATGTCAGATTGTTACTAGAGACGAAATACCGCAGACTTCCAGTTGTGGATGTCGATGGCAAGCTGGTAAGATGGATTTTTTTTCTTCACTTTTAGTTTCTTAAATCATATATACTTTACGTTAAGAGTATTTTACATGTGTTTTTTTAATTTAAAAGGTTGGAATTATCACACGAGGAAACGTAGTGAGGGCCGCTCTTCAGATAAATCGTGAGATTGAAAAGAAGAATACACAATAGCCATTCTTCGTTCTAGTAGTTTGGAGCCAGTTTGCCCTAGGCTAGCCGGAGCCAGATTGATCCTGCAACAATCAACGGAGCCATACATGAACCCCTGGCCGTGTGCCCTCGTTAAATTGCTATTCTAAATGCAAGAATTTTATATGTAATCTTTTTATATATCCATTTCTCTGTTAAAATCTCATTAGCTACAAGGTTTTGTACTGCTGTATGGTTAAAATATTGTATGCACAAATGTCATACTACGTCAGGTTCCCATATATACATTTTTTTTTTAAAGGGAGAATGCCACTCGTCATTAGGCTTGGCAACGGAACGAGACGGGATTTGTCAAATCTCGGACTCGTTCCGTTTATGAAACTGAGAGTAAAATTTATTCCGGTCCATCTTGTTAATTTTTCTAGGACAAAAATAATTTTGGTTGTCTCGTATTTCGTTAAAAAAAATTTCATCCCGTATTCCTGCTAAATCTATCCAGTCTCGTTTTATTATGTTTCAATTTTCGGGATAATTTTTTTTATCTTAATTTGTTTTAAAAACGAGACATGAGAATATGTCCTAAACAGGATGGGATGGAAAGAAATGCAATCTCTACTGGTCATGCTCTCATTGAGATTTATTTTAAAGGGATAATGTCACTTTTCTCCCAAGTGTTTATAATATTATAAATTTATTCCTACTGTTTTCATAATATTCTAACACCCTTAAGGTCAAAAGTCAGAGAATGTTTTTATAACTTCACATATTTACTCTTATGATGAAATAATTACCATTTTTATATCATCATTAATTCATTTAATTAATTATAAAATATAATATTTTTTACAAATTTTTTTTAAAAAAAATTATATTTTATAGAAAATTATTTATGTAATCATCTTAATAAATATAGGGAAAATTACATTTTAAATGCTTTCAAATTTAATTTTATAATAAACAACATAATAAATGCGAAAGAAGATCGAAAAGGTTTAGCATAGCTGAAAAACGAGTGCTAGAAAGGTTGACTGATGTACGCATGAATCACCAACACGAAACAAATACAAGTGAAGAACCTTTTACAACAAGAAGTCCCGCGAGATAAAATAAAAAATAGTTTCGAATTCCTACGGAATAATACGAGATCCTGAATATCAATAGGAATTGAGATTTTTTTTATCATCCATACCTTATATATATTTTTTTTTTCTAAAAAAAATGATTTGTATTTTTAAAAAATATTTATATAATTTAGAGAATTTACAATTTAGTTGTTTGATTGTCAATTTATAGATCCAATGACAAATTAATAAATTTATGGTCAATTTATAAACTGAAGTGTAATTACAATATATTTATTACTTAAATAAAATATATTTTTGTAAGAAAATTATATTTTATAGTAATTTATATTTAAAAAATTATTTAATAAATTAATAATGAAAGAATATTAATTGTTTTCTCAAAATGATAAATATATAAAATTATTTAAAAAATTGACTTTTAACCTCGTGAAGTATTATGAAAATAATAAAATAACAAGTGTAAATATCAAGGGAAAAGTGGCATTCTCTCTTCTTTCTTCTTCTTCTTTTTTTTTAAAAAAATAAAAATAAAAAATTCCGAGTACATGCCTATATGTTGACTTGCCCTTTCCTCAGAGACAGCCGTCCCATCTTGGGCCTGTGGGTTGCCCCCACTAGATCCTAGATAAGGCTCAGTTTGGCCCAATGGGTTTGGAGAAAGCCTTTTTCAAAAACAAAGATTTTTCTTGTAAAATAATAAAAAGAAGTAAACTACATCTTACAACACCCCTCCCTCCCAATTCCACGATCCCTAAAAGACAAACCAATACTGAACGCACCCAGACACCCGAACATAAGATCCAGGCCCAAGTCGTTACATCAAACCCACACACTAAAGGAAGCCCAAATTTAAAAGTCAGTCTTGGCCCAAAGATGTTTCACAAGCCTATATCCAAACTGTATCCAAGACTCACCATGCGCCAGCCTACGAAACGCCCAGACCCATAAATACCCCTCATAACTCAGCCGTTTCCAGCCTCACAACAGACAAATAATTAAAGGCAATAAATCACGCTCGTTTTCCAAGTACCTATATAAGAAAAGGAATTCACGAAGGAGGGGGACATACAAGATTCACTACTCATAGCTCGATAGTCTTCTCTCCAGTACTTTCATCATATCCTACCTACCGCCCTCACGGCAACTCATTGGGATCAAGGTAATATCTGACATTGCTCCTCCTACTACGGTCTTTACAGCCCATCACCTCTGCTAACCTGGGCGTCGGAGTGCCTACGGCTCCCACCACACCGGTGGGTAGACCCTCCACACTCACTCTGTCTTTGTTTTGCAGGATCGCCAGTGCCCCCAACCTACGAAATCTCGATTGTGGACCTCGGGCAAAAACCAACGTCTACAATGGACAAACTCAAATATATTTTTAATTCCTTACCTCTCAAGGCTCAAACCCATGTAACAAGTTTTTTTCTTAAGATGCTTGAAAATCGACTCGAATATATCGTTCGGGGAAAAATATAATTATAAATATATGTATTTGAAAATGAAAATGAATACATTTAATTTTGAAGGTAATTCAAATAAAATTTCGTATTTGTCTAACGAACAACGAAGAAAATGAAATGAATTCGAATTCCTCTCATTTCCTCCCTTCAAATTTTTGCCAACTGAACATAACCTAGAGATATTGCACAAAGGGCGTCGATACAGGAGGAGTCAAGAAAAAAATATATACATAAAAGGACATGGATTTGATATATAGCTGAAGTTTTGTGTAAAGTTTTTTAAGAATTATGATTGATGATTATTACTTTATTAGATAATAATTTATAAATAATTGAATCTTAATTATATATTATTATACATGCACATGAGTCAAAATATTATTAAAAAAAAAAACTGAGTAAAAAATAAAATAACATTGGATCCCAATTCATATATAAAAAAATGCTCGAGAGTTCCTCTCATCAAAAACAATGATTTGATTATTCTACCATCATTGCCTCCTCTAGAAAACGAGTAAATCTTTGGTGCAACAGTAGTATGGATGACGTGGTATCATCAATTAATTAAAAAATAACATGTTTAATTTTCCTATTTTTTAGTTGTTTTTTGACTTTTTAGCACGCGTGGCAAATGATGATTGGCTTGTTACATGGATGACGTGGTATCACTGTTGCACCAAAGATTTTCTCCTAGAAAATAAGTTATCAATTAATTAAAAAATAACATGTTTAATTTTCTTCCTATTTTTTAGTTGTTTTTTTACTTTTTAGCACGCGTGGCAAATGATGATTGACTTGTTACATGGATGACGTGGTATCACTGTTGCACCAAAGATTTTCTCCTAGAAAATAAGTTATTGATGGTACGAAACTCGTGAATAGAAAAAAAAAAAAAAAAAAAAAATTAGGTGATAACGGCATCTTCTTCTCCCCCACGGATCCTCGTTTTAAGCCTGCACGTCAAATTTTCCTCATCTTTAGTAATCAACTCTTCAACAAAATGGAAACTAAATTTTTCCTCTTCATAACCTGAAAAGGCTAAAGCATCCATGAGGATCAGTTTCTGCATCCATTGCTATTAATTCAGAGACACAATTAAAATGAGGTCTGAATAAAACCAAAAGATAATTAAATGGATAACATCACATGATCGAGGATGAGGGGGTCTCTAAGATTTTGTCTTTTTATTGTAATTTTGTTCGAGGATAATATTGTATTAATGTAGGTGTTACCAGCACCACTCTCTTATTTTCTGCGCTGCTTTGCGAAAAATAAAAGAGAGTGGGGTTTGAGCTCAAGTTATAGAACTCGCCGCTGTACTAATGGTGCGTTTACGTACTCGTAATCGGAATGAGATGGAATCAGAATGAAATGGAATCGGAATGAACTGGAATGAGAATGGTAAATCGGAATCATAATAAGTTGTTTACTTAACTGTAGGAATCGGAATCGGAATGAAACAGTATTACTATTGATGTGTTTACTTTGTTCAGTATTCGGAATGAATTGTTAAAAAGTTACAAAAATACCCTTAGTTATAATTATATATTAATTTATTATTAATTTTTTGATGTATTAAATTACTCAATGTTAAATTATTATTTTATTTAAATATTAAATATTATTTTATTATTAATTATTGATTAATAGTTTTATTGATTATTTATTATTTAAGTATTAATTAATTATTAATGTATTAAATTATTCTTTTATTAAATTATTATTTATTATTAATTTTATTTATTATTTATAAATTAATATTATTTAATTATATTATGGACAATATTGTAATTCCCCATCAATAATGGGAATGAGAATCACATTCCCATAGGGGTGATGGGAATGGAATTCTCATTCCTCATTCCCAAATTTGTGGGTCACACTCTCATTCTCATTCTCATTCTCATTTCTACTCAATTTTATGAAGTAAACAACCTTATTGAAAATGATTCTCATTCCTCAATTCTCATTACCCTTACGTAAACACACAATAAAAGTAAAGGGCTATTGAGGCTTTCATTATGAACTTACTTAAACCACATGAACATTATTATTTATTCTCTCCACTGCCCACAGAGATACATCACATACATAATATATCAAAAAGTGGTTCATGTTTTCCCCTTAATCAATTCATTTATTGATAAACAAATTTCTTCCGCTAATTGTGGGGCAAAAAGTTGTCATCTACTCGTGTCGTATAAATTGGTAGCTAATATAACGTTTGATATAAAATTTAGTGAACTTATAAGTTAGTTTAACTATCATTATTATGTGTGGTAAAAATGGTGTTCAAAAAGAGTGTCGTTTACCTTTAATTTGTTGGGTCTTGCATGATTTGAAGTCCAATCGAATACTGAACTTCATGCCGGTTGGTGTTCAACAGTTTGGGTCTACACAAATGTTGTATTTTTGTCCGAATCTTTATTCTTCTTTTGTGTTTACGTATAAATTCTTTATTATGGTATAGTGTCTTGTGCACGTGTTTTCTTAATTTTTTCCATAATTTTTTCCCCCAAAATTTCCAGGAATATGTCATATTTTTCTTCAAACTCATTGGATTATATAGGAGATTCTAGGTGGAGGTGTCTACATGTGTCAAGTGATGGACCATTGATCTGCATGATTTACACATCTGATAATGCATTTTGGAACATTATGTGGCATAACATTTGTCAGTATGCATGCTTAATTAATCTCTCATGTTGAGTTAAGTGGATTATTATCATAGTTCACTAATATTTGGCAGAGATATACGTCACATCATGAAAATCTCGGGCAGAGAAATATATATGATATCATATTTCATGGGTATTATGTGTTACTCCGAAGCATTCTAGAATATTCAGTTTTAAGTCTGGAATACTTCTGGTATGCTCTTAGGATTTCCGATGTGAAGCTATTCCGAAGTTGGTTCGATCCGAACTAGATTTAGTTTGGAGTTAGGTCATTCCAGAGTCAAGTTTCGACTTTTCCGGTCAAGCCTCAGTTTATCCCAGAGGTCTCCATACTTCCGGATTAATTTATTTCGGAGTCATATTCTTCTCCTGAATCTCTTAGGTTTTGGGGATAATCTCTAACTCCTAATGTCTACTAGTACAATAGTACCATGACATGTGTCATTTTTTCTAGTGGACATCTGATTATTTACAGTAGTTCCACTAAAGAAGCGTGCTAAGGAAAATTCTTATTTACGTCGACATGTGTCTCCGGTTGCAGTCCCTAAAGGGCGTGACTTAGTGGTGTATGGTTCATGATCTCATCTTGAGTATCTGAGTTCGAATTTAGGGAGTGTATTTCTTGTAAGAGCTTGAGACAGCCGAATATTTTATCTATTCCGCTTAAGCCCGGAATGAGAGGTTTGGCGGCATAGTTTCCAACTATTTCAAAAAAAAAATGTCTCTGGTAACAAGTTTATTTCCGAGCACTTACAATTGTAATACTTATAAGCTAATGTATACTCCAATTAATACTCTCCACCAAACGGTACATAAATTAAACAAGACACAAAATCAAAATGATTTTCATTTTGATACCTTACTAAATTCATCTCGGAGTTACGGAGAAGAGGAGTGGCGGTGCTGTGACAAATTATGAGTAAAAATTCTGAAAATAGCAAGAAAAAAACATACAAAATGAAATTGGAGCCCCATCACTATCATGGACTACTAAATAATATTAGTAGTCTGCTAAACCAAGGACGGCAATTTCTCTGCCCACACACACAAACAACCAAAAACAAAACAAAAAAAAACAAAAACAGTAGAGAACCAGAAAAATACCTAACTCAAAATTCATATTCATATTCATAAGATCATATCAAATATCAATCACTTTTAGTAGTTATAACTTTAGTGGTTAGCCCACCCACTTGCACCAACTGCCAGGATATGTAGGCCATTCTTGTTCCCAAGCCTCTTCCATTTCCATTATCTTCTTATATTTCATTTTTTTCTAAGGTTTCCATCTCTATCCCATCCTCTTTATTTTCCATCACATGAATATGAAAATGAATACTCAGAATTTATGAATCACAACATCATGACATTCATCAAATAAGAAATATATAAAAAATAAAATAATAATAATAATAATAATAATAAATTGAAACCCATGATGAAGGATTGCATAATAATTAATAATAACATTAACTAATATACAATTACCAATTTTGGTTTTTTACAAGTACAAAATTTATACTACTACTAATCCACATATATCGATTTGAATAGAAAGAGAGGTAAAGCAAAACACTAACGCTTCATCATGGGACAATTCTTCAGCCCTCGCCGTACACTTACCTCCTCGGCGCACGTTAGCCAAAACCTTTCGCTACCTCTCTCTAGTAGTTTCTTTCCCACTCGCCGTCATAATCTTCCGGGTCGGGTAATTTATTCAAATCGACCCGGTTAACAAACCCGGAATCATTGGAACGGTGACGATTCTCTTCTTGTTCCTGCCTGTGATGCAGCGCGGCTTCGATGGCGTCGACTTGGGCGCCAACTTCAGTAGCCTTCTTCCTAATGACAGCCGCCGACATGTCACCGCAAACGGCCGCCCCCGCAGCGACTTCTCCTCTAAGAAGGTCGGGAAAGTTGAGCCTCGCCGAAGGACCTCGCAGATAAAACACGGCCGTATCATAAGCTCGAGCGGCGGCCACAGGAGTGGAGTACGAGCCGAGCCAGATTCTTGATCGCTTGTTAGGCTCCCTTATCTCAGCCACCCACTTGCCCCACTTCCTCATCCTTATTCCTTTATACGGCCTATCCATCGACCTCTTCCTCGCCGCCGGCTCTGCCGCCGTCACCGTCGCCGCTCCGCCCTGCATGCCGAGTCTCCCAATCAAAACCCTTATTACTTTTTTCTTTAAAGATTATAAAAATATTCTAACCATGTAGTAGTAGTAATAGTAAGTATGAAAGGAAAAAAGAAAAGAAAAGAAGAGAAGATTGTGGTGAGAATTGAAAGAATCACTGAGTGACAAAACAAAATCTTAGGGGTAGAATTAGAATATAAAGGGGAAGGCGTGTGTTTTTTCCATATATGCAAGTAATAATAATGACAATAATTAAGGGAAAGAGGCGTAGATGCTTAAGACCTGGGCATCTGCTGTGTGTTGTTTAGGGTGTATTTGGCAATTTAACAAACGGAAATAATAAATGTTATTTTCTATTTCCTGAGAAAAATTTATACCGAGTCAAGTTTTATAAAACTGTTTAATAGTTATTTGTCCTAATTATTTTTTCTCTCTAATATAATTAATTATTTTTAAAATAATTATGATAAATGAGCCAATGACACTCACTAATTGGATGATTTTATAAGACTTTGCCATATATAAAATTTTCTCCTATTTCTATGGGGTATTTGTGTGATGTCAGTTTCTTTTTTATTTATATTATTATATATATTTGATTGATAGGTGGTGACTGGTGACTGGTTATGTGTGGGTGGTGGTGATGGTGTTGTTTGTGCAAATCCGTTTAATAAAAGCGTTGTCGTTTCATATGAAGAAGATTAGAGTAATATAACCCTATTTATATTATTATCGAGGGTAAATTTTGGAGCCACTTACTGCACCCTTATTGTGGGGTAAGATTTTTTTATTCCGATTAAAAATATAAGTCGGGATTTAAAATTATTTTTCGTCTTGAATTATTGTTAAATATATATTTATTTCTGACAAAATATGAATCTCCGAATTATAAATCCGTTCGATATTGGATCCATGACGATTTTTCATCCCAATTAAAAAATTTGATAAAAAAATCATCCAAATTACATAATTGAACTGACATTGGGATTGTCAAATCTTGCTAGCACGATGGATTATCGACTCTATTTGTAGAGATAACTTAATTTAGATAATTTTAAATTTATAAAAAAAAAAAAAAAAAATCTGAATATTTTTTTATTTAGTGGTGGAGCATTAAATTCTCTACAAATAAATTGATTTACAAATCATGGGACATATAATGTTTTCATCATATCAATAATATTGTGCTACATAAGTTTCTGCAAAGAGTTTTTACCTCTATAACTTAATTTAGACATTTGTGTATGGATAGATTAGGGTGTGTGAAATTAAATTTATAAAAATTGATAAATCTTATAAAATATTGGAACATATAAACAAAAACTTGAACTATTTAAACCTATTTATATAAATTTGAGACTTTCTAAAATAAGTAGGAACTTTTTATAAGAAAAGTAGTGAAAAAAGCTAAATCAATTGTGTCCGTCAATATTTATATACATATGAATAGCCTTTTGGAAAAAAAAAAAAATTTACGATAAGGTCTCGCACTCTTAAGAATTTGTCTTATTTAAAAAATAAAAAATAAAAATAAGTCGGTGGTGGTCGGTGGATTGATACCATTTTGGAAATGACCTCTCCTCTACGGAAGGACAATTTGTTTACATGGACAATTTTGTCCTTGCGGATTCTTTTGTGTTTGAAGAAATTGAAGGGCAGTATTGTCATTTGAAGGGTAATGGCCCACAGAGTTAAGAAGGATTGGGCAGCTATTGTTTATGATTGATGAAGGGTCGGCCGAATTATTTATTTATTAATTAATAGTATTGAATTTCAAAGTAATTGGATTCTTTTGCTAATTAAATATTAACAGTGTTTGTTCCTAACTCCTAAAACACCCCCCATGTTTTTGTAATGATGTAAATATATAGATTAGGCTTTTATATATTACTTTGGTTGAAATATTTTGCAAGACAAAATTTATATTAAATTTCACGATGTGAAGAGTCATTTTGTCGATTGTCGCATGTGATTTATAAAAGCACCCGAGAATTAAGAGAAACAAATAGGGTATTGTTGCATGTGATTTAATTATAACAACACCCGATAATTAAGAGCAAAAATTAGGGTATCCCTATAAATAATTTTATTTTATTATTGGAAATGTTATTTATTTAGGCGCTAATTAGTCATATAACAACCAAGATAAAGTCAAGAATAAACCATGTAGATTGGTAAAATTAACTTTATTAGCAAATTATTTTGGATTTTAATTTAAATAATTATTTATTGTAATCTGAGTTAAATGTACTCAAATGAAATATGATAATTGATCACGGATTAATTCAATCCAACGTTTTTTTATTCCTAAAAAACAAATGATTTTATATAGATTGGAAAAAAATTTGGATTTCATATCGATAAGATGTTATATGGACTTAGATTCGGTGCGCTAATTTTTATTTTTATTTTTTATAAATTGTGATCGATAGTTATTAGATAATAATATAATGTAACTGAATATTAATAATATATTGTTATTAAAATACGTGTGGTAGAAAATTATGAAAAACTTAATATAATTGAGCTCAATATGACATCCAAATTAATGTTATATGGAGAGATCAAAAATATATAATTACTCCAATGAGAGAGAGTCTCATCACCCATCCTTTAATTAACAAAAAGATATACGTAATTAAGTTATAATAATTGGCATTAATTCCTTATAACCTATGAATAATCACATGTTAATTATTTTTTGAAAACTTGACGTGGAAAATTTGGACAACAATCATTCAAAAGCCTTTTGACATTAAAATAGATTTTTGTCGACAACACGAGAGATAAATTGTTAAAATCACTGTGATTTTAGCATTTGTACAGTCGATCTATTCCTAGTACAATATATTGTATGAGATGCCGATCTTTTTCTAAATGCGAGCCATAACTATATTTGTTTCACAGCTGCACGCCTGCATGGTTTTATTTTTAGTTTTTATTTGAAGAGTAGAAGAGAAATTGGCCACCAGTATTCTATTTATAGTCGACTGTTCTATTTTATGACGGGAAGAAAGCTCATCATAATCCAATTCACTCCTTTTTTGGTAATATAAAAATAAAGATTGATGGTCGCTAATACTTATAGATAATTTCATTTTATTCCCTATTTTCCGAGTTCGGCTCGATCGTCTACACTCCGACCCAACAAGTAATAATTGAAAAATGGTATTTTCTTATAAAATAAAGCGGGCAAGCGACCTTTCTTGCATTAAGATTTAAATATTGTCGTCAAAATAATAAAAAAATATATATATGTATATATAAATGGAAATAGTGAATATTTTCGTTAATTGTTTATATTAATATAAACGTACCAAGTGGACATTAGCTGTGAAATAGTTGGCACATGTAAATGCATGGCAACACCATATAACATATATTAATTATTTTTTGCAAATTTAAAAGGGAGTAGGGACCACAATAAAGAACAACGTGTCAATTTATGAGAACACACAGTTCATATTTGATACGAAGACAATTAAAAAAAAAAAAATCTACTTATTTTATCACCTTTATATTTGGTGATTGTTGAAAATTTCGTCTTTGGTGAAATATTCAATATATAGTTTGAATCAATTACTTTTCGTTTTTCCCCTCAATTTTGAATAGTAATATATATATTCCATCATGATCAGATCTTGTCCACACAAAATATTTGGGATTATATTCCACTTAGTTGTGGAGTGGTCCCTTATCTCATGTGAAATCAATCGCTTTCATGTTTGTTTACACCAACTTTTCGACCGAAAAAAAAAAATATTTAGGTTTTGTCACATTAAATTTATCATCTAACAAATAAAATTTGTATTTTAAAGGAATTTGTATGCTACTGTTGGTCGTCTCCTTGAAAGATGCAAAATATAACACAATTAGGAGTAATCGGGGGCGAAAACCTTTCGATATTTAAGTTAGAGAGATTCTCTGAGAAAATATATAATATAATAGATGTACCATATCATTCGTGTAATAATCTAATAATTCATTGTTACGCGTATTAAAATATTAAAAATATGAATATTAAATCATAAATATCATTTATTAATTGGTTAATAATACCATGTCATCCATGTCTCCCAAAAAATTGCTACTCTTTGATGCTCGGTAAAAAAAAAAAAAAAAACAAACAAACAAACAAAGAAAGGAAAGAGAAAGGAACTACGTTAATAAATAAAGATAGTGTATGGGTGAATGTTATTGTGTAATATATATAGCACAAAAGGCCGTGTCAAAAGCTTACTTTTTAGGCATGCTAACCTCTCTTTTATATATTGTATGGATAGGTTTTGCAGATTTTGAATTGGGTTTCTTCATTATAATTTGGGCATGATTAGTTCATTTTGTAGGGATCGGATGTCAGAAATCTCCACAGAAAATGGGGCCTATTTGGAACCTTTTATATTAGAATCGGAAATCGAGAATGAAAAATTGAAAAATTTAATTAAACGTTACTGATTAGTAGGAAAATTGTTTGATATGAATTTTGAAGAATCCATTGACTTGTGTGTAAATTTATTTCTATATGATTGAAATTTACTTCTTTAGTATATTCATATATATTTACCAGCTGCTAATCATATGATGGTATCTACTCAACTAAAAGAGAAACAGCAGTTTTGGGTGGATGAATCAAAGAAATTTGGAAGCCAGTGAAATAATAGTAAATTTGTTAGGGGCGGCTAGGCTGAGGCTTGGTGAGTGGTGACCGACCAAGGCAAATTGGGTGCTCAATTTGCCGTCCAAAAGTGTTTATATCCAACTGGAAACAACTTAAAATCCATATGTTAAATAATTGTCAATCGATGATCCTTATATTAATTTTCATTTTCTCCACAAAAACTTTGGCCGGATTTTATCTTTGATCTGTACAACTTGAGCTACCTATATGTATGCCTAGCTCTTGTTTTTGTCCTTTTTTGTTGAATTTTTTAAGAAGGATATTGATTGGAACTTGCAATTTGTAAATCAAATTTAATTTTATATATGAAAAGATTTTAATATATAGGAAAATATTGGAATTCATTATAGTGTTCGTATATAGAGGTCTTGATATAACCAAACCACAAACCAAATTAGATGAAATCGGTTACATATGGATTTTTGGACACCATTATATTTTATTTGAATTCATTATTTCATCGAGTTACGTAAAACTCAAGTATTTTTTATGGTTTCTATACATGTTAACTCATGTCTCTCCCTTCTATCGCTTACATATGACAATATCATTTACTCTTATTTTCTCAATGGATCGCTTTAAGGTCTACGTTGGTTATGTCCATAACATCCAACAATTACTGTTTAGGTGGACTAGAAAAGACAAAGTTAACTCAACAACCCTCATTTTTAAAGACGTTGATATTTTATTGTCCATTGTTTTATTCCATAAAGCATTGCATCTCTCATAGCACTCCTATAAAATTTACCTTTAAATTTTAAAAGAATGTTGTGATCGCATAAAATCATAAACGCACATATTCATTTCCTCCCACATGATTGAATTCTATGCGTAGCATCTCGATTTACTTCCCCCATCTTTTTGAACGATGGACCAGATATACTTAAAATACTCGTTACTTTATATTAATTGATCGTCAATTCTTATTTATGCCGCACTATATTCATATACCATGTGTTCAATTTTTAATCCAATATCTTTGGTTTTCCCATCTAACAAAATAAAAATAAAATAAAATGACATTATTCTCACATGTCACACACTAATTCAAATTTATAAACTTTAAATCAAGTTATATCTCGATATTTACTTTTTAAGAATTAAATGATGTTATTGTGATTACTAAATTAATGTCTTTTGCATTGTCAAATGCACTAGATATGTACATAAGAGGTGTGACTTAGTGGTAAATGACTTAGAATTTGGTTGTCAAGTTTCAGATAGTGTATTTCTTATAAGAACCTGAGATAATTGGAGTAACCGCGTTAGTATGGACTTTCTAACAAGTTTTTTTATCATAAGTAACCAAATTATTATTTGCATATATTATTAATATTTTTTTTCCTATTTTCCTTCTATATATATATATATATATATAGGAGAAAATTAATATTTGGCAGGAGCAAATGACATAGGTTTGGAGGAAAATCAAAACGACAAAATTCACCATTTTTGTTTTAAATATAGAAATAATGTTATCCTTGTTCTGACAAGATATAATGATTTATTGCACGTCATATGAGTCAATTCTATATCACCACCCTTAAACTACGTCACAATCTTTAGCAATATTGTTGCCCAAAACAAAAGAAAACAAGATATTCACATTCATCATCATCGTGTTTTCAAAATGGGATCAAATTAATATATTGAACCAATAATTGATTATTAGTCCGGTTCGGAAAATCTTTAAAAACTGATTAATCAAAAAATGGGTCAAATTTAATGAACCGACTCGATTTTGGTGTGTGTGTGTTTTATTAAGACATTTCTATAAAGATATTTTTTGTGACATTTCTGCTTCAATCAATTGTACATTTTAAAAAAAGATTAGAATGTATAAATACTTAAAGCATTAATGTCATTAGAATGTCACAAAAAATATTCCACTAGAATTATTATTTTTATTAAGAAGGTGAGCTAAGTTCAAATAATTTTGTTTTGAATGTAGAAACTATTAGATTTAATGATTGTATTTTTTATACGCATTTTGTAATTTATATAATTTTTAATTTTTAATTAAATAAAATTATTTATGATGTCAGACGATTTTACTGGTTCAGCATGTCTAAACCAGTTATCTATTAAATTTTTTAGATTACCGGTTCAATCACCAACCCAATTTTTCAAATAATGATTATTATTAATAGACATGTGTTATGTTCAACGTTAAATTTTATTTTGAATTTTTTTATATATAAATTATGATTAGTATTTATTAAATAAGAATTTATAAATAATTAAATATAAACTATCCATTATTATACAATTCATCCAAATTGAATATTAATTCATCAACGAAGTAATATTTGAATAGGTGAATAGTCGTATGGAAAATGGACACGTAAGAGGCATCCACATTGTCCATTAGTGGGTGAGTGGTAATCGAAAATCATTGCAAAAAAGATTATTATGCATCTTTCTCTTGTCTTTATTGTCCATTATATTAATATATTCATCAACAATTGAATTGACTACACTAATTTAATTTTACACGCAACTAAAATGATGATGAAAATTATGAAATTGAATTAATTTGTTTGTAAAATAATAAAACAAATTGGGTCATCATCCCATTAAATATTGCCCCTCCTCTTTACTTATTCTTAATGCAACAGTTAAAGTTATTATCACACGTCAAATCTCAACTCCTGGTTTGTACTTCCATTGCTTAATTGTCGAAGGTTTTGTTTGGTTTCAATTTCTTGCAGTATATTTTTTGACAATTGTTTTGGCTATTTTTTTAGTGTAATATAAATTTACAGATATATATTCTGAAATCTATTGAAATACTGTATACAAATATTTATAACACACTCATAATTCTACGTCTATTAAAAATTAGATATTTACTCTCATTCATATATTGTGAAAAATTACACTGACATATAGATATTTTGACTCCCAGAGTTCAACGTTTGGGAGAGCACAAGCCCAGTAGCCAAATTTTTCTTGCTATTTGGTTGTTAATATATTTTTCTTTTAAAAAATATAAAATTATTTAATAGACAACATTTTGAAGATAGTATTATATAAGGAATGAATTAATTTTGTGAAATAAAATAATGATATTATAGAATAATTTTAGGGACTCCTTGAATTTTTTTTTTTTTTGATAGAGACAAAATAACTTTAGGGATTCCTTGAATTGAGTTAGAAACCATACTAAAAAAAAGAGAAACATGAATTTTAATATAGTATTATATGACTTTTAATATATTGAAATATATGTTGTTAGGACTTTTGATATGGTAATTAACTTTATAAGTTGAAGATCCCTTTATTGAATTTTGAATATTTAGTAATTATATAGTAAACACAAATGTCATGTATTGGATAAACCGATTAAAATTTTACTATTCACCCATAAGAATTTAATGTGGCATCCTTCATTGTATGTAGAGTACACGTTTCAATTTTTTTTTTTCCCGCAGATAATCTTCAACTAATTACAATATAAATGTAAATGTTTATGTGCTAAGAAGCTAAGGAAGAAAAGAAAAGAGTGACTAAACCAAACAACTACTTTTTTTCAAATTAAGTGAGTCTTGTTTCATCAAGTTCAATAAAATAGAAGTTCTCTTTATTATTTCTGTTCATATCAACATAAATATTCAACGATTTCGCTTAACATATGAAAAATACTATCTACTCGCATTTTCTCATCAAGTCAATTAGAGGTACGTTGTCGTGTTTCTTTCATTTTCTCATCAATAGGTGTTCCACACACTTTCTTCCAAATTTCTTCATATCTAATTACGTCTTTCATAGTATATCCATATATTCATCTAACCATTTTCATATCAATTATCCTTATTTTTTTTGGGGGATATTTGTATATGTTGATATTTTATTATAGTCAACATTCTATTATTTGAGAAAATGTAAGTCAATCCTATAAAATTTCTTTTATTTTTTTAAAGAATATTGCGATCGTACAAAACCGAATATACACATACTTATCTCCTCAAGTACAAATGAATTATATGAGTAACAATTTGAGAGATGAACCTTAAGTATTTAAAAAAAAAAAAACACTTTTTTAAAATTGGTGGGTCACCAATTCATTTTTCTATCATATTACCATTAAAATATTTGTTAAACTCACACATAGTTTTCAATTTTTAAACTATTCAACAAGAGTTGGACATTAATAAAAAGAGCATACACCATAAATAAATAAATAAATTATTGGATTAACAATTTTGATTTTCAAAACAAATTGCAGAAACAAAATACGGGGAACTGGACATCCTGTCCAGCTGCCATACACTAATTCGTTGAGAGTTGCGAGTTGTGTCAGTACTTTCAGTTGATATGTTTTAGGTTGCGTGACGGAAATATGAGGTCAGCTGAATCATAATCAACGACTTTTAACAGTAAGTTTGACTTTTTTTTGCCGGTCACTGCAATAAAGTAATAACTACCGTAAGTCAAAAGTCAAAAAGATTTAAAGAAGCACATGGCAAATTTACTCAGGTTAGTTGTATCAAGTCCTTTTACTGGAAGTGGAAAGAAGGAAGCTCATAAAATTATAAGAAAAATATCTCAGATCAACATTACAAATACATTTTAACGAATACAATTTCTTCATAAGTCGAGAAGGTGGCATTATGATTTATGGCCGTCTAATTATTGAAGGGAAATGTCAAGATTTAGTTATTTGAAATGCCAATGAGAAGAGGTATTGACTTTCAGTAGGGTTGACTACTGGATTCATTCATGGCGTATCAAAATTTACGGTGGATTGAGAGCAGCTACTGTTGTTCATGTAATAAAGACTTATTTGGCAGGCACATTAAAGGATATGATAACAACCAATAAGAGGTTGAACAACTTCATTAATTATGTTAGATAGTAAAAGATTGAATTCACTATATATATATATTATATTTATAATGATATGAGCTTATTAAAATAGGAAAGAATTAATATTAATAATGGAAATATAATAATATCATAAAATCTAAAGATTTTATGAATTCTATATTGAATACTGATTCCAAAATAAATATATAATATTTTATTGATATTGTTTCCATAATAATATTCTTTAACATCTCTTTAAACTCAAGCCAGTGGCGAAGGAACAAGCTTGAAGTTACATATTGAAATCGGAGATCGAAGTCTTGAAACTGAAAATCTTGAAATTTAGAGGCTGAAAACTTTGAGATAATTGTTGAGCTTTAATCTACGAAGCCCGAGAAGGTGCCGAAGACTGAGAGATCCAAAACCCGAAATAGCCGAAGTTCGAGAGGAAGTCGAAGTCCGAGAGAGAACCAAAGTCCAAGAGAGAGCCGAAGTCCGAGAGGAACTGAAATCCCGACAAAGAATCTCAGCCCGAGAGATAGTGAAATCTCGAGAGCAGTAAACAAGGACGAAGATTTTGCCATCAAATGCCCATGCAAGCTGTTGATGGTGTTTTTTGTGACACGTACTTTGAACAGTTCATCAATGACATAGATTAGATTTTCCCTTTTAGAAGGATAAGTGTTCAGAGGTTTTGGGTTATTCATCAGCCAGAAAGAGAGTCCGGACACAGTTTGCTGGATCTGGCCGATCAGAGTACACAGTATGGTACAGATTCAGAGACCGACCACATCAGAGTAGAGGCCGATCACTTTAGATCGGAAGTTCGGTTTGGACCCACCCTGCCTTCTGGAACAAACAGATGAGTTCAGGTATTTCGGGTCAAGACGGTATCAGTTTAGGAAGCTCGGCAGATCATTTGACCGACCTCTTGAAGACCGACAGAAAATCAGAGTGGTTGCAGTTTCCTTCAACATCTGTCATTTCTCAAAGACACTTTACAGGTTGTCATCATTATTGTTGCATGTGGCAGTGAAGAAAATAAAGTGATGTGACAGACCGTCAGGCGGCATGTTTACTTTCGGCGAAGGCAATCTTGAGGCAGAGCACCCGTCAATCAGTCGGAGATCACGCGGGAATCGTCATAAAGTTGTAGGAACATTGTTACACTTTCTTAGTATATAAAGAGAGAGTAGTCTCATTTGTATAGGTTTGGTTTTTCGGAGAGCAAA
Organism: Zanthoxylum bungeanum; assembly: GCA_019454045.1. Classification (NCBI taxonomy): domain Eukaryota; kingdom Viridiplantae; phylum Streptophyta; class Magnoliopsida; order Sapindales; family Rutaceae; genus Zanthoxylum; species Zanthoxylum bungeanum. Next base: position 194,234 of record SKCR01038178.1, on the reverse strand, counting down.
TCTTGTAAAAAAAAATAACATCACTTGTAAAACTCTTTAAACTGCTCGGCCTCATTCGGACCTCACTCAGAACATGTCGGCCGAGTTAGTTCAGGCAATAAAACAACCTCCACTATTTTGTGCCCGTAGACGTAGGCTGGATTCGCTCCGCCGAACCACGTTAAAACTCTCTTGTCAACTTGTGTGTTTTTCTCACCTTTTACTAAATTTGCCTTTGGTCTCCGCATAACCAAACAAATTCGAGGTTGATGAAAGGTTGTCTCAGGTGTGTTATCTCGAAACTACCCCTGTGACGAAAATCAGCCTTCAACACAAGAAATTAGCAAAAGAAAGAAATTGAGAGAACTGGAAAGTAAAATTTTCAATATACTTTTTGGTGAGGTTTTGAAGTCTGTGACCAATGGCTTCGACATCGACGATAATTGGCATATGCATGGAAATGAATTTGCTCGCAGGTACATGCTAGGATGCCATGAGCGCGTTGTTAGTGAAACCAGTGACCATGAACTGGAGCAGCCGAACATCGAGCATATTCAACGACGATGTGGCTGCAGAAAGAGGATATCCAATACGTGGTAGAGAAGATTGCAGAGAACCGGATCAATAATCGACGGCTGCTACCGGCTGTTTGGTTGTAGGAACAATGTAAAAACTGATGAAATTGAATACCACGTAGGGTGGGCAAAAAAGTCCAGACCAGTCTGATCCGATCCGGTCCAATCTAGTCCAGTCCGGACTTGTTGGGCTTTAATATTATAATTTTATGAAAAATTCTGGATTTGGTTTTTAAAAATAAAGCCCATCAATATGAGGGCTGGACTTGGATTTTCTATAAGAAGCCCTACTCATTTGTCATTTTTAAGATTCATTTGGTTCGTATGTTGGATTGTATGCTCACAAGATCGGTTCTCTGTGACGATTCCAAACTCGAATCCTTGCTCTCAAAGCTTCTCCCTCTCATTATCTCATCTCTTGCAAGCGGTAAGCCAAACAAGACCTGGTACTTGAATTTCCTTGTAATTTTTTTCATTTCCAAATTGAAAAAAGCATTTAACACATAAAGTTTGTTGATCTTATGCTCTTATTATGGCTTTACTCATTTGGATTTCTGGATTTTAAGTCAAAAAGTTCAAATTTTGACGACTGGATTTTGGTTAGCGGAGAAGGATAGTGTAGGGATGCAGCCCTGCTATATACTACTATGTGAAAATCATTAGTTGTTTATGTCTTGCTTTGAAAAAGTTCATGTCTCCCATTTTTATGAAACGTGTGGTGATGAAGTTCAATCTTTTGATCCAATTATTGCTCGTCAAAAAGTTACAATATTGATTGTAAAACATGACTCCGCTTAGGTTTGTGGAGTATGATGCGTTTAGGGATATGATAAGTTACTGCAACCCATTGGTGAAAAATATGTGTATGAATACTTTAAAGAGTGAAATTTTTAAGTTGTATAATTCTGAAAATGCTAAAACCATGGATGTATTGGAGATTAACGACAGTAGAGTGGCAATTACTACAGACTTGTGGACTGCTAGTAATCAAAAGAAAGGTTACATGGTTGTTACGGGGCATTTCATTGACAACTCTTGGCGTTTACAAAGTTGAATCTTGGTTGTTCCGGCTGAATCATTAATATAAAATGGTAAATATCTTCATATGAGATGTGTAGCTCATATTTTAACCTAATTGTGAATGATAGGATGAAAATAATTGAAGACGGGATTGAAAAGATTAGAGAGAGTGTGTCTTATTGGAGTGCATCGCCAAAGAGGGTGGAAACTTTTGTGATATGTGCAAGACAATTGCATAATATGTGTGTGAAAAAGTTGGCACTTAATTGTCCAACTAGATGGAATTCTACATATTTTATGCTTGATGTTGCATTAAAGTATATAAATGTATTTTCTCGACATAGACTTGGACATGGACTTCACAAAATCCAGTACAATCCATCCAAATGCCCACCCTATTACCACGATCTCGAGGCCATCATGGAAGAAGTCAATTGCTTTGCTTATGAATCGGACAACGTTGTTGATACTTTAATTATAGGCATCATGCAGTAACATAGTTGAAAATTCGAGGGTTATCCTAAGTTCTGACCCTATGCGGATTACAGACAATAAGCAGGACAAGTCCTGTTACTGCTACTATGGAATTGCAACAGGCAAATTAACAGGCAACCATAACAATAAAATCCACAATATTAATTCAGTACAAATAATAAATGCGGAAAAGAAAATCAATCACACAAAATTCAACACAATGATTTTGGTGACGAAGTGGAAAACTCTTCCGAGTAAAAAACCACTCCGGGTATAGGCTACCACCCGAATCCACTATATCGAGAAAAACTTACAGCGATGGTCAAGACCTATGGTGGCAACTCCACCGACTCAAGTACCTCTATACTGCAAGAACTCAAGGCAACTCCTCAAGCCCGCAACCCACGGTTTTCTTCAGAACCTCTGAAGTCTCTGAGTAGATTATATCACCAATGAACGCCGGAACTCCGACTACCAAACTTCCTCCTAAAGAACTCTAAAGGATTAGGGAATTTGGGTTAAGTTGTGTTGAAGGTTTATCAAAGAATGGATTTCACCATTAACAAAGAAGACATGAGATTCAGAGAGTCTTCAAGGTGAAATCAAAGAGAGTTGAAAGCTTTGAGAATATTTGGCTCAAGGGAAATATGCTTCAACTCATGAGAATGGCGGCTAATTGTTATATTTATAGGTAGGGTGAAAAGCTAGGGTTTTGCAAGCCAAAAACGCGTTCAGATCGCAGTCGCGTTCGAACGGTTACTCAAACGCACCACGAACGCGCCTTTCTGTGAATACTCGTTCGAACGCCACTCGAACGCACAACGAACGGATGCTCTCTGGAATGATCTCGTTCGAACCCACAAAGAACGAGACTCGAACATTTGCTCTCTGGAATTCCCGTTCGAACCCAATAAAGAACGTGTCACTAACGCCAAACGTTCGAACCCAATAACGAACGCAGCACCAACGCCAATCGTTCGAACACTTCAAAGAACGCACCACGAACGCATGTCTGATGCACAGCAGCCAGAAACCAGTCCAATTGCACAAAGATCTTCATGAAAGATTACAACTCAATTGAACTTGTTTTGTCACGGACACATGCCAATAAAACTGGAACTAACAATCTCCCCCTTTGGCATTCCGTGACAAAACACTACCTAATACAAAGACTACAGTTATAGACCCAAAAAGCAAATAGTCAACTGTCAACCATCAAAACAGTGACTTATTACAAATGGACTCGATCTAACACCTAACAAAGTAGTCTTGAAAATAATAACGCCACAGCAACATACCTGTTATCTGAAACATCCACAACCAATAATATACCGTGAAAAGCATTGGGATAATCAAGAAAAACATAAAACAGGTAAAGTATTTTTCTCCCCCTTAATCTGAACTGTCCTGTAATAAGGCAAAACACCCAATTTCCAATTTACTCCCCCTTTTTGTCACGAAATGACAAAGCATGCAAACACCAGGAGAAACAACAAACATATATGAAACACTTACTCCCCCTCACAAACAGGCATCCAAATATAGCATAAGAATAAATGGGAAACAAATAACCAAAAGCAATATTTGTAAGCAAGCATCAGTGATAGACTGAAGGAGAAACATTCAAGACAGAATATTTTCATTAAAGATCGTCAAAAGTTTGCAAAACATCCCATCATTAAACAAAAGGGGTGAGAGAACAACATAAGGTTTAGCCAGTTTCATTAAAGATCGTCAAAAGTTTGTAAGCAAGCATCAGTGATAGACTGAAGGAGAAACACTCAGGAATAGCCAGTATCCTTGATAGAACCGAAGGATCGATATCCAAGTAGTGGCCCCGAATGTACACCGAAAAAGAGGTGGCAGAAACAACCTCCATGTTGGAATAGAACTCTTGGACAAGCTGAGGAGATGGCCCAGTGAAACCCGACAAAAGAGGACTCCAACCACGGGTAACCAGAAGAGGAACAATGCCGGAATCAAGCAGTTCATCAACCAAGACATTTCGCTCCAGAAACAGGCTACGCTGAGAGAAATGATCATCAAATAACTTTGCAGCTCCAGGACTGCGAAAGCGATCACCTGGGAGAGAGTCGCGAGGACGTTTCTTTGAGGCAATGGACTTCTTAGGCATCTTGATGATGGCGTTACACCGAAATCAGAGAGGGGAAGGCCACACAAACACAGATCTGACTTGGAAATGAAGGGATTTGAAGAGAAAAGGCGAAGAGTCACGGGAAGGAGAACTGTGCGAACACAAACACGCACGAAGACTATATAAATAGTCCGAAAGCGTTCGAACGAAAGTTCGAACGAGATACGAACGAGAGTCGAATGACCGTTCGAACATGAAATAAAACGAAACACCAACGAATAACGTTCGAACGACATGAAAAACGATACACGAACGAAAAACAGACAGTGCATACCAGGAAAAGACACGGCAAACACGGACTGGAAGACACATCAAGCAAATACAAAGATACCCAGTCAGTATTCAAATGATTATGACAGGAAACAATTATGCATCATTTTTAGAAGAGGCTAAATACATCACATATGAATATGACATAAACACCAAAGCATATAAAACACTTGCGTGGAAAATAAAGTGCATAACGAATCAAGGCTTAAGACCTTATTTTATGAGCTGGACACAGCAAAGAAATCCATTTCTAAACAAACCAAGTCCACAAAATAGGTGTTCAAACCCAGCTCCACTAGGACCTGAAAATAAGCAACATTGGTTGCATGCTATATTATTCACCCCAGAAATATCATGAGCTCATATTTAATAACTCTTTCGAGTGAAGGGTTTTTGCCCTATCTTTTGAATTTGGCCATTTTGGCTCTTTTGCACTTGAGTCTCATTGATCTTTTTAAATATATTTCTTTTTACTTTTACAAGGGGATAGCAAGGTCAACTAGTCAAAGGTCACACTATTAAGCAAACAAAGCATGGAAGAGATTAGATTGCCATTCCAAAAACTCATACATGCGACCAAGCCTTGACAAATTAAAAACGTGTATGTGGAAGTGCAAGCACAAGATATACCAAAGGTTTTTATCACACACACTCATGTATATAGAGCATCAAGAAAAATAACAGCATATCATACATGCATAATCATATATCCTACATACCAGGATCACAAGCACATGCTATTCATGCTCTAACAAGCCATAAAAATATTTTTGGTCTTTTCAAAATAAATAATTTTTTTTTTTTGATTTTTCAGTTTTAAAGCACACAAAAAAATAAAGACACAAAACAGCTTGTAAAACATCCAATGATACGTGGAGTTGTATCCCGAGTGCAGATCATACCACCGTCCATTTGGAGTCGGTTATGAAATTTATGTCCGGGTTTCCATCCTATATACCAAGGGACATATAACAAAAAAAAACAAGACACACACACACACCCATATGCTGTGAAAACTAAATAAACGTGCAAAAACATAAAACACACGCACACACACATGCAATGAGAAAATAAAAACGCATCTTTTAACCAGAGTTACACCGAAGTGCACTCTCATCATGTCCATCAGGACACGCAGAAATAGATGGGAAAATATCTTGCTTCCTCACCCAAACATTTCTAGGAACCTCATCCACTTGAGAATTCCTAGTCAACAAAGAAAGTTTCTCACTAAGAAATTGTGTCTGTTTAGTTAGTGCAGAAACTTGAGAAGCTAGATTTGAAGAATCAAATCTAGGCGACACACTCTTAGGCCTTTTCTGTTGCTTGTGCAACATGAAGCACTTAGGCCTAATATGTCCAGTTTTGCCACAGTGGTGGCACACAGGCACAAACCTCGGACGAGAGTGAGGTTTACCCACAACACCTCTAGATCGAGGTTGGGTCACAGGACGAGGAATAAATGGAGGAATAACATGACTACATTCAACAGGTTTCTTACCTGAGTCACGTTTAGCTGCAACAGGCACAGCTTTGGAAGAAGAAGCCTTATTGAAGTTAGGCTCAGGAATAATACCTAACATACGGTCCACCTTTTTATTTCCACTAGAAAATGCGGACAATTGGGTTCTAGCATTTTCAAGTTCGGTCTCTAATATTTGGACTCTTTTAACTAGGCTTTTGTTCCTCTCCTCTAGATCATCAACCATCAAAAGGCTTTGCTCAAATTTAGCTTGAGCTTCATTCTTTTCTAGCTCAGCAGCTTTCAGCCTTTTACTGACCTCTATATTAGTCTTCTTAATAGCTAAACTCTCATTAAACAGTTCAACATAAGCTACTTGAAGACTTTCCTCATCTACAGACTCATCAAGAGAGACTTCTGAATCATCATCATTAACCACAATCTCTCTCTCACCAGTCACACTAGCAGTAAAGGCAATAAAATTTTTCTTGCCTTTAGGAGACTCATCAGAAGAATAACCACCTTCTGAATCACTAAGAGATGCTGCCATGGCTTTCTTGCCTTTAGCCCTAAGGTATGTAGGGCACTCTGGTCGAATATGCCCATAGCCTTCACACTCATGGCATTGGACATTATGGGATCTACTACCCATATCCTCTCTAGACTCACTCCTGATATGCCTATTCTCTTTAGGCCTATCCTCCCTATCCCTATTACTACTATGGCCATTTTTCTTAAGTTTAAGAAATTTCTTAAACTTCTTTGCAAACAATGCCAAATCACGATCTGTGATGGTATCACCATCACCAGACGTATCATGCACAACTTCCTTAGCGATTTTCATCGCAAACGTTTTTGGCTCTCTATAACCAGGAAGCTTTTTCTCATAAACCTGCAATTTTCCTACGAGCTCATCTAAATTAAGCTGATCGAGGTCATTACTTTCCTCGATGGCGGTGATTTTGGGTAGGAACTTATCAGGTAGGGATCTCAGGATTTTCCTAACTATCCTACTGGTAGGAATAGTCTCACCTAGGTTAAAACTAGAATTAACGATATCGTTAATCTCAGCATAAAATTCATCAAAGGTCTCATCATCTTTCATTCTGGCGACCTCAAACCTAGTAGCTAAATCCTGGAGTCTATTATTTTTAACAGACAATGTGCCTTCATGCACAGTCTGCAGATGTCCCAAGCATCTTTGGCTATCTCACACATTGAGATCCTCCTAAACTCAGCAGAACACACAGCACCATGTATGGCATTAACAGCCTTGCTGTTCCTATTGCTAGCATCAAATTCATCTTTGGTCCAGGTCAATTTGTCTTTAGGGGAAGTGACCCCATCAACAGTAACAACGGGAGGTTTCCACCCGTATTCAACAGTCATCCAGACCCTCTCATCTAAGGACTTAAGGAAAGCTCTCATGCGAACCTTCCAATGCAGATACTCCGTGCCATCAAAAAATGGCGGACAATTTAAGGGTTGACTACGCTCCATAGCTAATGGGTCAAGGATCGAGTTCAGGCTCTGATACCAATTGAAAATTCGGGGTTATCCTAAGTTCTGACCCTATGCGGAATTTAAATACAATAAGCAGGACAAGTCCTGTTACTGCTACTATGGAATTGCAACAGGCAATTTAACAAATCACCAACTAAAATAATAAGCTGCAAATGTAAAAACAATAACAATAATTAAGCAGCAAATAAAATCAATCACACAAAATTCAACACAATGATTTTGGTGACGAAGTGGAAAACTCTTCCGAGTAAAAAACCACTCCGGGTATAGGCTACCACCCGAATCCACTATATCGAGAAAAACTTACAGCGATGGTCAAGACCTATGGTGGCAACTCCACCGACTCAAGTACCTCTATACTGCAAGAACTCAAGGCAACTCCTCAAGCCCGCAACCCACGGTTTTCTTCAGAACCTCTGAAGTCTCTGAGTAGATTATATCACCAATGAACGCCGGAACTCCGACTACCAAACTTCCTCCTAAAGAACTCTAAAGGATTAGGGAATTTGGGTTAAGTTGTGTTGAAGGTTTATCAAAGAATGGATTTCACCATTAACAAAGAAGACATGAGATTCAGAGAGTCTTCAAGGTGAAATCAAAGAGAGTTGAAAGCTTTGAGAATATTTGGCTCAAGGGAAATATGCTTCAACTCATGAGAATGGCGGCTAATTGTTATATTTATAGGTAGGGTGAAAAGCTAGGGTTTTGCAAGCCAAAAACGCGTTCAGATCGCAGTCGCGTTCGAACGGTTACTCAAACGCACCACGAACGCGCCTTTCTGTGAATACTCGTTCGAACGCCACTCGAACGCACAACGAACGGATGCTCTCTGGAATGATCTCGTTCGAACCCACAAAGAACGAGACTCGAACATTTGCTCTCTGGAATTCCCGTTCGAACCCAATAAAGAACGTGTCACTAACGCCAAACGTTCGAACCCAATAACGAACGCAGCACCAACGCCAATCGTTCGAACACTTCAAAGAACGCACCACGAACGCATGTCTGATGCACAGCAGCCAGAAACCAGTCCAATTGCACAAAGATCTTCATGAAAGATTACAACTCAATTGAACTTGTTTTGTCACGGACACATGCCAATAAAACTGGAACTAACAATAGTGAAAGCAGTTCACAGTGGGCTTAGTTGTGATTGAAAATAAAAATTAGTTGTGATATGTGGACGGTGGTGGTGGTGATGCAAGGTGGCGCATGAGAGTCATGCATTGATGATAGTCGCGATCTCCACGTGGCGATAAGATAAGAGAAAGTGAAATTATAAAAATCGAAACCTAGTGTCTGATATCATGTTAGATAATGAAAGAAAAACTTGAATTCACTATATATCGTATTTACAATGGTAAAGGCATTTATATATGATATATATCAACTAAAATAAAAAGAATTATTACTAATAATGGAAATATAATAATATCATAAAATTTAAGGATTCTAAGAATTATATCTTAGAGATTGATTTCATAATAAAGAGATAATATTTATTTAATATGGTTTCCATAATGATATTCCTTAACAAATTAAATAAATAAAGGGTTATGCTAACGAGTGCTCTAAGGGCACTCGTTAAGAATTTATTTAAGAAAAGTTTTGATATCATTTTGATGGAAAATGAAAAAAATTGTCAAATCATTAATGACTTTTTCCTTTTTCCTATCAAAACTTTCATTTCCTTAAATGGATTCTTAACGAGTGCCCTTAGGGTACTCTTAGCATTTCCCATAAATAAATAACTATATGCTTTGAAAATCATTCATAAAAAGTAATAACTTATATTTATATTATCAGCTACTATTGTCCCAAGGACATACCTCCGAACAGGCAGAAGAGCAAGTCATTGTTTGCTACAGTGACTGCTGCTCCGCCTGTTAGGGCATTACCTTTGCACAGAGTAGCATTTTTCTAATATCATTTTAGAAGATGTCCCACACGAACACACGAGTAAATGATGTTTAGTTTTCCTCCAGCTTGTTCAACTCAGTTACTATGGGCTTCCGAGGCATTCACATCCTTGATTTTGCATATCTAGATTTCTCATTAAGCAAAACATTTGAGGATAAAACCAATTATATAACAGAACACACTATGGTCGGAGCAATATGCAGTATTCTGAATATTTCGTGACGTGTGCATATGATGAGACATTTCTTTGTATAAACAGTAAACTGAAAATAAAATTCAACAACGGACATGCCATCAGGGAGGAGGAGGAGAACAATGACCACACATTTGTAACACAAATTAATATGTTTGTTGACTCTAAATCTATCTTAATTTATTTAATTTGATTTCGGGATGAGCGGGTAAATTTGGATAAGGTTTCAAAGCTGTGTGCCTTTTTTGACCCTTCTTCATGAAGAGCAGTAGTGGAAGCCTGAAGCGCGCTTTTGACACCAAGATGGACGGGCTGAGATTTAGGCCTGTTTCGAATCCAACAAATATGAAAGGGCTAATATCCGGGGCTTTGTCGAATTCAAGATTTTAAGCTCATTTAGATTTTTTAATAATTAATTAGTTGTGAAATCCTTTTTTTTTTTTTTACCTCTTTTGCAATGTTGGTACATAACTAAAAATAATCATTATCAGGATTGTGGAGATTTCGTCAATTCGTCTGCTTGATAGATTTTGGTAGCTATGAGGGAATAGTACATAAGAAATTGCACGAGTGTCTTCCAACTTGAGCCTGTAATCACATTTTATTTTCAAAACTACATCTGCATAATGCCCAGTTCAAATATCGGTCCGCTAATCATCAAAAGCTGCCCGGCAGCCGCTTTCAGTGGTAAAATTATGATGCAAGGGATCATTAAAACCTGCACCACCATTAGACGAACTGAAACGATCCTTCTGAATTCTGAAACAAGCACAACTGAGTACCGGATCATGTCATTTCTAGCCCGAGCAAACTTCTGTGCCAGTGCCACCCCATGTCTATTCGATCGGAGGGGTTTTCTTGGATCAATGGATTGTAAATGTATACTTGAAAACACACACACACACACAAAATAAAATTCATAATAGATGTGAACCAAACAGAGCGAAACGAAGTTTTCAACTTATATAAACACCAATAAAACATTGTCGGACTGGTGTAATGCGATATATCAACAAGATTTAAAGGACAGTTTCAACCAAGCAGTCTACACACAGGCAACTGACAATTACAAGATAGGGACTTTCTTTAGGAAGCAAGTTTAACAATGGCATTTTACGAAAAGCAGCTGACTGAAAATTACCAATTGTCTGTAAGAAAAGCATAATGTAAATTTAGATGACAGCAGGGTATTGTTTGGCTTGCTGGCGAACCCTTCTCTTGTACTCTACACCATCCTGCATAAGGTTGATTTCTTGTTTATTAGAATATTGGCAGCACATCAAGTTGGAATAGCACCAATAATTAATTAATCAGCTTGACTTTTCGGAGACACTTTGCCGTGGATAGAAAAAAATAAAAACATTTAGTACATATTTGGTATGACTTTTAGTAGAGGTAAAAAAACTTTTTTAATCCCAAAAGCTATTTTCAGGAAAATTTTTGATGGTGTTTGACAAGGTTTGAAAACTCGGTGTGCGGTGTGAGGCGGTCCCTCGCGTGAGGCGAGGCGGTCGAGGCGACGGCCTCAATCCGAACACGAAAAAAACTAAAAGCAATAAATAATCTACAACTAATACATAAAAGAATCTATCAAAATTAAACAAAATGAAATATAATAAAATAAGTTCATGAAATAAAATGACCGTTAATCTCTGAATAGGCTATTATTTGTGTTTAATAACATAAAATGTGGGTATGAAGTGTCATCCTTCAAAAGGTCATCATCATATATAATTTCTATCATAAATAAATTTATTAATAATAAATTATAATTAATAAATATATATAATAGTGAGTGATTATTTTTAGTGATAATTATTTTGCCATTTTCGGCTAAGCATTGAGGTCGAGCTACTCTGTTAATATGGTTAACAACACTGCCAGGAAAATAAAATTGAAAATTTTATTTTTTGTACCTTTTTAGTCTATAAAGAAGCTCAAGTTGAGACTCTTTGTCCCTATTTTCAGTTTCCTTATATTTATTTTTATTTTTCTTTTAAAAATAATGACTTCACGGCTTTTGGGTTGAGGCGCCCGCCTCAAACCGCCTCAAGCCGCCTCGACTCGAGGCGTCCTGAGGCGGGCCGCCTCAGGCCTTTGAGGCGGTCCTATTGAAAACTCGGTTTGAGGCGACAGCCTTGACGCGCCATAGCTGCGAGGCGGCGCCTCGAGGCGCGCCTCGGATAGAGTTTTTAAACTATGGTGTTTGATTGTATTTTCAATAGAGTTTTTGAGGATTAAAAAAATTATTTTTCCTCAACTAGCAAATACTCAAAATTTGAACTTTTGGGAATAGAGCTTAGAAAGCTGTTTAAAGTGTTAAATTATCTATAATATCCTTATTTAATTTAACAATATTATTTCATTGTTATCATAACACAATTTTAAAAAACTTGTCCAATAAAGTAATTTCACATTTTTTAATAAAAGTTTTCACTCACAACCAAACACCTAAAAACTTTTTATCAAAAGCTCTACTTCTAAAATCTCTATTTCTATAAGCTCTTAGTGTTATTTAGTTTGGTTACATTGAACTGGCAGGTTTCTGATGGCAAGTACTAGCTAATTGAATAAAGTTGCTGCAGAAACTTCCAATTGCAATGAAATTTTTCTTATTAATTATTAGTTCAACCAATCAAAATATCTCATTGTCACGCAGAGGACTCAACAGTCAGCATCTTTTCGCTAAAGAAAGCTTCTTTCCCCTCAAGGAAAAGTAATGACAAAGCTCTTCAATTCCTTAACTAACACTATCTGATCAACACCTAACAAAACAGGTGCTCTTCCAAAAATACTAAGGCTTCATATTTTTTTAGTTTAGAATATACTAAGCCTTCAAATTATTAACTAAAATAACTTCTTAGCAGAAACATACCTGGATGAAGAGGTGATAACCTTCCGTTTGTGCGGGATCTAAAGCATTTGGCTGGTCCAGCAAATCTTGGATACCTACAAGAATTTGCTTCACTGTGATGGCAGGTCTCCACCCCTACAACAACACAAGTTTGCAGAGTAACCTTGGGTAAATTTAACAAGAAGACATCAAACTAACATAACACCAAAGCTCTTTTCAGAAGTGGCAGAATGTTCTCACATTGTCCTCATTTAGGATAGATAGGCAAACAGTTCCAGATGGGTAGACGTTAGGGTGGAAAAAGCCTTGTGGAAACTTGCACTTTGGTGGCTTGCTAGGGTAATCTTCACTGAAGTGGAGCGTGAGAGGGAAGAAACCACCCTCCCAATCAGTCTGGCAACACAACATTAATGGAAATTACTTAATACATCCCCCAATAAAATTTAGGCCGCATAAACATATCATTATACACAGACATACCACAAACACAACCAAACCAAACAAAAGCCTTTCCCACTAGGTGTGATTGGCTACATAGACTTTTGACACCATTATGCTCTATCCGGAATCATTCAACAACCACAAACACAATACAATACAATACAAGATGATGGGAAAACATAATCATGGGGAGGAAAAAAAGGGAAGGAAAAGGAGGGGAAAAAAGTATGTCATGTTATGATGAGTGACAACTAAACAAATTGTTGATATATAAATATGAACCCGAGAACAAGAAAGTGTCCACCTAACTACAAAAAGGAAATAACTAGTCAAATAAATTAATAGCATTCACTGGTTTACAACACAAAAAGATTTTGCAGCAAAACCATGAGAAGGCTTAAAAAGGAGGCCATAATCCTTGTTGAACATTGTCGTTAACTGATATCTAATTATGCCAAGAAAAACCGATAATGTACAAATGGAAAGTATAGTGCTTATTAACAGTGTAGAAATCTGAGGTTACAGCAAAACAACTAATCAACATCCCAGCTTCTCAGATGAAAAACTCATAACACTAACTTCAAAGTACCAGAACTGTAAAACCGCAAACAGAGCAAAAAAAATGAAGAATAAAGCCATCAAAACAGTTCATGTTCATGTACAAATACACCTAAACTGATATTTTAACCATTTGTCTACTCAACTATACAGCGCTGTAAAACAAAAACCAAGCATTCTTGCTTATTAAATACAAAGTCTAAACTAAAATTGTATCAATTCAGACAATACAATATAAACTCCCTTAACCAAACAGTTCAAATAACTTGAATCCACGAAACATTAAAATAAAACAGTGCACAAACTGCAGAAGGTTAAAATAATAACGGAAACAAAAAGGTTTCCGTCCAATCCATCACTTACTCCGGCTTTACCGGGAATAGTACAATGCCACGCCATCAGATTAACCGAACCGTCCGGCAACGTCTCCGGCTTCGCCACGAAACCCTAGAATTCACACAAAAACATTCATCAAAACACAAAAACAACAACAAAAAAACAAAAACACGAGACACAAATAACAACAATTTGGTGTACGGACATGAGGATGGTTCTTACGCCAGGCCTTCCGCTCCTCGGCCAGCCTACCACGCGCTATTCCAGACATCGCTCTCTTTCTTTTCCTTGCTCTCAAAAACAAAACAATTATTGATTTTTCTGTTATTTTTTATAAATAATAATAACAATAATAAAGACGGGCTGAGCAAGTTGAAAACTGGTAATTTAGCCTTGTTTCGATTTTTTACCTTCCAATTATGCCCCTGTTCCGTGGGTCCAGCGCAGAGATGCTTGTGATCGTACGGTCCAGATACGATCAGCAGGAGGTCGTTAGATGAATCTTGTCCTCTTTATGTTTTTGGCTACAAATGACCCTCGAAAGTCAATGGTATTTGCAATTTTATATTACTAGCGTAGAAGCTACGCCCTTACGTCCGCCATCACGTGATGCGTACTCATATAAGTCAGTTTAGTCAAATCACAACTATTGACATTGGGCCCCATTGTGATATGAAGCCCATTCAATTGAGCTCATTACGAATCATGGGCCTGTACTGGGCTTATCCCAATGTTGAAGCTCACCTGACCAGCTGACCCTAAGATAAATTCGTCAAAGTTTCATAGATGTAATGAGAATATTCAAGTAGATTATTGATTTGTTAGAAACGGTTTGTGAAAGTAAAAAAACAAAAAAAAAAAAAAGGAATATTTTAACTTAAATCTAAATTTCAAAATCTAAACCATTCATTTAAGCCAAAATCATTAGGACTCTTCTAATTTAATCCAAACACAAAAGATTCTTCTCATTTAATCCATTTAAATGTAAAAATACATAAATATATATGGTAAAATAATATTATTATAAGTTTGTCGCTCAAACAAAAAATAAAACCAATCTAGCACATAAATGTGAGCAAAAATGAGGTTTTTTTTAACCAACATTAAATTTAAAACTAAAAATCTCCCAAAATTATTAAGTTTTTCAAATAAAATTATATATTATTAATATACAATTCATAAGCCTTGAAACAAATATAATGGCTGATATGTTTCAATGAAAAAACCTAGTAAAAAAATGATTTTTACATTTATAAATTACAAATAAGTCATTTTCAAATATTTATATATCATTCATTTAAATTCCGAATCATAATTTATAAAAGGCGACATATAATTAACATTAATACTTACAACTTTTATTAAGTAACTAACATCTCTCGAATTAAGAATTCTATAAGATCCAAAATATCTCTAAATTTTCTATGTCGTAGATAATATAAATCTATATAATGCGACTATTTTCACAAAAAAAAATTTGTGACTGTTTTTATAAAAAAATAAAAAAAAAAATATTATGAATGTCATTAGAAATATGACTATCCCTTATAAAATTATGATTGTCTTTATAGAAAATTGATAATCCTTAAAAAAAAATATGATTGTCCTTATAAAATGTGATCATCCTTGTAAAAAAAAAAGTGACATTTTTTTATATATATAAAAAAAAAAGTTGTGTTCTTATACACATATGGCTTGTTGACGGCTGGTTTTCGTCTCAGGGACAATAAGGAATATTGTTCCCGGGATAACCTTCATTCAGCAGTGAATTTGTTTGGTTATGGGAAACCAAAAACAAACTTTGATAGAAGGAGGAGAGCACGCAGATTGACACAGGGAGTTAACGTGGTTCGGCGGATTGAATCCAACCTACGTCCACGGGCACAAAACGGATGGGTGTTTTATTACTGAAATATGCTCGGCCGATCTATTTTGTGGTCGGTCAGTGTGAAAACCGAGCTGTTTTACAAAATGAATTTACAAAAGGCTATCTCTGCCTCTATTTTGTACATCCACCCCTCCCTTAAATATGAGACTGTCCTCTTATATATATACTAAGAATGAGGCGTTAAAATGAGGCGGTTGCTGTTCCCATTTTGCAGAATATTCAACGTGACACTCGCCTCATTTATTAAGTTCTCTGCCCTAGGCCTGTTATTGCCGAAAGTAAGCATGCCCTCTGACATCTCATCGCATCAATCTGACTCTTTACTGCCACACGTATTTAGTGATGATGACAGCCTGGTGGGTGTTTCCGGGAGATGACACGTGTAAAGGGAAATCATAATCTCAAGGCTTCTGTCGGTTGCTAAATGGTTGGTCTAATAATCTGCCGAACCTACCGAACCATTTCCGTCCTGTCTTGAACTGCACGAGCCCTTCGACTTACTAAAAAAATGGGGCAGAGTAGGCCCGAACCGAGATGACGAGCTGATGTGGTCGATTTATGGAAACCGCATCAAAGCACATATTATGGTCGGTCTAATCTGGGAGATCACGTCTGGACTCCTGCTGAGCCGAGAAGTGGTTAATACTTTCTGAATATCGGCCAATGAGGAAATTCCACCTCTGTCCCTGGCTTACAATGCTTGATTTATATACTGATTTTTACCATCAACATGGCTTACTAATAAAAAATGTGATTATACTAATAAAAAAATTATTATTGTCCTTGTATAAAAGATCATGTCTTTAGATGGACAAAATATTGTGAACAATGAAATTTGCATTGTTCTCGCATGAACAATGTTTTAAAACAATTTACGATTTTTTTTAAAAAAAATTAATGTTGTAATAATGAATAAAACAAGCATGTAAATACGAATAAAATCAACTTAGGATTAATATTTGAACTAATTATAAATAATCTAAAAATATTAGGACTAATTAAATGATTGTCCTAAATTAAAATAGATCATCATAACCCCGAGAGGTTGCCTTAGTGGTTTGTTCCCTTTCGGGTTCAAGGTTCGAATTTCACTATATGCATTTCATTGGGGTCATGTTTCATTGCCTCCTGGTGTAAAAAGCTAGCGACTTACATTGATATGTGTTGTGAAACTTATGAGGATACAAAACACATATTTTAGGGATTAATCGAGGTAAGCGTTGTAGACGCTGGTTTTCGCCCGAGGTCCACAATCGAGATTTCGTAGGTTGGGGACACTAGTGATCCTGCAAAGCAAAGGTAGAGTGAGGGTGAAGGGTCTTCCCACCGGTGTGGTGGGTGTCGTAGGCACTCCGACCCTCAAGTCAGTAATGGAAGTGAGCTATAAATATGGTAAGAGGATGAACAATATCAGATACTACCTTGATCCACGTGGACTGTCATGAGGGCGGTGGGTCGGTGGTTCGGAGGGTTCTGTTGAGAGTGATTAAGCTTAGGGTTGTAATATTTTTTTTCTCCCCCCGATTTGTGAATTATACATCATTTTATAGGCCTCCAAATGGGAGCTCTAACGCATGCATTTAATAATAACGTATGCATTTATCGTGGACGGCTCCCATTAACACGTTACCTCCCATTTTTGATGTAATGTAGCTGATTTTTCGGGGAATAATTAATGTCCAAAAAGGTGTTTCTTTTGGTGGAAAGCAAATGGGTCGCTTTGTCAATTGGGCCCGATGTAAGGAGGGTTTGGGTCCTTGGCCCAACCTTGGTCCGGATGCTATTTGAAGGACATTGGGCCATGTTCGCTATTGGGCCTGGGCGAAAAGATGATTATGCCATTGGCCCAAATTTGGCCCATACAGTTTGTACTTTACTCTCTAAGTCAATAAGTTCTTAGCTTGGAGAGTATTTCGGCGAGTATGTCGTCTGGGGTCGGTATAGATGTATCTGAGTATTGATGTCGTTTGGACCCGTTGAAAGTCATACCATGTTATTGAGCCAAATAATCATCAGTGATGATCCTCAGTCGAGTAGACGAAGACTTTGATGTCGCTTGGACCTGTCGAATGTCATATTATGTTAATGGAATAAATATCTGGGATATACCTCACCCGACCATACATGATGGTGAACTGGGGAATGTTCCCGTCGACCGGACAAGATGAAGGCCATGACAATATCCAGCCTACTGGTCCTGAAGAGGAATAAGGAGGAGTCTTCATGTTGTCTGGACCTGATGAAGGTAGGACAATCTCCAGCCTACTGGTCCTGAAAAGGAACTAAAGGGAGTTGTCATGTTGTCTGGACCAGACGAAGGTCCAGATCTTGAGTTAGGCTCGATATGATCCAATTGGGAATGTTCCCGTCTACTGGACCAGATGAAGGCCAAGACAATCTCCAGCCTATTGGTTCTGAAGAGGAACGAAGAGAAGTCTTTGTATGGACTTGAAGAAGGTTAGGACAATCTCCAGCCTACCGGTCCTGAAGAGGAACCAGGGGGAGTTGTCACGTTGTCTGGACCAGACGAAGGTCCAGGTCTTGAGTTGGGCTCGATATGAGCCAATGAGGAATGTTCTCGTCTACTGTACCAGGTGAAGGCCAGGATAATCTCCAGCCTACTGGTCCTGAAGAGGAACCAGGGGGAGTTTTCATGTTGTCTGGACCCGTTCAAGTCTTGAGTTGGGATCGACATAAGCCAATGAGGAATGTTCCTGTCTACTGAACCATATAAATGCCATGACAATCTCCAGCCTACTGGTCCTGAAGATGAACCATGAGAGTCTTCATGTTGTCTGGACTAGACGAAGGTCCAAGTCTTGAGTTGGGCTCGACATAAGCCAATGGGGATTGTTCCCGTCTACTGAACCAGATGAATGCCAAGACAATCTCCAGCCTACTGGTCCTGAAGAGGAACCGGAGGGAGTTTTCATGTAGTTTGGATCAGATGAAGGTTCAGATATTGAGCTGTATGACATTACCTGTGAGTTTCAAAACCACATATATGGTATGTAAATGGGGAGAAAATATTTATACCTGTCATATGGATAGCATGTCGATTGGGACAAATGGTCTTATTAATGTTTGAGGAAGGCTATTGTGGGAACACAGGAAAACTGGGCGACGCATGCTGTCCCGGGCTCGCGGCCCGGTCGGGAGTACGGAGTAGCCACAGGGGACTAAGCCGGAGAATAATGGAGTCGCCACCCGGTGTGAACCGGGAAAATGAGATTTAAGGCCGCACTCACCCCTCGCAAGGGAAGACCTCAAACCGTTGGGTTCGGAATGGTCCCTTACTCATGTTACTTGTAATGAAAGGATTTATATAATAATTTAAACAAGCTGAAGTAACACTTATTTCTAAGAGTATCATGCTTCTAAATTCACATTTATAAAATAAAATATGCGCCTAAATATACATGTATTTCACATATAAGATTGCATGCTTAGAAGTACATTAAATCAACAAACAGACAATTTCATTGGCATGTTTTATTCATGGAAACGCAAGCGAATACTAACCACACAAGCACACATAAAGGCGAATCAAATGATGGCGAACATGTGATTTCATAGACATATCATAAACAAATAGCTATTACATGTCCATGCACAAATAAAAGAGTCAACTAAGTACATAATGCAAAAAGACGCTTAGAGATGCAATTAGGCATTAAAGTGAGCATGCTATGACGTGGTGCAAAAGAAGATAGATATAGATACAGACGCACATGTGATGAAAATGACTCAATTCAGTGTATTCGCGTTCGTGTAGCGTTCGTAAACGCGTTCGAACGGTAAACAGAAGGTTCGCGTCCGTATAGCGTTTGATAACGCGTTCGAACGGGACCAGACAGAAATCATGCGTTCGTGCGGCGTTTCGGAACGCGTTCGAACGGGTTACAGCAGTGACCTCCAAAATGCAGTAAACAACATGACACATACATGAACATATGAATATATGACTTCTCGTACATAACAACAGATTAAGGGGCGCGGCAAATCATTGTAGCAAAGGTAGCTTTTAAGCATTTTCATCCCTCAAAGTGGAGGACCTTTGATCTCACTTGATAAGCCCATGCGCAATGCAATATGATGCATGAATTTTCAAAAAGACATTATGAAGCGAATGACTAAATAAAAGAGGCGCGGCGAAGTACTGCCGTAAAGGTGGCCTTTTAGGCTCTTTGTCTCTCAAAGAGAGGACCTTTAGACCAACATACTAAGCCCATGCGCAATGTGATATGATGCATGGTCATGTAAGAATACGTCATACTAAACAACAAAATAAAGGGGGCGCGGCGAAGTACTGCCGTAAAGGTGGCCTTTTGGGGCTCTTTGTCTCTCAAAGAGAGGACCTTTAGACCAACATACTAAGCCCATGCGCGTCACATCACAATACATGAAATAAAGACAATAAAAGTGTAGGACTTCGTATGCCCGATTGAACGTACATTCAACCCAAACACACTTCGTCCGGCGCGGCGAAGTAGTGTCACAAAGGTGGCCTTTTAGGCTCTTCGTCTCTCAAGGAGGGGACCTTTGGACTAACTCACTAAGCCCATGCGCTCGATCGCATCATAACATAAATAAATAACATGCGGAAATTAAAAGACGGAATAATAAAGTGCGAATAATCAAAATAACATAAAGCGAAATATACGCCATTTACTCAAGTGGTACGTGGAGTTGTATCCCAAGTACAGACCGCACTACCGTCCATTCGGAATCGGCTACGGAATTTACGTCTGGGTTTCCATCCTATATACCACGAGAGACGATGTATTTTCCGTTTTAATCAATGGCCACAACACACATCACATGCAAGCAATATTCAATAAATGATTAAAACACAATTAAAAAAAATCAATAAAAATCAAATAAAAAAAAAGGTGTGAAAGGTACCCTCAGGTCTAACCTTTTAAGTCGTTTTCCGGACTCGCGTTTACAACCGTCGGAAGGGCTATCACTCCGCAACTTTTCTGGTTCACTTGTTTAGCGTCTTAACTTGTTGTTCCACTGTTTTCCCCGCTGTTTTCACTCCATTTTGCTGCTGTTTCCTCGCGGTTTCTGCTTACTGTTTCAGGTCTCGTTTGTTCACTGTTTTGGCGATTTTTGGAGGCTAGGGGCTGCTGTTTTGGCGATATTTGTGAGGTAATTTGGGACAGTTTTGGCGTGTAACTGGGTGGCAGTGGCGTTGAGGCAGATTTGTTAGTATGCAAGTGGGGTGTTGAAGGGCTTTGAAGGTCAATGTTGTTCACGTGATCAGAGGTTATCTTTGTTGAATGGGCTGTGATGCTTGCCAGTGCCGAGAGGCTGTGAGTGTGGGGCCAAGGCTGATGGTGTGTGGAGGGCTGATGACTTCGATTTTAATGTGATCAAGGTGTGCTGGACGTGTTGATCAGGTCTATGGGAAGGGTTAGGTGGCAAAATGGGTGGAATGTGACTGAGATTGTCTTAACGTGATGGTGGCTTAGGGCTGTGATGCGTAAGTTGATTGTGTTGAAGGCTATGGTTAGTGGCTGGCGTGTGGGGCATGTGGCAGTGAAGGTTTAGGCGGTGAATTGAGCGTGAAGAAGGCTGGCTTGTGCAGTCTTTTGATTATTTTTTTTGTTTGTGCTGTGGGGATTGGCCTTTTGCCGTGAATGAGAGAGAGATGAGAGGCTATTCTCTTAAGGTTTATTTGCTTTTCTTTTGTTTTCAAGTTGCCGTGAGTGAGTGTCCATTAGGGTTGCAATTAGTGTGTGTTTTATAGTTGTCCATTAGGGTTTGCATGGATAGGGATTTGATTAGTGTTAAAGAAGGAAATCAATGGATTTGATGGAGACAAGATTGGTTTAGATTAGGAAGGTAATATATTTAGTTTGTGTTGATTAGGAATACAATATTTTAAGTTAGGAATAATATATGTTGATTGATTTTAATTAGGCATGCAATTTCTTTAATTTGGGTAAGTATTTTTATTATTTTGGTAGGTGATTATTTAGATTTCATTTGTTTTATTTAATCATTTTAATTATTATCTTATTTATTTAATTGGTAAATGTTTAATTTGTTTATTAATTAATTCAATTGGTTATTTTAATTTCAATTATTTTAATTTAATTTGATTTTAGTTTAATTGGTTTCAATGGATTTTAATTGGTTTTAATTCAATTTAATTTAATTTGTATTTAATTTGTGACATATATTTTAAATGTTATTGGATGTGATTTAATGGGCTTGGGCTAAGGTTAAGTTTTAAAACGGAGATCCAACAGCGAACCCGAAGCTAAACATGTGAACTAAATCCGACAAAATCGTCAATTCTTGACTCTTCCCTTCCGACGTCCGTTTCCCGCGATTTCCGCGACTTAAAAGATAGTGCCTCCAAATGAGGCTCATCATCGGGTTTCACATGCAAAAATACAATGCCTACAGTCGCCCCCACTTTGATGGGACTTGTGCAGTGTGTGACAGTGACAATCCTATCAAAGTCTATGCAATGCATTTTTACTTACCTGGCTAGCCAACTGCCACTTGACTTTCCACGTGTTTGAGTTGATTTGGGTGGTGAGGTGCTGCGACCCCTGGTTCATTCCCGAACCGTGTTGTGATGTGGTCCATTCCCGAACCATTACTGTAAGGTGGTCCATTCTCGAACCGTTACTATGAGTTGGTCCATTCCCGAACCGTTACTGTGAGGTGTTCATTCCCGAACTGTTACCGTGAGGTGTCCATTCCCGAACTGTTACCGTGATGTGTCCATTCCCGAACCGTTACTGTGAGTTGGTCCATTCCCGAACCGTTACTGTGAGTTGGTCCATTCCCGAACCGTTACTGTGAGTTGGTCCATTCCCGAACCGTTGCTGTGAGGTGTTCATTCCCGAACTGTTACCGGTGAATGTCCATTCCTGAACTGTTACTGTAAGGTGGTCCATTCCCGAACCGTTACTGTGAGTTGGTCCATTCCCGAACCGTTACTATGAGGTGGTCCATTCCCGAACCGTTACTGTGAGTTGGTCCATTCCCGAACCTTTACTGTGAGGTGTTCATTCTCGAACTATGCTTCCATTCTTGGAGTGCCATTCCGGCTTGTTCATTCTTGAACTGTCCATTCCCGGACCATATCTCCATTCTCGGAGTGTCATTTCCGACTTGTTCATTCTTGAACTCTGCTCCATTCTTGGATTGCCATTCTCGGCTTGTTCATTCTTGAACTGTCCATTCCCGGACTATATCTCCATTCTCGGAGTTCCATTCTCGGCGTGCTCATTCTCGAGCTGTCCATTCCCGGACTATATCTCCATTCTCGGAGTGCCATTCTCGGCGTGCTCATTCTCGAGCTGTCCATTCCGGACTATATCTCCATTCTCGGAGTTCCATTCTCGGCGGAACTGATCTGATGTGATGTGGGCCTCGCCCCCAGAATGCCATACCCGGCAATGCTGATACTGATGTAATGCGGGCCTCGACCCTGGGACTCATCCCCAAGACTGATGTTGAAGTGGGCCTTGGCCCCACTGCTACTGACATGGGCCTCGCCCCCAGATTGATGCTGATGTGGGCTCGGCCCTGGATTCATTCCAAAATTCTGTTGATGTGGGCCTTGACCCTGGGACTTATCCCCAAAACTGATACTGATTCGGGCCTCGACCCTCTGCGATTCATTCTCGAAAACTGCTGATATTGTACTGTTACTGCTTCTGGTTGGCTTGTATTTGACGCTTTTCTCTTTTTCTCCTTTGAAACCTGTTATTACAAAACAGAACAAACACAAAAAGGATGCGAATATGTTACGTGTATGCATGCATGTTCCTATCCCGTCGGGTTAGGTCTTCCATCAATCCTCTTGGTGACTGCTTAGTCTTCTTTTCCTCAGGCAAACCACTGCTTCAGTCTGTCTATGTTGATCGGCTCGGTGAACTAATTCCCTTCCAAGTCTGATAGTTTCACTGCCTCTATTTCCCAATTTCTGAATGTCTATCTTATCTTTTCTGTTTGCTTATTGCGAAGGTTCCCGTGTTCATCACTGGATTCCATAGTACCAAGGTTGAATACTTTTCTCAAATATACTCATATTGCAGAAGAGTTTTAGCGAAATGAACGTCTTTATTATTGTTGAGGAAAAGAGTTCGAACAAGTAACAAAATCAATGTCATTAAAAACTGGATCAAATAGACTAGGAGGAACATCTCCATCATCCGCAGCACTGCCTTCTTCCTCGGCCCATGGTTCTTCACTGTCATTCATGTAAGAAGCTTGATGGTTGATGGCTTTTTTTCATGGTTGGGTATTTTATGGGAATCTATGAGATCTTGATTTCATTCATGCTGAGGCGGGTGCAGTTGTCGGTGTCATGGCCATGTAGCTGGTGGAAGTGACAATAAAGGTCCACATTTATGTGTGGTGGTGGGGGGTGCGGAAGTGGCTTGCCTTCTAAGGGTTTCAAGATTCCTTGTCCCTGTAACTTTTCAAATACCTTCGACAAAGGTCTACCAAGGTTGGAGAATTGCCGGTTCCTGATGGCAGCAACAACCTCGACAGTAGCGGGCTTAGTTTCAGAATACCCCCCAAAAGTCCGCCTATTCTGGCCATATGACTTTCTGTTTTCAGCCTCCTCTTCCTCAATATCCATGACAGTTTCCCTCAACTGCCGAAAATCAGAAATCATCGAAGTCATCCTCCTCAGCTTACTATAAATAGAGGGCTTGGTGCCCTTGATGATCATTTTGATTTGGTCCTTCTCAGAGGGCCGAGTCTGCATTTTCAGAAGCTGGCTTCTCCAGCGGTCTACATACTCCTTGAAGCTTTCTTCCGGCTTTTGCTTAGTGTTCTCCAAATCACGGAGTGACAAGTCAATCTCCAAGTCTGTAACATACTGCTTCAGAAAAGCATCAGCTAGTTCCTTCCAATCTTCCTAACCTTCTTTTCAAGGCTATGATACCAAACCACAGGTGCCCCCTCGAGTGACATCCCAAACATCTTTTGGACTTGGCGCTGTGATAGGCCCATTGAACTCATGACTGAGACATATTGCTGCAGATGGACCCTCGGGTCTCCGTTCCCATTAAACTTGGCCATGTCCGGCATTTTAAACTGAGCTGGCAGCTGTTCTCCGAACGTCATTGCCTCATAATCTACAACTCTTCATTTTTACCCCTCATTTACGGGTAACTGTTTCAACCTGATCCCGAAGCTTCCGAAATTCTGCCTGAGACCCAATCACTCTGCCTGTTGCATATTCTGCCATGTCATCATCAAAAGTGGGGACATCATCCCCTAACCCATTCGGAGGCTCCTCACGCCTTACATTCTCAGAATCTCCCCCGGCACGGGGCACAGCCATATTTGTCATGGCAGTAGTCAAGGCTTGCAACTGTTCAGTAATCTTGGCGAAGCCATTTTCCAACTGATCTATCCGGGATACCTCAGTATTTGATTCACTCATGTCTGTTCTCGGTATTTTGGTGAGTCTTCCCTTTTTTCTAACCCAACGGGAATCTATGATGGCTTTCAGAACACAAGGGTTAACTGATGTATGTATGCATGATGTGCATAAGAAGTATATAACATATATTAAATCAAATAAAAATTCTCAAACAAATCGGCCTATTATCATTTTAGAAGCTTTTGGGACAACTGTCATAAGAGTGAACCCGTCCCAGTTTAAATGGCCCAACGAGTTCATGTCTTATGGCAAAGAACCCAACTAAATCCAAATGATAAATTCCGAACACAATCATAAAATGGCCCATTGTTATTTAGAAGCCTTTTGGCCCAATCGTCATAAGATGTGTCATTGTCCCAGTTTAAATGGCCCAACAAGCCCATATCCCATGATAAATGGTCCAAATGGATCCAAACAACGATGTTCCCAACACAAGAAAGATGATGCAAACATGACATAATAATTTTTACAAAGTGGCCCATCAACATTTCAGAATCTTTTGGCCTAATAGTCATAAGGTGCGAACTTGCCCCAGTTTAAATGGCCCGGCAAGCCCGCATTTCTGACAATAGTCCAACTGCATCCAAATGAGGATGGTCCACAAGCACATACTCAAGGAAATAATTGTTACTTTAGCCAACCCGGTCTATAGGTGGTTAGTAAGAGTATAGACAAAGGCTCTCACCGGCGAAGGATGGCCCACAACTAGGTCTCCCCACTCAAGGGTTCGAGCAACCAAGTGAGCGCACCATTTTTTATACACTAAGGTACGTGCCAATGAGCTATGGTGTGTGACGGACTGTCAAATGGATTTCCCGTTGTAGATCCCCCAGAGGGAAGGTGGAGCGAGGCTCACTTAAATACCCAAGCCTCTTAGGCTCTTATCGCTTGTTGTCAGGAATAAACAACGAGTCCTCCAAATTAGTCCATCACAATAGGCTAACAGTAGATGGCTATCTAGGTGCCTTCACAGCTTTTCCTTCTAGAAAGGTAGTGAATGAAGGAAGACACCAAACCATTACCTAGCCTAAAAATGCCTTTGATTAAACCCTCACTTTATCCACTATAGACACGGTCAATTAAAACATAAATCCAATCATTACAAGACAATATTCGGGGCCGATTCTCTATCCCCAGTGGAGTCGCCAGACTGTGGGAACACAGGAAAACTGGGCGACGCATGCTGTCCCGGGCTCGCGGCCCGGTCGGGAGTACGGAGTAGCCACAGGGGACTAAGCCGGAGAATAATGGAGTCGCCACCCGGTGTGAACCGGGAAAATGAGATTTAAGGCCGCACTCACCCCTCGCAAGGGAAGACCTCAACCGTTGGGTTCGGAATGGTCCCTTACTCATGTTACTTGTAATGAAAGGATTTATATAATAATTTAAACAAGCTGAAGTAACACTTATTTCTAAGGGTATCATGCTTCTAAATTCACATTTATAAAATAAAATATGCGCCTAAATATACATGTATTTCACATATAAGATTGCATGCTTAGAAGTACATTAAATCAACAAACAGACAATTTCATTGGCATGTTGTATTCATGGAAACGCAAGCGAATACTAACCACACAAGCACACATAAAGGCGAATCAAATGATGGCGAACATGTGATTTCATAGACATATCATAAACAAATAGCCATTACATGTCCATGCACAAATAAAAGGAGTCAACTAAGTACATAATGCAAAAAGACGCTTAGAGATGCAATTAGGCATTAAAGTGAGCATGCTATGACGTGGTGCAAAAGAAGATAGATATAGATACAGACGCACATGTGATGAAAATGACTCAATTCAGTGTATTCGCGTTCGTGTAGCGTTCGTAAACGCGTTCGAACGGTAAACAGAAGGTTCGCGTCCGTATAGCGTTTGATAACGCGTTCGAACGGGACCAGACAGAAATCATGCGTTCGTGCGGCGTTTCGGAACGCGTTCGAACGGGTTTACAGCAGTGACCTCCAAAATGCAGTAAACAACATGGACACATACATGAACATATGAATATATGACTTCTCGTACATAACAACAGATTAAGGGGCGCGGCAAATCATTGTAACAAAGGTAGCTTTTAAGCATTTTCATCCCTCAAAGTGGAGGACCTTTGATCTCACTTGATAAGCCCATGCGCAATGCAATATGATGCATGAATTTTCAAAAAGACATTATGAAGCGAATGACTAAATAAAAGAGGCGCGGCGAAGTACTGCCGTAAAGGTGGCCCTTTTAGGCTCTTTGTCTCTCAAAGAGAGGACCTTTAGACCAACATACTAAGCCCATGCGCAATGTGATATGATGCATGGTCATGTAAGAATACGTCATACTAAACAACAAAATAAAGGGGGCGCGGCGAAGTACTGCTGTAAAGGTGGCCTTTTGGGGCTCTTTGTCTCTCAAAGAGAGGACCTTTAGACCAACATACTAAGCCCATGCGCGTCACATCACAATACATGAAATAAAGACAATAAAAGTGTAGGACTTCGTATGCCCGATTGAACGTACATTCAACCCAAACACACTTCGTCCGGCGCGGCGAAGTAGTGTCACAAAGGTGGCCTTTTAGGCTCTTCGTCTCTCAAGGAGGGGACCTTTGGACTAACTCACTAAGCCCATGCGCTCGATCGCATCATAACATAAATAAATAACATGCGGAAATTAAAAGACGGAATAATAAAGTGCGAATAATCAAAATAACATAAAGCGAAATATACGCCATTTACTCAAGTGGTACGTGGAGTTGTATCCCAAGTACAGACCGCACTACCGTCCATTCGGATCGGTACGACGTCGGCTACGGAATTTACGTCTGGGTTTCCATCCTATATACCACGAGAGACGATGTATTTTCCGTTTTAATCAATGGCCACAACACACATCACATGCAAGCAATATTCAATAAATGATTAAAACACAATTAAAAAAATCAATAAAAATCAAATAAAAAAAAAGGTGTGAAAGGTACCCTCAGGTCTAACCTTTTAAGTCGTTTTCCGGACTCGCGTTTACAACCGTCGGAAGGGCTATCACTCCGCAACTTTTCTGGTTCACTTGTTTAGCGTCTTAACTTGTGTTCCACTTGTTTTCCCCGTTGTTTTCACTCCGTTTTGCTGCTGTTTCCTCGCGGTTTCTGCTTACTGTTTCAGGTCTCGTTTGTTCACTTTTTTTGGCGATTTTTGGAGGCTAGGGGCTGCTGTTTTGGCGATATTTGTGAGGTAATTTGGGACAGTTTTGGCGTGTAACTGGGTGGCAGTGGCGTTGAGGCAGATTTGTTAGTATGCAAGTGGGGTGTTGAAGGGCTTTGAAGGTCAATGTTGTTCACGTGATCAGAGGTTATCTTTGTTGAATGGGCTGTGATGCTTGCCAGTGCCGAGAGGCTGTGAGTGTGGGGCCAAGGCTGATGGTGTGTGGAGGGCTGATGACTTCGATTTTAATGTGATCAAGGTGTGCTGGACGTGTTGATCAGGTCTATGGGAAGGGTTAGGTGGCAAAATGGGTGGAATGACTGAGATTGTCTTAACGTGATGGTGGCTTAGGGCTGTGATGCGTAAGTTGATTGTGTTGAAGGCTATGGTTAGTGGCTGGCGTGTGGGGCATGTGGCAGTGAAGGTTTAGGCGGTGAATTGAGCGTGAAGAAGGCTGGCTTGTGCAGTCTTTTGATTATTTTTTTTGTTTGTGCTGTGGGGATTGGCCTTTTGCCGTGAATGAGAGAGAGATGAGAGGCTATTCTCTTAAGGTTTATTTGCTTTTCTTTTGTTTTCAAGTTGCCGTGAGTGAGTGTCCATTAGGGTTGCAATTAGTGTGTTTTTATAGTTGTCCATTAGGGTTTGCATGGATAGAGATTTGATTTAGTGTTAAAGAAGGAAATCAATGGATTTGATGGAGACAAGATTGGTTTAGATTAGGAAGGTAATATATTTAGTTTGTGTTGATTAGGAATACAATATTTTAAGTTAGGAATAATATATGTTGATTGATTTTAATTAGGCATGCAATTTCTTTAATTTGGGTAAGTATTTTTATTATTTTGGTAGGTGATTATTTAGATTTCATTTGTTTTATTATTTAATCATTTTAATTATTATCTTATTTATTTAATTGGTAAATGTTTAATTTGTTTATTAATTAATTCAATTGGTTATTTTAATTTCAATTATTTTAATTTAATTTGATTTTAGTTTAATTGGTTTCAATGGATTTTAATTGGTTTTAATTCAATTTAATTTAATTTGTATTTAATTTGTGACATATATTTTAAATGTTATTGGATGTGATTTAATGGGCTTGGGCTAAGGTTAAGTTTTAAAACGGAGATCCAACAGCGAACCCGAAGCTAAACATGTGAACTAAATCCGACAAAATCGTCAATTCTTGACTCTTCCCTTCCGACGTCCGTTTCCCGCGATTTCCGCGACTTAAAAGATAGTGCCTCCAAATGAGGCTCATCATCGGGTTTCACATGCAAAAATACAATGCCTACAACTATTCTTTTATCTTCCAGATTATCCGTAGTCTACTGGATCTTGTAAAGCTTCTAAATCGGTCTTCACTTTATTAAACCTGATGAAGGTTCATGATTGTCTTCATTCTGCTGGACTTAATGAAAGTCCAAATGAGTCTACGAGACCTAATAAAGGTCCAAGAGACTATTTTCGACTTGTCTAATGAAGGTCCGGGAAGCTATTGTCTACTCGACCTAACGAATGTCAAGAATGATCTTCATTCCTCAATCTACCATACCTTATAAAGGTCCAATAGACTATGGTCGACTGGACCAAATGAAGATCCAAGAAGCTATTATCGACTCGACTTAATGAAGTTATATGATGATCTTCATTCCTCAGTCTACCATACCTTATAAAGGTCAACGAGACTATGGTCTCCTGGACCTAATGAATTTCCAAGAGTGTCTTCACTCTACTATACCTGATGAAGATACATATGAGTCTACACTCCACCTGACATGGTGGATGTTCGAGGGAGCCTACAGTCGACTGGACTTGATAAAGATCCAATAAAGTATTCATTCCACTATACTTGATGAAGGTGTTAGGGTTGGTGCTCGGAGTGCCAATCCGGATCGTATTTATGTCTGATTCATAAATACGAACAATTCTATTTTCCATAATATTACTAATTTAAGTGGTAGCACCCTTGTCTTTTATACACTTATTTGATCTAATTACGATTAGATATCTAATTATGATTAGATCGAAACTAAATCTGGTTTAGTGATACGTGTATATTAGACAAAGACCCTGAGATTTACAATATAGTGTGCAGTTACAACGTAGTTTGTAATTGACATTGGGAAGCGCACTATAAGATATATATCCTTAAATAAAGTTACTGGTCAAGATTTACTAACACGAGTCGGTTAGTAAAATCCGCTGAGACCAGTACATGTCGTATATCGTGAATTGGTCTGATGGTTTATCCCAGTGAACCATGAGTATCGGGAGACTCGTATAGATATTTAGATATTTATTTAATAAGACACTGAACGACTCACTGAATATTCCCTAATAGATGGTACACCAACGACAATAGGAATCTTCACGAGTTAAGCGAGCATAGTGGTCATTTGACTTGAGATACCACGGTGGGATATATGAGTTATCCTCAACACTTTGATGGCAGTCACGTCACCGATCTATTTAGATCAGACCTCCGCATGTTCGTTGGGTGTGGACTGATGCTCATGATATCCAGTGCATATCAAGATAATATTCGTCAGTTCTGTATACATCCAGCACTTGTTTACGATCCAGTAAATCCATGGTTGTGGTATAACTTCGGAAATCAGTTCCGAGTGTTATTTAGAGATCGTAAATTGAAAGTCGACTCTATTATATCTATATCCCATGTATAATACGGATAGCCTGTGACGGAGGGATTATACGTATGCAATGACCTCGGCTTGCATAGCTTAGCGAGATTATATGTGGTCGTCATAATCCATGAACGGGTGGATTATGGACACAAAATTAGATTTCGTGACAGATAAACCTAAACTTAGAGAGTCCCACAATATGAAGTGTACTCGTTGAGCACTTGGGCAACGCGATATGAATAATACAGATTATTCATAATACTTCACCGGATTAAATAAGTTAATTCGGATCGTTTAATCGGTTAAACTATAACACGTGCAATTAATGGATTTTGTCCGATAATAATTATTGTGTATTTGTATTTGATACATAATACGATTATATACACATTAATTATTCGTCAACTGAGATTTTGACACATGCCATAAATATATATTTATTGTTTAATGTAAATAAAAATACATATATTGGTGTTATTTAATTATTTAGTTATTTAATTGTTAAATAATTGAAAAAATTAAATGTCTTATCCATTTGTCATAATTAGTATGATAATGGTGATATATAATTGGAACACATGGCATGTTTTTTTTATTAAACTTTATATGTTCAATTTTGATTGGTCAATATAAAGTTTTTTTGAATTTTATTATATTAAAATTGGCAAAAGACAATATTAACCCCTAAAAGTCGGCAACATCAAATAAAAAAAAAGGAAAATTTTATTTTCCTTCATCACTTTTCCACCATTTCCGAGAGACCAAAGAGAGAAATTGGTTTCAAGCTTGTTTAATGAATTAAGTCAAAACAAAGAAGAAAATCAAAGAAAAAGCTTAGGAAAAATAAAGGATTAAAGGTAATTCCTCTACTCCCTAAGCTTAAAAATTTTATTTCATGTTTCTTATAGATCTATTGAGATCTAGGGTTTCTTCTTTATTATAAAATTTGGGGCTTTTGGTTGTGGTGGATGGAGATGAAAGTATAGTGCATTTTCTGGATGCTATTATTTTAATTAGTTTCCAATTTGATCATTAGATAATATTTACTATTCTAAAGTGTTATGACCACTCTTGTGGCACCTAGAATTGTTATTGGGTTGTTCATATGTGGTGACTTTGGTTGGTGTCTTGATTAATTAGATTAATCTTGAAAAATTTGGATTTGAAGCATGAAAATTGGAATTTTTGGTTTCTGGATCATATTCGGCAAAAATAGAAATTATTTGATGCATTTGATGTGTTTTTGAATGTAATGTATGTGTTTTGGGAGTTGGAACAATTGCCGGAAAGTGTTTCGGAGTTGAAATAAGCGAAAATGACCAAAAACGGCGTTACCGTGTGACTTTTGAGCCAACCGGGTGACGGCTATCCAAACAGTGAATCTGTCATTGTTTGGGCAGCCCATGAACTACCCTGACACTATTGGGGCTGACCTGGGCAGTCCCTATAAGTTTCGGGTGGTCGGTTCGATCAAAAATCCGTTTTGCGGAAAAATGATTTTCGTAAAAGTTTCGCGACGTTTCAACCTTATTTATGTTGATATTTGATATTGAATAAATAGGTTTAGGTGAAATATGAATAAATTATTCATATTAGATATTGAATAATTTATTCAGTATTTTGAAAAAGTTTTAAAAATATGATTTCGCCCGAATCGCGCTTCCGCTGCGCCCATCGCCCAAAAACCCCAACAAAAGGTACATGGGAGTCTACACGCCACCTGACCTGACAGAGGTACTTTTGAGTCTACAGTCGATTAGGCCCCATGAAGGTCCAAGAAATTCTTCACTCCACTATACCCGCTGAAGGTATATGTGAGTCTACACTCCACCTAATCTGATGGAGGTACGCGAGAGTCTACAGTCGATTGAACCTGATGAAGGTCCAATAAAATTTTCACTCCACTATACCTGATGAAGGTATATGTGAGTCTACAATCCACCTAACCTGATGGAGGTACGCGGAAGTCTACAGTCGATTATACCTGATGAAGGTCCAAGAAAGTCTTCATTCTACTATACTTGATGAAGGTACATGAGAGTCTACACTCCACTTGACCTGACAGAGGTACGTTTGAGTCTACAGTCAATTAGACCCCATAAAGGTCCAAGAAAGTCTTCACTCCACTATACCTGATGAAGGTATATGTGAGTCTACACTTCACCTAACCTGATTGAGGTACGCATGAGTCTACAGTCGATTGAACCTGATGAAGGTCCAAGAAAATTTTCACTCCACTATACCTAATGAAGGTATATGTGAGTCTATACTCCACCTAACCTGATGGAGGTACGCGAGAGTCTACAGTCGATTAGACCTGATGAAGGTCCAAGAAAGTCTTCATTCTACTATACCTGATGAAGGTACATCCGTACATAGGAGTCTACACTCCACCTGACCTGACAGAGGTACGTTGGAGTCTACAGTCGATTGGACCTGATGAATAGCCACGAGACTACGGTCGACTAGACTCGATGAAGGTCCAAGTGGGTCTCAACTCCTCATTCAGCAAGACCTGGTAGAGTTCGACTGGACCCGACATAGGTTAGTGAAACTTCGGTCGAATGAACCCAATGAAGGTCCAAGAAATTATTCATTCTACTATACCTGATGAAGGTCCATGAGACTACAGTCGATTGGACCCGATAAAGATCCAAGTGGGTCTCCACTCCTCATTCTACAATACATGGTAGAGGTCGACTGGACCCGATGCACGTCAAATGGAGGCTGCAGTCGACTAGACCTGATGATGACCTACGAGACTACGGTCGACTGGATCACATGAAGGTACATGTGGGTCTACACTCCTCATTCTATAAGACCTGATAGAGGTCGACTGGACGTCTGTACCCGACATAGGTCCAAATGAGTTTCCACTCCTCAGTATACAAGACCTGATAGAGGTCGACTGGACTTGATATAGGTCCAAGTGGGTCTCCACTCCTCATTCTACAAGACCTGGTAGAGGTCCACTGGACCCGATATAGGTCCAAGTGTGTCTCCACTCCTCATTTTACAAGACCTGGTAGAGGTCGACTATACCCGATATAGGTCCAAGTGTTTCTCCACTCCTCATTCTACAAGCCCTGGTAGAGGTCGACTGGACTCGATGTAGGTCCAAGTGGGGGTTGCGGTCGACTAGACCTGATGAAGACCCAATAGACTACGGTCGAAAGGACCAGATGAAGGTCCAAGTAGGTCTCCACTCATCATTCTACAAGACATGGTAGTAGACCCGGTCGGTTTTCGGTTCCACAAGTGTGGAACCGGAACCGACCGGTTCGGTTCCGGTTCCGAACTTTTTTTTAAAAAAAAAATTTCGAAAAAAAATTAAAATAAATGAGATTAATTTTATAAATAAATAAATTTATTACATTGAAGAGCTTGAGCTTAAATTTTTATCTTATTTAAGTTGCCTATTTATCCTTCAGGGGTGAGAGGAATCATAACCCACGTAGTTCCATTACAATTTTAAAACATTTCCCCTTTATAAATTTACAATTTTACAATTATCAATCATCATTATCAGTTGATCCTTCAGATCCGGTTCCGCTTGCAATTGTTGTTGCAGATGCATTATCGAACAAATCTTCAAAATCATCGGAGGCATCTTCTTGTTGTCTCATATCAGCTCGAGTCCAATCATCCACACAAGATGTTGCTTCTAGAGTGCTTGGATGTAATGAAGATCGTCTAGCTTCCAATATATTGCCTCCCAAGCTGAAGGCTTGCTCAACCGCAACTGTGGAAATAGGTGTTGCCAATATCTCTTTAACAATAATTGATAAAACATGATATATATTTTGATGTCAGTTCCACCAGTCAAGGATTTTAAAATTTTTACTAACTAAAATTTTAGTAGGAAACTCAAAATTTGTTGATAAATAATTATCTAATTCGGGATTATTAGTTGTCGTATCCATAGCTTTTTTATTTCGTTGCAATAACCAATGATCACATGTGCTAAGTCTTGTTTGAATTACCGGTTCGCTACTACTAGATTCACCTAATGTTCCTAAGTTATAACTGTAATATACAATATAAATAACTAAATTAAATCATTTCTTAATTTCTTCTAATATTCCTAAATAACCATACTAAGCTTGTAAAGCACAATTCAAACCTTCTAATTTAAATCTAGGATAAAAAACATCAGCAATAAGATAAAGTAAATGAATGTCTCTAAAATAATTCAATCATTTTACCTTCATAACAGTAATGGCTTCTAACAAAACAATATCATTAGGATCGATACTTTCAGCATGTTCATCGAGAGCACCAACAATATTCAAACTTTCAAGAAGAAATAAATGTGCTGTTGGATAATAAACACCGCTAAAAATTAAAGTAGTATCATTAAAAACTTTTTAAATATCTAAAAAAAAATTCACAAATATCTCATTGACTAGGATAAAGTGTGACATTTTGAACACGTTGAGAAAAAAACTACATAATGCATCTTTATATTGAAATGCTTGACATAAAAGAAAATAAGTTGAATTCCAACGTGTTAGAACATCTCTTGAAAATTTAATCAGTTTAATACTATTTATTTTACAAAACTTCGTCCATTCTCTCCTAACTTGAGAGTATGACAAAATACAATTAAGTGTCATTTTAATAGGATCAAGGAAATGTGATAATAATTTTATACCGTCTTGAACACATAAGTTAAAGACATGACATGTACAACGAATATGAAAAAATCTACCCTCTAAATTGGTTGACATAAGGATTTTAAATCATTGATGGATGCAGTATTTGCAGATGCATTATCAAATCCAATTGTTAAAATTTTTTCTACTTAACCATATTCATCAAAATTACCTTCATCATTCTATAAATATTTGTGCAGTATATTGGTCATCAAAAACTCTAATGCAATAAGTCGTTTTTGCATGGTAAATGATGCATCAATCCAATGACAAGTCACACCCATGTATGTGTGTGTTTGCCAATGGTCACTCCAAATATCAGAACATATAGAAATACGACATTTTATCTCTTTAAATATTTCATTTAAAATAATTTTATCATCTTTATATGATTTAAAAATATGACGTTTTGTTGTGTTTCGAGTCATTCTACATGCAGAAGGATTTAAAGCATTATGCACGTAATTAGTAAAATGAAGTTTTTCACCAAAGCTTAAAGAAAGATGTGTCATACAAGTTAATTTCGCAAATTCTTTTATATTTTTTGCATCAGAATATTTAAATAAATCTACAGCACTCGTACCTCTACTAGATGATGCGTACATGGCCATTTGAGTTTGTGTCGTATCAATTCCAAGTTCAACCGAATGATGTCTTTCCATGTGCTTGATCATATTGCCGTATCCACCGGAAAATTTATAGATAACCCCACAATAGTTGCAAATTACTCGTTGTGTATCATCTTCTAGGCGTTCCAAATGAAAATGAATTTTGAAAACATCCGAGGAACGAGCCTTAACTTCTCTTCTCCGTGATTGTGCACCGACACTAGGGCCGCTCTCTTGGGCTGGCATATTTGACATTATGTTCTCAGATGAGCTTGCCATTTTTCGTTTGAGAAATTAGGAAGAAAAATAAGAAAATTGACTAATTGCGAATGATAATAACTTATTGAGTTGAGATTGAGAATAAGAGAATTGTATGAATTGAGATTGAGAATAAGAGAATTGTAGGAAATGAGAGAGTTGAGAATTTGGTGTGTTGAAATAATGAAAAAATGAATCATATTGATAGAGTTTTAGAATTTTTTTGATACCAAAAATGCCCCTAAATATAACCGTTTTATTACTGTTATTAGGGATATATTAGTAATTTATATTTTATTTTATTATTATTTAAAAAAATAGTTTTTTTTTTTTATATTAAGGGCAGGGAGCCGTTCCGGCAACTAGCCATTAGACCGGGTTCCGACGGATTGGGGTCGAACCCCAACCGAACCGGTCGGCCATGGTTCCGGTTCGGAACCGGAACCGAACCGGTTGGAACCGGTCGACTGAACCTAATTAAGGTCTATGAAATTCTTCATTCCACTAGATACGATGAAAGATTTCCGATGCAGTCTGGAGTTAATGGTAATCCATACATTTCATATAGAAAATGGGTAACAATCATTTCATGTCGACTGGAGAAGATGACAAACCTTTCATGTAGGCTGGAGGAGATGACAAGCCTTTCATATAGTATGGAGGAGATGACAAATTTTTCGTGTAGTCTAGAGGAGATGAAAAACCTTTAATGTAGTCTGGAGGATATAACAAACCTTTCATGTAGACTGGAAGAGATAACAAACCTTTCATGTAGTCTGGAGGAGATGACAAACCTTTCATGTAGTCGGGAGGAGATGACAATCCTTTCATGTCATCTAGAGGAGATGACAATCCTTCCATATCTTCTGGAGTTGATGATATTTCATTCATGTCATCTAGAGAATATGGCAACCTTCATATGTACTTTAGAGTTGATAGCAATTCATCCATGTCGTATGGAGAATATGGCCATCATTCCACGTCATTGGGAGCTTATGACAATCCTTCCACTATGGGTGTTCATAGGGTCGGGTCGACGCGCGTCCCCGACCCGACCCGACCCGCAACAACCAGACCCGACCTGATCGGGTTTATAAATTTAAAATTTTAATTTCGGGTCAATTTGGACCCGACTCGAAATTTCGGGTCGGGTCACGGGTTTAGGCCAGAAAACTCGGGTCTGACCCGACCCGATGTGAATGATATTATAATAATAATATATATTTTTTTAATGATACAATTTGACAACGAGAAATTGTAGCTAAATTGGCAAAGTGTGCGCTCTGTTTACCTTTGGTTATAGGTTCGAATCTCTCTGCCAGCAAATTTCGAAACTTTATTTTTTCAAAAAACAGGAAAAAATTGATAATGGTGAGATTTGAACCTGCGACAAAGTCCAAACTAATGCATTAGCTCGCCATTTCAGCTACACATTTATACTTAGCGTGTTTGTATCAATAAAATTATATACATTATGTTTACTTAATATTTTGTTGACCCGACCCGACCCACAATTTTTTGACTCGACCCGCGCGGGTTACCTTCTGAAATTTTGAGTTTCGAGTCAGAATACCTGAATGACCCGACCCGATCGGGTAAAAAAAATGTGAAAAACCGGACCCGACCCGTGAACACCCCTACCTTCCACGTAGTATGGGTCCATGGATCCATCATATAGCCTCATGCCTGGGGAATGAACTTTCGTGGGAGTTCTATGGGAGTATGAAGGTCGGGTCGATTTTTACTCACTGGTAGTCTGACCCTAGGTAGATTGGAGAGAATTGCTCCTTTGAACTCTTGCATTTCCTTTTGCATGGAAGAGATGACTTGTGATCGGTCGGCTGGTGAAATATGGTGGCTCTTTTGGTGATTAAGTGGATGGTCACTTGATGGTGGATTTTCAATTGTCATATTTTTGAATGTTCATAAGAGATTGGATTAGATGATAAGATCGCTGGGGTGACTCGTAGCCTCGCGCGTTTGGGAGGTTGAAGAATTATTGTAGGCACTGCATTTTGCATAAGTCCCTATGATGAGTCTCATTTGGAGACACTACCTTTTAAGTCACGGAAGTCGCGGGAAACAGATGTCGGAAGGGGAAATTCAGAACGAGCATGTCATCAGATTCATTTCACATCGGGTCATCAGATTCATTTCATTTCAATTCAGAACGAGCATGTCATCAGATTCTGTTGAGAGTGATTAAGTTTAGGGTTGTAATGCTTTTTTTTTTCTCCCCTGATTTGTGAATTATACTACCTTTTATAGGCCTCCAAAAGGGAGCTCTAACGCATGCATTTAATAATAACGTATGCATTTAACGTGGACGGCTCCCATTAACACGTTACCTCGCATTTTTGATGTGATAGTAGTTGATTTTTTCGGGGAACAATTAATGTCCAAAAATGTGTTTCTTTTGGTGGAAAGCAAATGGGCCGCCCGATGTAAGGAGGGTTTGAGTCCTTAGCCCAACCTTGGTCTGGATGCTATTTGAAGGACATTGGGCCATGTTCGCTATTGGGCCTCGGCGAAAAGATGATTATGCCATTGGCTTAAATTTGGCCCATACACGCGTAAGCTATTCCGGACATCCCGATTATAAAAATAAAAAATAAAAATCTCATCGTGGAAATGATGATTGTTAATAAGTTTCTAAAAAATGTATGAATGATTAATACTGTAACACGCAATTAAAATGCAAATGCCAGCAACTCCGTGTTGGTCATGGTCGTGCGCTTTCTGAAGCGTTCAAATCTCTCTGTGACTCATTTTTTCAATTTGAATATATCAATTATAAATCATGCTTAAATTTTATCAGATTGGCCGGTTGAACCGGTTAAATTGAGAAATCAGTTATGAGTCCGGTTTGATTAAGCCTATAAATATATATTTATAAAATTGATTAAAACCAACGAATTGGACTAAATCAGTTTCTATTTTTTTAAAAAGAAAAATTAACAATTAATATTTTATCATTTTTTATTAATTAAATTTATTTATAATGTCATCTAATTTTACCGGTTCAACAAGAATGGTTCAATCAGCCGAATTAATGACCCACTAAACATTTGATCATCGGTCCGATTTTGAAAACACTAATTAGATATATTATATTTTGTTTGTCAATATTTATATTGTTCTTTCTGATGTGATATTCAGAAAATGTACATAAACTTTATAACAATTGATTTATTTTTGAAGAAAAACAATTAACTTAAAGTGTTGTATTGGTAGTATACAATGTTAATTAGTATTGCTATGTTTTGTGGTTATAGAATTTGATATATAATAAGCATATGATATCATATAATATAATAAGATGTTCAATCAATTAGTAACAATTCAATTTAAAAAGAAAATCAATTATTAATAAGTTGACATTAAAAAAAAGATAAATAATTATAATGCTTTTGCTCTTGAGCTGGTGGCTCCTGTACATGGTGTGATGAGGCACCCGCAGTGTCAGGTAGGGGTGACAATTTGGGTCAGAATTCGTTTATTCGTTCGATTCGATTC
Organism: Zanthoxylum bungeanum; assembly: GCA_019454045.1. Taxonomy (NCBI): domain Eukaryota; kingdom Viridiplantae; phylum Streptophyta; class Magnoliopsida; order Sapindales; family Rutaceae; genus Zanthoxylum; species Zanthoxylum bungeanum. Next base: position 154,280 of record SKCR01038178.1, on the reverse strand, counting down.
GCTTTAAAGCAAATACGGATTTGAAAAAATGAATTCGTTTAATAAATTGGTCAATTCGATTCGATTCGTTTATTAAACGAATCGAATACGAATTTAAGCTCATTAATTCGGTTATTCGTTTAGGATTCGTTTTATTATTGTTATTTACTAGTTCTTGTTAATTTTCAATTAAGATTCGAGAAATTATAGCTAATTATCATAGAAAAAGTAATATTTTCGATATTTGGTGAGATATTTTTAGTAAATATATTAATTAATGTAAATTAAGTGTGGTAAATGATTTTATTAAATAATATCATTAACTAAACGAATAAACGAATATTCGTATTCATTTAATAAACGAATCGAATACGAATCCTGATATTATGATTCGTTTAATAAACGAATCGAATACGAATCCATCACATTTTGATTCGATTCGTTTATGATTCGATACAAATTCGATTCGTTGATTCGTTTTGCCACCCTAGTTTCAGGTGACATGATCGCGATCTAACGGACACGAATTATGAAAAAAGTAAAAAAGAAAATCAAATTTGTTGTCTTTCTTATTTAGCATGGGGGCCATTGAATGAAAATCCAACGGCCCGCATTGAGCCACGCCGCTATTGGAGGTGTTGCAGTACTGCAGCGCCCCTCGTACCCAAGCCTGCAACCACCATATAGAAAAGTGAAAATGACAAATGAAGTTTTTTGAATATATTATAATTTTACTGAAATATAGTACAAAATCTAATAGGACATTAAATACATATAATTATATAAACCTACGTTCACGTAGAAACGACTTAAAATTCCAATTTTTGAAGACAAAAAAAAAAATTAATAAAAAAAAATATATTTGACACTGGACGAGAAAAAAAAGATAATAATATAAATTATAAAAAATGACATTTAGATCCTATAATTTGACGAAATATTCACAAATATCTCCTTATTTTTCAGAAATAATCACACATACAACATTTGAGACACACATACCTTTTTTTTTTTTTTTGTTTTATACAAATTTTGGGTGTTTATATGTGTCTCAAAATGAGTATGTATGATCATTTCTAAAAGTAATTAAGTGGGTCTTTATATATATCAGTATAAAATTTGAGGGTTTAAATGTCTTTTACCTAAAAATTACGAATTTTGAAATTTTTTTTTTTTTAAAAAAAAAGCGTTTTTCTAGGGAATTATATCTTAATTGTGTCGTGATTGCTGGACACTATATTTAAATTCTTATATTTTGGGCGGGAATTTAGGATTATCTTTAAATTTAATCTACATCCAAATTTTTCTTGATCTAAATCATCATTATTTCTAAGATCCATACGGATAAGGTTTAATTAAGTGGCCCTAATTATCCAAGAGCCTTCAACTTAATGATTTGAATAAATTGATTATCACAGTCAATATGTTAAAAGTTTCATGTTTTTGAGGACAATCAATTACTCGAATGATGTCATGCTCATGTTTAAGTACATTTAATATTTTCTATTTCATTCAATAGAATGTTGAGAATTTGATTTTAGCAAATGAATTATTCAAAAATCTTTTAGACTAAAGATAAAATCATGTCTCTCTTGCCAACCTTCCCAACAACACAAGAAATGCTTAGGTCCTACGAATTTTGATAAATATTATTGTGACGATAACATATGATTGCCACTTTTCATTACTTTGTCGTATTAACAATTAAATCAACAACAGATAGGATTAATTATTGATTAATTAAGGTCCTACCTTATTTGTCATATTAAATCAAAACTATATCAAATCTTGTCCTCAAGCTCTCTCTATCTACTATATAAAAGAACATATGTATTTGTATAAAATGAAAATAAGATGTTGGGATTTATTGTAGGGGTTAATTAAATTATAATAATAAAATCATGGTAAAATAATAATTTATTATTTTTATGTCAAAATATTAGTTGATCATTATAATTTAACATTAAGATCAACGAATGGAAAATTAGTAAAATATTAAATTTTGTACAACTTTAATGATAAAACGTTATTTTGTCAACAGTTTAATAGTAAATTGTAATATTTTATAATCCACAATATCTAATTAATATTTTATTATAAGTTTAGTAACAATAAAAATAACCCTTTGTTATATTTAATTCGAAAAAAACTAAGAATAATAAAAATAGTGAAAGCCTATAATTGAAATTCAAAGAGTTTTATTTTGAAGACCTCAAAGAACATATTTAATTATGTGTAAATTATATATTTGTTAAAATTGTTACAATCTACATAGATTACTATATGAAATATGTTGTGAACTGTTAAAAAACGTTCCAAACATTAACTAAGAAATCTATTCCCACTAATATTCATAGAAAAATTTGCAATTAGTAATGACGATTTAATTCAATTAAGTAAAATTTGATTTTTATAAAAAAAATGATAGACGGTCTTCATTTAAGTGGGGTCAAATCAAAATAATTTAATTAATAAATCAATTTTTTTTTATAATTAATTTATATGAGAATTTTTAACAAAAATTCAAATTGACCCGCTCACATGCATGTGACTTCGTCTGAAGTAATTCTTTGGTGCAACGGAGGTATAAGTGACGTGATATCACCAACAAATTAGTAATTGACATGTAAGATTTAAAATCCATTTTTTAGTTGTTTTTGAATATTTTAGCACGCGTGACTGTAGACAACAAGACCTGACGACGCTGTTCTAGGCTCGCGGCCTAGTTGGGAGTACGGAATAGTCCGCGGGGAACTAAACCGGAGATGTAACATGAAGTCGCCACCCAGTGTGAACTGGGACAAATGTTTAAGGCCGCACTCACCCCTCGCAAGGGAAGACCTCAAACCGTTGGGTTCGGAATGGTCCCTTACTTATGTCACTTGTGATGATATAATTTGTGCAATTAATCAACCGAGTCTACTCAATAATCATGCTCAATGGTACTTAGATCTAACATGCTTTCATCCAAATAACTCCATGCAATATAACACAACAAGCATATTGAACCATTAAACCAAAGTAAACAAATAACTAATTAAACATAAATATAAACTAAACGAAACATCATGCATAAAGAATGAAGAAACAACATGCCTAAATAACACAATCATGCTTTGGAAATTAAATAACAAGACTAAATTAAATCATGCTTAAAATAATAAATAAACGACCTAGAACTATGACATGCTCAAATACAAATTTGGATGAGACGAGATATGTATATCTTAAATGGTACGTGGCATTGTATCCCGAGTGCAGACCGCACTACCGTCCATTCAGAATCAGCTACGGAATTTACGTCCGGGTTTCCATCCGATATACCACAAAAGGGAACACATGTCCCGCTCATCCAACAATCACATCATGCTTCAAACGACTCTCATGCAATAATATTTTAAAATAAATGAAATAAAACGAAAGAAGATAAATAAAAAAGGGTGCCCTCAGGTCTAACCTCTTTTATCGTCTCACGAAAGGGCGTTACACGTCCGTTGGAAGGGTGAATGATCCGCTACTTTTCTGGTTAGCTAACCCATCATCTTTCCTCCCTGTTTCGCTGTTCGGGTTGTTGTTTTTACTCCATTTCGCTGCTGCGTTTCAGGCCACTGTTTTAGGTGATTTAAAGGACTGTTTTGTGGGTTATTTGGACTGGTTTTGGGGACTGTTTCGGGACAGTTTTGGGTGCAGTTTCAGGCAGTGTTTGGGACAGTTTTAGGCTATTTTTGGGGACTGTTTTCAGTGGGTTTTACGGCAGTTCGTGGGGTCCAGATGTGTGAAGGGCTGTGGTGCTTGTGAGTGTGTGTTCAGTTTGTGCGTGTAAGTTGTGGTTTGATTGAGTGGGACGTGCGCTGAGTGTGTGCGTGAATTGACGTTGAGGCTGGTGAGGGTTTCGTGATCAGGCAGAGGGAGTTTTAGGGTTTATTATTTGGCTATGTATGAAGGTTCATGGCTGGCTGGTTTTGTAGGTGGCGAGAGCTGAAGGCTGGTGGCTTACGGGTTTGAAAGGGCTGGTCAATGTGGCTAATGGCGATAAGGGGCAAGGGCTGATGAGGCAGATGGTGGCGTGAAGGATGATTGTTGATGAGGCTCGATGAAGGGTGGTGTAGCCGAGAGTCAGTATGGGTGCTGGTCGTTTAAGTGAAGGGCTGCTAGAGTTTTTGGTCACTGCCGTCAATGGTGAATGATCATGAAGGTGCTAATGCATGGTGGTAGTGAGCCATGGACGTGGCTGAAGGGTTGTCAACGTGAGCGTTTTGTTTGTTATAAGGGCTGATGAGGGTGGTTGTTGATTAGTAGGGGTGAGCAACGGTTCCGGGTCTACCCGGAACCGGTTGGAACCGGACCGATTTTCCGGGTTTGGAACCGGAACCAGTTATAATCGGGTAGGTTCCGGTTCTAAAAATGAAGGAACCGATTTTATCCGGGTAAGTTCCGGTTCCAAAATGATCGGAACCGGAACCGGACCATGGAACTGGTTTTATGCTGTTGTTCCAAAAATCTTGAGAAAGGGGATACAAACAACTTATCAATCTGTTTATGACAATGTCTATATCTATATTGAAATACTGTGTGTTTGATGAGATGCTAAAAAATCCCTTCCAATTGTTTGCTGGTTGTTGCTCAAATTGTTAAACATGGGTCCAAAGGCAGACATAATCCCTTCCAGTAACACTCAAATGAGAATATGCATTTATCAGAACAATTTCTAAGGAGTATCAGATCCACAAAATATAGCCCATTGCCACCCTCCTCTCATCCTCTCCCTGCCCCAAGCAAAAGATAAAGAACTCCATAACAGATCTTCTATGTTCCTATTCCAACAACCTGGAGACTGTATCTACCCAATTAACTGATATAGTGTCTTTTTATTTGCCCACTTTATTTAAGAAAGCTAATATATGAGTAGCATATCACTCATGAGAAATTGCATATTTACATGAAATTTAATATTTTATATGCAAATATATTACTACTAAAACAAAGATTAAAATAATAGCACTCGTATTGGAATTTAGTTTTCATTAAAATATTTTAAAATAGGGTAATTCGGAACCGGACCGGAACCAGATTGGAACCGAATAATAGGGTACCCTGTTAATTGGGTAGGTTCCGGTTCCACTTAGTGCGGAACCGAATTTTTCCGGGTTCCGGTTCCACATGGAACCGGAACCGAAACCGGTTTTGCTCACCCCTATTGATTAGGGTTTTATTTTTCTTCCTTCTTTTTGTTGTGCCGTGTAAATGAATTAGAAAGGAGTTTAGGGTTTTTTTGTATTCTTTTTTGAATTGTGTATAAGGAGGGAGGAGAGATGCGAGAGTGGAGAGAGCTTATTAGGGTTTTACTCTTGTGTTTTGCCGTGAATATTCATGAGAGAGGGGAGATGACTTAGGGTTTATTTAGGTTGTGTTTATATAGTGAGAGGGTGTAGGGTTTGCATGGTTTTATTTAGGAAATAAATCAATTAATTAGGGAGGGATTGTATATTTTAGGTGAGTGAATCATTTAATTTGATTTTAATTTGGAAGTGATTTATTTTGATTAAGATTTCAATTTAATCGGTTTTAATTTTAATTAGTGAGATGTGTTTTAAATGTTTTAATTATTTAATATGTGAGGTGTATTTTAATGGGCTCGGGTTAGGTGTGTGCTTTAAAACGGAGGCCCAACAAGCGAACCCGAAGCGAAACAAGCGAGTTAAATCTGACCAAATGCTAATTTCCAACTTTACCCTTCCAACGTCCGTTTCCCGCAGCTTTCACATTCAAAGAGGTAGTGTCTCCATACGAGACTCATCATAGGGACTTATATGCAAAAATCCAGTGTCTACAGTGACAATTATTGATTGGATTGTTACACGAATAACGTGATACCTCCGTTGTATTGTAGATTTTATCCTCCTCGTCCATATTTTGAAAGAGTAAATTAGACCCTAAAAATTCTTAAAAGTTAAATATTGATATTCTCCTTGTAATTGCTAATTTAATAATGGTTCAGCTAAAGTTTTCCAGTCATCTCTGTGAACAGTTGTATACACGAAGCTGATATTTAATTAATTGTGGCTTCTTAATTCTTATTATATGTAAGCCTGGAACCAATAACTAACATGCAGCACTTTTGAGTATGCATGAAAACGATAAAAAGTTATCTGCAATCGCAAAAGTGCTTTAATTTCCTCGGTGCCTTTATAGGACGTGGCCAGGCATGATGAATAATTTGCAGTGGTGCTCATGCATGATCAGTTGTAAAATGTTCAAAGCTGTGTTGTAAAGAAGAAAAAGGAAATATAAAAGCTCTGAGATAAAACATTAAAAAAAAAAAAAAAAAAAATAAAAAATGAAAGACATTGTACTCATACTCATACTCATACTTATGGTCAGCTTTCACCCGCCCATGACTCTTAATTTGTTTTATTAAATTTTTTAAATAATTAATTGATAAAATCTTGAGATTTTTATATTATCATATTATATTACGACTAAAAATCCCAAAATATAAAAATAATCTTAACGCCGAGATGAGATCCACTGATCTCCAACACCAATAAACTGTGATTCACAATTAAAGGTAAAGCTAGTAACAGTGATTGCCGATTGGGGTGTTGGTTTTGGCTATACAATAACAGGACCACTGCCATTATTGATCTATACAAATAATATATGAGAGTCTATCATTCATGTGGGATATGTTCCCACTTTCCAATGCTGCTTGTAATTGAATTAGTGCAGCGATTTGCAGAATTATTGCTAATAATTATTATTGATGGAGTTATGGGCGGTAATGAAATTTTGAGAATTTTGGGCGAATTATTAAAATGAAATAAATTGTTAATTTTAAATTAATTTTTGAGATTCTAAACAACCCTTGTACTTACTGTCCCAGAGCTAACTTTGAGATCGTTAATCTTTTGATCATTGAGAACTAATAATGTATTAGCTTATTGTCCTTCTATTGGATGCCAGAGAGCTTAAGATCATAGATATTGTGTACTAAAAATCATTCATATAGAACAATTCTCAGTGGATTGTGGCTTTTGATCTTTCCCATGTTTTCACACATATCTAAGCAAGCCTGAAAAATATTTGCATTGGATACCTTTTTTTACAGTTGGGATCGAGGGACTGCACATGACATGATCGATGTCCATTGATCAATTATTCTTAATTCCATTTTCAACACTCACATTAATTACGAATTATGATGTAATTTAAATCTCTCACGCAGTGCCACCAAATCCAATCTCCATCCTCGAACTTCCTTTATCTCTTAAGGGTCAAAAGAGTAATTAACATCCACACCAATAGTTTTATTAGGCATTATCATCTTCATACTTCATTGGATATCAAACTTTTCATCAGATTTTCAGAAACAATGGTTAAATAATTTATTTTTTCAAAAAATATAAATAATATAAGAAATGCCTCCCTTTGTTAAACCTTAAATATTTATTTGTCTGAGTTTCTATAGAGGATTTGGTCTTCAAGAAAATTTAAGATATTATTCTTTTTAGTGATTCAGAGTAGTTCAATTCTCTAGCCTTTCAAAATTTTACATTTTATTAATTAATAATTTCATCACTTGTAAATTCTTAAAAAATATGGAATGTCACATATAAACTCAAATAAAACATTCGTGAAACTTTTAAATACTTATTATCAGAGAGTCATTTCCCTAGTTCTGAATAGCTTTTATTTATTTTATGTAGACTTTTATTAATAATATTAGTTGTTATATATTTATTTTTGAGGAAAATGATATATACATCCCTAGAATTTTAAAAAATGGACAAACACACTCTATTATTTTAAAAAATTGGTCCTCAATAAGTGTGGTTTAATGACATATGACTTAAGATTTGGTTGTCAGGTCATGAGTTTGAATTCAGATGGTGCATTTCTTATAAGAGCTTGGGTCAGCCGGTGGTTTTACGTCATCCGCTTAAGCTCGAGTCGGGTAATTTGGTGGAGAGATTTCCAACGTTTTTTTTTTTTAAAAAAAGGACATATGTACCTTAAAATTTTGTAAAATGATATATATATCTCGAAAGTTTCATAAAAATGATAGATAGACTCCGAAAAATTCGTTCAATAGTTAAAAAAACTAGCAGCATCAATTATATTGTTAAATTAAAAATATTTGCAGCTATTGTCCCTTCTCTCAATTCTAAAAATATATCATTTTTATGAAATTTTGAGATGAATAAATTCTTTTCATGAAATTTTGAGATGAATATATTAATTTTATGAAATTTTGAGAGTATGTGTTGTTGACGGCGGATTTTGGTCTCAGGGTAATATGGGAATATCACTCCCGATGAAATCCTCCTTCAATAGTGAATTTGTTTGGTTATGGGGGACCAAAGGCAAATTTAGCAAAAAAACAGATAAACACACCAATCAACAAAGAGATTTAACGTGGTTCGGTGGATTTGGATCCGACCTACTTCCACGGACACAAACGGGATGGTACTTTTATTACTTAAACACTCTTTTCGGGTCTCTTTTTGTTTTCTACAAGTCAGAGCTTGAAGATTCAGATCCCTTCTTTTTTTTTATGCCCTTTACACATACTCTGCCCTCCTATTTATAATAGTACAGAAATCAGACTCCTATTTGCATAAGAAATCCTAGTTGAACTTAGTCTTATTCTCTTGTAAGGATTTCTAATCCAACGTTGCTTTTTCTTTTTCTTATTCCTTCTTGGATTCTGACTTCATTTCCTTGTGAGAGTAGGATAATTTGTTTATCTTATCTGCAAGAATAGGGTGTCGTCATCTTGAGCATATCTTGCCTGTCTGGTCGGTCTTCATGAGGTCGGTCATGATAGTCTTTTATGCTGAGAATGCTTCTGCCGACTTGATAGTGCCCGGTTATCTTGAACTCAAGTGCTCGGTCACTAACCGTAAAGTTCCCGGCCCCTTACTGTTGACTCTTTAGTGGTCGGGTCGGCATCAATAATCTTGACTGAGATGTGAATTACCTTTTTTACCCCTGTCGTGCTGCTTAAATAACATAGTGCCTGAAAACACCATCAACATGTGTTATTTCACTAAATTTTAGAATGTATATGTCCATTTTCAAAACTAAGAAGTTGTGTTTATCTATTATACGAATTTTTAGGGTGTATATCATTTTCCCTTTATTTTTTTAAAAATAATAGATCATATTTATGTTGACATATTGGCATATGTGACTCAATGTTGCGTTATAGTAAAGAAATGATTTAAGTGAATGAACATATCACTTCACTGCATTTGAAGCCATCTTCATTTCTTAATGTTTTCAATTAATTACTATCTATCTTTTCAATCAACATTCAAAAATTGACTTCTCAACCCTAAACTCTCAATTCTTCTTCTTGATATATTCTTTATACAATATATAAACAATGCTTTTCTGGGAAAAATTTAAGGAATTGGTAGATGTGCCTGTGAAGACCATAGACATATTAACAACTAACTAGATTATCTTATATATGTTAGTCCTAACCAAACATCACATCACTACATAAACTAACATATCTAATTTACACCAAAATAATAATTAATTTTTCCAATTCAATATTTTTTTTTTGAGTCGTTGGAAATCTCGTCGCCAAACCACACTTCCGGGCTTAAGCGGAGCAGGTAAAACCCTCAGCTGTCTCGGGCTCTTACAAGAAACGCACTCACTGGATTCGAACTCATGACCTAAATGTGAGATCTTGAACCCTACACCACCAAGCCACGCTCCTTCGAGACAAAAAATTCTACGCGTCCCTTATTTTTTTCATAATTATCAATTAGATATATGTTTCCTTGATTGTTTTTCATAATTATCCATCAAACTCATACTTCATAATGTTCTAACGATAAGTTTATAATAAATCGAAAACAGAGACCTAATGAATTTTATGAAAAACTCAATTACTTATTAAGCAAGCATGAAAAAATTAGGTACTGCGTTTTCCCATATGAGTGGGAAGCAAATTTCTTTTTGTGGTTACTTGGCTTGCATCGAAGCTAATTAACGGTCGAATCCAATGAAGTGAGTGTTCGGTAGGTATTTGGTAACTAAATGAGAGGTTGAGTTTGAGTCGTTAGATCTTTACAGTTTATCTCTCTTTTGCTGCCTGCTTCTACATTTCATCCAAACTAAGAAGATTGAAGCGAAAGAAATTAACAAGTCATTTTTTGTGGGGTAGTTTTGCTTGACTTAAGTGTTACCACAACTAAATTCAAGCAATGTAATATAATATTCAAAAGATATATATCTTTAGAATCACTTTTAATGCTACAACTAATGCTTCCTTCACCAAAACCAAACATTTTTTTTCCCGTTTTTCTTTTCTTAACAACTTAGACAGAAAACTATATACATTATATTTTTTAAAGTTACTCAAAATATATTTGTTTTTTTTTTATATGTTTCCGTTAATATATATTTAATTATTGTATAATTGTCACCGGTTGTATTTTATATTTATTTAAATTTAAATTATTCTTATTATTTTTTTAAAATTATGCCAAACTCTAAAGACTAACAGAATGTTGACAAGTTTGGCATCGTCGTTGGTATGGTGATTTGGTAACGTTTGAGAACAAATGAAGGAATAACATAACATATAAATGATGACTCAATGTACGAGATCTTACGTATTGTGGATTTTTGGAAGGATTATCAATATGTACTCTTATATTTTTTTATAAAATAAATTATTCTTGTTATTAAAACCCATCATTTGCAAATCACGATAGAATAACCTTATCGTGATATTAAGGTTCATCCTCAAAGATTAACCTAACATATAACTAATAAAATTTAAAAAAAACGAGCAAGGCTAGCTATCTACAGCATGTAAAGTAATCTTTAACCATTTGTGGCTAAAACAACAATAAAATAAAAATAAAAAAGTAGGAAGAAAACTAAAACTTACCAATAACAAATTAGATGCTGGTGGTGGTGACAATGAGTGTATGGGATTGGGACCGAAAATCAGAATAGAATTTTAAAGGAGCATGTGATGTAGGCCCCTAAAAAAAAGTGTTTGTTTGCTTAAATTTATTTATATGCTACATTTTTCATAGTGTCTCATCACTTTCGGTTCTTTTTCTTTTTCTTCCTCCTCCTTCCCTTGCTTGCCTGTGCCTAATTCACCGTCTAACAAAGCAATGCCAGCCAAGGTTCCAAAGTTACTTAAACCAAAATTAATGTACAAATTTGATTTAATGTATGTAGCCATGTAGGGTACTTGTGATCAACCACCACGAGTAAATCTGCATTTCAATTAATGAAACATTAAAAGATTTGGTATCTAGGATTCAATGCTCACTAATCTAAGAAAGAGCAACCGGCAATACAAATGTACCTGATCTATAAACGATTGTAGCCGCAAACCTACCTATTTATTTAGTGGAACTATTTATTATCAATATCTATTATACAATTAATAAGCCCAAAATTAAGTACACAATAATAAATATGTACAGTTTACTACAAGTCATTTAATTATATACGGTGACATTTTATTATTCTGTTGTCTGAGTTGGATACAAGATACTTGATTTTACAATTCAGTATATGTTTGGTTTTAGTCATAATCGGAGTATAATTTGTGCTTTAGTTCACATGTCTTTTTCTTTTTTTGGAAACGTTGAAAATTCTGTTATTAAATTATCCGATTCGAATTTTAACAAAGCATGTAAATTTTTGATTGTATCATATTCTTATAAAAAATATATTTCTAGACTCAAACTCAATACCTCATAATCAAATCCTAAATCATTTGTCATAAAATTACACCCATTGCGGACAACATATAGTATAACATATAGTCTATTTGTATATTAGTAAGACCAAAATGGTATAATAATCCTTAAAAAAAAAAAAGTGTTTAATCATAATTATTTGAATATAGAAAACGAGAAATATGATAAGAAAAAGTCAAATAGATACTAATTAATAAACAAGTTTATAACAAAATACGAATCCAATAATACCGAGGGGATGATGACGTACAAAATCTTAAGGAAAAAATGAACCAATGAGAAGGAGCCATGAGGGGTTTGGACTTTAGAGGGTGGAGCCCACTTTCCAAAGCCACAGGGGCAAAATAGGAAAGAAAGAAAGATACCAAAGTACACATCTAAGGATCAGTCAGTTGGACAGAGAGGACACAGCAGAAAAGAGCGAGAGAGAGAGAGCAGTGAAGACGAAGCAAAAAATGATAAAAGTTTGTTGAATGAATGAATATTTTGATGTTATTTTTTTCTTGTTTGTTGCTCTCATTATCTCCTCCTACCTCTTGTTAGTGTTATTTTTATTTTTAATTTTGTCAAATAATCCTCCACTATTTTCCCAATCACCAAACACCAAATTAACCAACAACCACTACTTCTCTTCTCTCAGTTAAAAGCTCAGCTCATTTTTCTTTTCTGTTGCTGCATCATTTTCTTGATCTTAATCTCAACTGATTAGACAATACATTCTGTTTAATAACAATTAATTAATCATCATTCTTGTTCTCTCTCTCTTGTCCTCAATTTTTTTTTGACTAAGCCCGAGTCTTTGTTCATGGATACCGCGTCGGAGAATTGTAGTGTTAAGGTGGCCGTTCATGTACGTCCGTTAATTGGCGATGAACGTGCCCAGGGTTGTAAAGAATGTGTTACTGTTACTCCCGGGAAGCCTCAGGTATAATTTTTTGTAACTAAACTCACCTTCAGTTGTCGTTTCATGCGGAATTAAACAAATTGACTCTGTTTTCAGCTTGCTTCGTTGCTTAATTGTTGCGAATGTTTTCCGTATATGCATTGTGTATAATTTGTTTATGAAGCTATCACATAAGAGCATAAATTAGTTGTTTCTCGGTCTATTTTGGATTCTCATGCTTGATTTTACACACGTGGAAGTAATCCACTGAGCTGCATATAGGGGTGGGCAAAAAAACCGACCGAACCGAACCAAACCGCAAACCGAACCAAACCGGACCGAATTTACGGTTTTTTTCCTAACGGTTCGGTTCGTGGTTCGGATTGGCCCACCACAAACGGTTTACGGTTCGGTTCAGGACCTAATCCGAACCGCACCTGTTAAACCGAACCGAACCGTTATAATTAAAAAAATATAAATTTTTATAAAAAATTTTGTATTTTTCTTTTAATTTTATTCTATGTTTTCTTTTTATTAGTATGTTAATACTTTTATTCTTAAATTTTTGTTAATATATTTATTTTTTAATACTTTTATTCTTCAATTTATTTGTTTTATGATAGCATCATTATTCTTAAAAGTAAGATATTAGATTTGTCTCTTAATTAGAATGATGGCAGCATCATTATTTGAAGTGATTTTTAAAAAATACAAGAATTAATTGTGCCTAATTTTTCAATCCTTTATGGAGTGCGTATGTTCCCTGGAGTCACAGCTTACACCCTAGCACTTCATACAATTTGTTGGATAGACTAGTTTTTTTTTTTTCATTTAAGTGGATGAAATTTTATTTTAAATATAATAATCCGTAAACCGAACCGAACCAATCCGTAAACCGCTGGTTTAAAAAAATTTCAATCCGAACCAAACCGTTATTTAATGGTTTGGTTTGAGAGGTAAAAAATCCGAACCGTAAAATATGGTTTGGTTCGGTTTTTAGCAAAAACCGAACCAAACCGAACCGCGCCCACCCCTAGCTGCATATATGGAAAGTTAGATAATGAATGTTGAGATTTTAAATCATATTTGGTTGAATTATCCATTCCTTCTGTTTAATACTAGCATGGAACGCAAAATTGGCTCGCTCAAAGCCTTGCTAATTTCAGTCAAGAATATCTAGCTTGACTTTATCCTAGTGTATTGCATGGACTGGCATTTATGGATTTTGATGTGGTGTTTATTTTTGTAATTACATTAGGTTATGATATATTTTTTATGTGGATTTTCTAGCAACATGTGGCTTACTATATTAATGACCATTGTGCAGGTACAAATTGGCACACATTCGTTCACATTCGATCATGTTTATGGGAATGGTGGTTCTCCATCATCTGTCATGTTTGGAGAATGTATTGCTCCTCTTGTAGATGGTTTATTCCAAGGATATAATGCTACTGTGCTTGCTTACGGTCAGGTAATATCCATTCTGTACAAAAGCTGTCTTTAAGTTTTACAATTTTTTTACATGGAATTTCCATTTCTATATGAGTTGACATGTAGAGCTGCTGCAGACAGGATCTGGCAAAACATACACCATGGGTACTGCCCTTAAAGAAGGCAGCCAGACGGGACTGATTCCTCAAGTTATGAATGTTCTATTCAACAAAATTGAGACATCGAGACATGAAATGGAGTTCCAGTTACACGTTTCCTTCATTGAGGTAAGAGTACTGGATATGCTCTGAGTCGCTGTAAATATTTTTCTTCGTTTTTGAAGCTATTGGTTTCTTGCTAGAATATGATGTCTTAATGATCTATATTTTTTCAAAGACTGCTGTTTCATTGCTTTTTATATTTCCTTGTGGAAGAATTAATTAGAGGTTTTCAATTTGAAGATTTTTAAGGAAGAAGTGAGGGACTTGCTGGATTCTGTATCTGTGAGCAAGTCAGTGACTGCTAATGGTAATGGACCTGCTGGGAAAGTTGCCATTCCTGGAAGGCCACCAATACAAATTCGCGAATCATCAAATGGAGTCATAACACTAGCAGGGTCAATTGAGGTTGCTGTTAGTTCATTACAAGAAATGTCTGCTTGCCTGGAGCAAGGATCTTTGAGCCGGGCAACAGGGAGTACAAATATGAACAACCAGTCCAGGTAAATCTTGAAAATTCAATGTTAACCTCCCCTACTAATAGAATATTATGCTCATACTAATGAGTTTATTCTCATTATTAAAATTTGAGGTTTTTCAATTTTCCCAAAAAATTTATAATAGCGCTGGTTTGAGAGTGTTCAACTGGGGTCATGTCAGAACTGATGTTGTTACTAAATAAACTTACGTCTAGCATTGATCAGCATGCCTTTGCACTCCGTAAACTAAACTCTTGAAATGGCTACTTGCCTTAATCAGGAATCTATATCCCACTATCATTGCTAAAATGATGTTATGTTTTCACCTTGTTTTTAGTCAAGGAAATGTAGATGGGAATTATATTTTCAGATAGCATGAAGGGTTGATATCGTTGTTACAAATTATCAATTAATCTTCATAATCTAATAGCATGTGGTTCCTCCTGCATGTTTATAAAAGTCGGTCCCATGCAATCTTCACAATCACATTAGAACAGATGTGCAAACTCCATTCAGTTTCTCCTGATAATGACACTCCAGATGAGGATATGGGTGAAGAATATTTATGCGCAAAGCTACATTTGGTTGATTTGGCTGGATCAGAACGAGCTAAAAGAACAGGTTCTGATGGTCTTCGCCTGAAAGAAGGTTGGTGCATTTCGTTTTATCACTTAATATACCTACATGTGTTAATGATGACAGTATATATTCATATTATTTCCGGAATAGGTATTCACATTAACAGGGGGCTTCTTGCACTTGGTAATGTCATCAGTGCGCTAGGAGATGAGAAAAAGCGTAAAGAGGGTGTGCATGTTCCTTACCGAGACAGTAAATTGACTCGACTCTTGCAGGCAAGATTCAAATTGTATTGATCTGTTTTCTTCACATTTATTGAGTCAAGTGAGAGTATAATTTTACTTACTAAATTTCATTACCAGCATTGTCATTTTAAGTGACGACCTGATATCAGAATCATACAAGCGTATATTTACCTCTAGCTTTGTCAATCATATCATAGGTACATACTGGCAACATTTAGTTGTCTGCACATTGAGGTCATTCTCATTCCTCATGTTAATTCTTGAGGTCATTCTCATTCCTCATGTTAATTCATGTGTATCTGGCTACTGCATGGCCATGATGCTTTTATAGATCTTATGGTACAATGTCTAACAGCATATACTGGTATTTGTTACAATTGTTATGAATCGATTCGAAGTTGAAGAAAGGCGTTCTTTTCTAGATCAAACGGAGGAATTGAAGTGAGGAAATTGTGAAGTAACTAAATAATGGAACTTCATTCCTGCTTGATTCATTTTGTCATCTTCATTATGAACTTTCTGATTTATGTTTACTTGTGCATTTTGGCAGGATTCACTAGGTGGGAACAGTAAAACTGTTATGATAGGTAAACCTTCAAGTTATTATTAGATTGCTCGATAGGGAATAAACATAATTCTGGAATTGGAAATTAAAAAAATTATTTTTTTTCTTTCCTTACAAATTGCAATTATCACTCTTCTTCCAGCTTGCGTAAGTCCTGCTGATATCAATGCTGAGGAAAGTCTTAACACTCTCAAATATGCAAATCGTGCTCGCAATATTCAGAATAAGCCTGTTGTAAGTGTTTTTCATGTGACTTTCACTAGTTTTGACCATATGCAATATGTAGATTGAAAATATTGATCGTTTCAGGTTCCAAAACTCATGATGTGTAAAAGAAAAAACCCTTAATTTTTTGTATAGGTTAATAGAGATTTAATATCCAATGATATGCAAAAGTTGCGCCAGCAGCTAAAATACTTGCAAGCAGAGCTTTGTGCTCGAACCGGAGGAGCTCCATCAGAAGAAATGCAGGTATTATGCCTTCTACGACTGTATTTTTTGCACAAAGTTAGTTATTTATTTGGAATTGGTGGTGTACATAATGTTTTTGGTTGAACAGGTTCTAAAGGAAAGAATTGCTTGGCTAGAGGCTACTAATGAGGACCTTTGTCGAGAACTTCATGAATATCGCAGCAGACGTGCTGTTGTGGAGCACTGTGAAACCGATGCTCAAGTATGTCAATAGAAACTCTACTTATTTATCTTTTCAATATCAGTGAAAATTGTTTTCCCAAAACGAATATCTCCTCTAGTATGAATTTAGATGTCAACTGCATTCTTTGATACGAATAGAATACCCATCAAACAGTTAGAGGCCACTCTGTACACTAATAAGAAGAAAAACAAAAACAAGCATAAGAAAAAGAAAAAGAAAGACCTAGGCTAAGAGAAAAGAGAAAGATTTCATTCTTCTTTATGAATGATTGTTTATGCTTATTTATTTATTATATTAGTTTGGTGATATTTTGGCATAAGTTATGTTTCAGTGGTTATGTCATTCCCTTTGTTTCATGCATCTCAGGAAGGTCCAGTCTGTTTTGTCAAAGGTGATGGACTGAAGAGGGGCTTTCAGAGTATGGACTCATCTGATTATCAAATGGACGAAGCTGAATCAGGTAATTTTCTAATTTAGTTGTATGATGGAGGCCACATACAAATTGGCGTTGGAAGTGAAACTGAATGAGCTTGAACACTGGCTCCTATTGGTATATTGGATGACCATTATTTTGAATAGAATCTCATTACTAATCCCTATATATTGTATCTTTGCCATTTTGGGGTGGGGTATGTGTTTGGGTTGTAGATGGATGAGTCTGCAGGGTGCAGCATCATCTCAGTGATGGCTCTATCTATTGCTAGTGTAATTTATTACATATCTCGCATTACGTTTCTGTTTTTCTTCTTCTTTTCACATTTTGCCAACTTGTGTAGATGGAAATTCTTCAGAAATTGAGGAAGTAGCAAAAGAATGGGAGCATGCTCTTTGGCGGAATACCATGGACAGAGAATTAAATGAGTTAAACAAGCGTTTGGAGCAGAAAGAGGTTTCATTTATAGTCTTTGTTTTAATGCACACACAGTAATAATTCATTTCAGTTGTGGTTAGAAGGCGAAGTACTTGAAACCCCAGCTAAAATATATTGAGTGAAGAAATGAAATTGGTTTCTGCAGGGGATTTTACCTAGGAATACACTGCTTAACTAAATCTTACAGTGTCACCAATTATTATTATTATTATTATTATTTTTTAAATTTACCTTTACATTGACGAAACAGCACTTAATTTGTTTTTTAACAGTTTGGTACAATACCCTTAGCTTTACACCTGCCCTGTGAGTTAAGTCTGGCCATTTTACTTTTGTGCAGTCTGAGATGAAACTTTTTGGTGGGGTTGATACTGCAGCTCTCAAGCACCACTTCGGGAAGAAAATCATGGAACTTGAGGAAGAGAAAAGGATTGTGCAGGTTAAGTTGTACATTCTAGTATTTTCAGTGTCTAATATGCTTAAATGCTTGTAGCTGATGTTGTAAAGTGCCACAACAGCAAGAGAGAGACCGTTTGTTGGCCGAAGTAGAGAACCTTGCTGCAAATTCTGACGGACATACAATGAAAATGCAAGATGGTCATGCTCAGAAATTAAAAGCACTCGAAGCCCAGGTGATATTATGGTTATTTAGTAATCATTCAGCTGTCATGAACTAGAAATCTTGCCTGACTGTTATATGATATCAATGTCACCGGCAGATTTTAGAACTTAAGAAAAAACAAGAAAGCCAAGTTGAGCTTTTAAAGCAAAAACATAAAAGTGATGAAGCAGCGAAGCGGCTGCAAGCTGAAATTCAGAATATTAAGGCTCAAAAGGTTAGTTTTATTTTTTGTGCTTTTACCAAGTTTAGATCAGATCTGCCAGATTAACTGTTACATATCGACTGTTCTTGGGTCTGTTGTGATTTTCCATTTTTCATGTTGTAGGTTCAGTTGCAGAATAAGATAAAACAGGAGGCAGAACAATTTCGTCAATGGAAGGCCTCTCGAGAGAAGGAATTGCTGCAGGTGATTCTCTGATAATCATTGTGTGCTTTTTCCATTTAATATTTGCAAAATGAAGAAAGGCTTTTTCTCAAAAAAAATATTTCGTTAATGCATTTTGATTTATCGCAAACTCAAGATCTTGGTTATTGGAAGTGCATTGTCTTTGCCACTAATGCTCTAGGTCTTGGTTCGATTGAAGTATATTTAGTTGATGCAGATATCAATTGCACATGATTTGGAAATTTTTACTGTCCTAATGGAGTTACAATATAATACTATGCTTGCTAAATGAGCACTTGAAATATAGAAGTTTAAAAATATTACATATAAAACATTGGTCGAGAAATTTAAACATTGAAAGAAGAATATTTGTTATCTTGTGAGGAGTATGTCAACTTATTTTAATTGATCTCATGATTTGATGTCGCTATGCAAACAGGGTGCATTTGCCTCCAATCTTTTATGGTTTATCAGACTTTCCATTTGTAATATGTCAAAATATCATATTCTTCAAGTATTTCGATCTTTTAGCTTCCCTTTTTATGGAATTTCCTAAATCTTTTATGTGCTTTTGTTGACTTGATCATGCCTCTTAAAGATATGCTTTTTTGCCATATTTATTTTTACACTTCTGATTGCTAAAAGTTCATTTTACCTTAATTATGCTGGCTTGTTTTGCACTTCATACATATATTTCTTACCATAGTTCTTATTTTCATATCTCCCAAGCAGCTCAAGAAGGAGGGAAGGAAAAATGAGTATGAAAGACATAAACTTGAAGCCCTGAATCGACGCCAGAAAATGGTAAAGTGTTTTGTCTGGCAATAATTTGAAATAGACATTGAAGTATCTTTATCCTTTTGTCTTAATGCATATATATTGGAAAAAACCTTTCATTTGTTTCTATCAGATCCATTTGGTTTTGTTCAGAGTTTCATGTTTGGGCATGGGGATTTTCTCTTGTATTAAAATCTCTTACGAATATTCTTACTGTTTTCTGCTTCAGTTCTGGAATTAATATTTAAACAGATTGGCATGGGATACTTTTGTCCTTTGTGAAGAATAATAGGGGAGACTATTAATTAGAAGATTTCTCCTCCTCCCCTTCGCTTTGTTTCACAAACTCCAAGATAGATATGCTGTCGAAATTAGAGTATACATGCAGTCTGATGTAAAAGGATGATATATGATATTGCAATAGATATATATATAGCCGAATTGTGTAATTAACCAGATAGGTATATTCTGAATTTTTTTTGAAAAGATGGAAAAATAAAAAAAGAACAAAAAATAAAGTCTTGCTGAAAGAAGAGTGAGGAAGAAGATAAAGTATAAATGAAATTAACCAGGCTCTGTTAGAAATGAATGAGAATCAAGGAAATTGACATAGAATAATTCTTTGTTTCTGCCAAAAGTTTTGTCAAGATTCAAATTTCATTTTTTTTCCCTGTGTTTATATTAAATATGTTATAGAGATAAATATTGTTGCCAATCATCATACTTTTCTCATGCAGGTTCTTCAAAGAAAGACTGAAGAAGCAGCCATGGCAACCAAAAGGCTAAAAGAGTTGTTGGAAGCCCGCAAGTCAGCTGCACGTGACAACTCAAGTGAATTTCCTCTTCTTTTTTTTCCTACTCAGTTTGGTAATAATTATTCAACCTTTTCTTTTTTCCTAATTGTTTGTTTTGTCGTGCGTTCAGTTAATTTCACTGGACATACAACACCAACTGGGCAGGTACTATTTGCACTTAACATTTCCTCGTAGTGCTGCATGTTAACCCAGATTTTGATAGTCTTTTCTAATCCAACACTTGGTTTGGTTGTGGTTGGTTAGTTTCCAAATCCTAATCAACAAGTTGGTTTCATCAAAATATTTATGTGTCAACTATATATATCTGGTTGGCAGATTTGATTAGGTGAACTATACTCAAAAGATGAGTTTGTAGTCTTTCTAACCTGATAACTGTTGGGCTGGTTTGTTTATACTAAACGGCAGCCGCCTGAAGTTTTTTCATTATGGAATTTAATACTACTTAAGCTAGAAAGATAATGGTAGGACATTTTTCAAATTTTCATTTTCAGAGCAATGAAAAATCTCTGCAAAAGTGGCTTGATCATGAGCTAGAAGTTGCGGCGAATGTGCATGAAGTTCGTTTTAAATACGAGAAGCAAAGCCAAGTGTATGTTTTGAACCTTTATTTTCCTCGTATTTTCTCAAATGTGTATGAACTGCTAATTGATTTGAATAATAATGCAGGCAAGCTTCTTTGGCAGATGAGTTAGCTATATTGAAACAAGTGGACCAGTTATCTTTAAATGGGCATAGTCCACAGAGACAGAAAAATGGACATTCCGGGTATCTAATAATCTGTTTTTCCTTGGTTTACTTAATTTTCCCCATATGCCAAGTATAGAAGTGGAAATGCTGAGACAACACCTAAACCATATACTTCGTATTATAAGTAATAAATCACCGACAGTTGACAGAAATGCCTTAATTTCTACAAAAAATAAATTATCTTCTGCTGACATATTTGTGTTCTATGATCGTTTAGATTATTGTCATTGTCACCGAATGCAAGAATGGCAAGAATGGCTTCTCTGGAGAACATGCTGAACATGTCTTCAAATGCACTCATGGAAATGGCTTCTCAACTTTCAGAGGCAGAAGAAAGGGAGCATTCCTTAGTTGGTCGTGGACGTTGGAACCATTTACGCTCCATGGGAGATGCTAAAAACTTGCTTCAATATATGTTCAATGTTGCCGCAAAAACAAGGTATATGCACAACCTAGTGAATAAATAAGTCCATTTATGTTTGAATTCATTCTTGCTATGGCTTTTACTGTATCTTATCCGGTTTTATTGATATAATTGCACTTACCCAAGTTAAATTGTTAATTCAAAAAAAAAAAAAACTATTAATTCCTAACATGATTTTCAACAGTTCATTTCCCATATACACTCCTATAAACAGTTCTATTTCCCCCTTTTTTAGTGTAACACTGACAATTTATAGTTGTGTTGATCCCAGTCCTTCATTTATCTTTAAATTTCCATGTGATATCTCGTGTGACTCGTGTCTTTAGTGAGAGAACAGGATTTTAGATCTCCCTTGGATTCCAGAATTTTGGCTGCAAAGACAATTTTTGTCTGGCTATTCTGAATATTATTAAATATATTTCGAAAACCATTTCATCTAAACACAATCCTTGGCTTTGTTGAGAGCTGAATACCATATGATCTTTGGCTTTCGGTATCAATGGTTGGGATCCACTAAGTGCATTTTCAAATAGAAATGAATTCTTTCATATATGTTTCTAGTTTCATGAATGTTGATAGTTGCTGCATTCATCTGTCAACAGATGCCAGATGTGGGAAAAAGATGTGGAAATTAAAGAGATGAAGGATCAACTACATGACCTAGTATCTTTACTTCAGCAAAGTGAAGCCCAAAGAAAGGAACTTGTGAAAGAGCAAAAGATGAAAGAGCAAGCGGTTGCCATTGCCTTGGCCACGTCAGCTAATTCGGTGAGATTTCCTGCTCACCATTTTATGGTTTACATGATTACGTGTATTGCACATTGCACCATGTTCTCAATCTAAGCCAGCATGATGGAATTTGATACTTATCTTTCGTTAAATATCAAGGTCAACATGTATAGCATAATGATGCTTGCAAGATTATCTTCTATAACTTTATGGCTTTTATTCAACTCCATATTTTATTTCCGTTATTGTTCTTACACTTCTGAAGAGGATTCAACAGGGAAACTCACGGACTTCGTCAAAACACTTAGTGGATGAAATGAGTGGACCCTTATCTCCAATGTCACTTCCAGCACCAAAGCAACTAAAACTGACACCTGGGATTGTTAATGGTTCAATTGGAGAGTCAGCAGCATTTGTAGACCAGACACGGAAGGTGATCTTTTTGCTAAATTTTATCTTTTCAATTGTGGTCTTTCTTCTTGATCAACAACTAGAGATGATTTTTGGTGCAGATGGTTCCAGTTGGTCACTTGTCAATGAAAAAACTGGCAACTGTAGGACAAACTGGAAAACTCTGGAGGTGGAAGAGGAGCCATCACCAGTGGCTTCTTCAGTTCAAATGGAAGTGGCAGAAGCCATGGAAACTCTCGGAATGGATTAAGCACAGTGATGAGACAATCATGAGGTCTAGACCTCGCTCACGGGCACTAATTGATATGATATGATACCCTCATATTCACCGGCTCTCTTTCTCCTGTATATACATCTTGACAGTCATATTTTCTAGGCGATTACCAAGTGTGAACAGGAAAGGCTACAGGTAATCTTCTTGCCATTTTAATTTTTTATCGAGTCTGATAGAAGCATCAAACATTATTTATGCTTCAGTAAAGTTGATTAATTTTCTTGAACTCAATGAACTTCAAAACAAAGCTGGTCTAGCTCTTATATGTAGCAAGAACATGATTAAGCTCTTTTCCCCCGGATAATTTGCAAGATTTGTTGCTCAACCTGAATTGAATGAAATCTTGACACGATCATAACTAGTTCTAATTGACGAACTGCCATGTTCGGTTAACAAAATAATGTGGCAACTAACAATTGCCTGTTACCTAGGTCTGTTCCAGTTACAGACAGTGAAATTTCATACTCGCTAATATATATTCATTTATTTCTAAAATTTCAAATACATTTTATGTTGATATAACTTTTTATTTTCTCATTCGGATGCAGGCGTGAAGTAAAGTAGGGGAAAGGAGGTTGGTTCATGCATTGTTATATGTCAGAGATGCGTCAACGAAAATTGGGGTATCTCCGCTACTGTTATCACTGGTTTTGATTCATGATCATCATATGAAAGCTTCCAGTCAGGCTAAAGAAACGGGGAGTGGCAATCGAGCACCATTGTTTTAGTGCTTGTTGTTTTTTAGTTCTTGCTAGTAGTGATGAAGGTGCTGAAATTCTTCTGGCAAATCAAAATGTTTTGTGTATAACTTGTCATTCCGATTTGCATTTTTTTCTTTTCTTTTTGTGTACATACGATATTTTTTTGAGCTTGACACACTGGATGCAAGAAGGGTAATAATTGTTTCTGCTCTATATAGGAAGATGAGCTCATAATTCTATGCTTACTCTCTCTTTTATCACGTGTTTTCTCAAAGAAATTATTTTATCAATTCTAAGATACTGTGATACTATTGTTACAATGTTAATCGTAACGTAACATTATCGGGCCAGCAGAAAAATATCGGATTGAATTAAATTTAAAATTTTAAAAACATCACAACGGAACGGATCATCCGTTTATAGTTCCCAAAATAGAATGAGTCTTCTGGAGGCCAGTTTTGGTTGGAGCATGGGGCAAAAGCAAAATCTTAAACCCATTTTCTGAATCCACTGTCGAGGCACATGCACAGAGATGTGCTTATTCAACACACACCTCTAGTACTTACTTTGTCAAACCTTTACTCAGTTACTCCTGCTGCTGCACCTTCTTCTTTCTGATCGATTAACTGTCTGTCAGAAGCACCATTGATGTAGCAGCAGAATATTCATCACAAATCTCTCTATACTAGATATTGTCCGTGTCTCCGGTACGTTGTTACATAATTTACAGAGATATTAAGATTTTATTATTTAATTTATAATAAAATTATTCTTTAATTTATTTAGTAGTTTTTATTTTCCATTTTTATAAAGATTCTATAATTGAATGATTCTTTATCGGCCATTAGATTATATAAAAATGATCTGAGCCACAAATTAAGCCACATAAAGATAGCATTTGGATATATTGTCTCTCTTAATCCTAACCATTGGTTGTCTTCTCTTTCCTCTCACACCATTGTACTTTATAATATAGATATATAATAAAACTAAACTCTTTATAAGCTACCACAAGTATATGCTTTTATTAATTTGGGGAAAAACTTATTTGTTAAGTTAAATTGAAAATGAAATTGAATTAATTGGTTGTGGAAGACTTGATTAAAGAGATGCAATGTTTTTATCTTAATTTATGTACCATATTTTTTATTGTTAAATTATGATTGTGGAAGACTTAATTGAGAAGATGCAATGTTTCTAGTTTAATTTATGTAAAATGTTATTTACTGTTGAATTAATTGTATGAAATGTTTAATTAATAAATTTCAACAACAAACTTTCTAACTCCTTAATTAAGCACATAGCTAAAGTAGATTTTATATATATGACAAAAGTATTTTAATTCAACAATATCATATATGAACCAACGATAAAATTCTTTATTGCAATCAGAATAATTATAAAAAAAAAAACTAACAAATTCTTCATAAACAATCAATTAAACATTCAAATAAATACTATTAATTATCTGTCTTCAAATAAAACTCGCATAACACGCGAACACAATGCTAGTTAAATTAGTAACTAGCATTCCCAATACAGTGTCAAATATGTCTTTTTCTCTTAAAATGATAAATTTAAAATAATTTTTAAATCTTTAAAATTATTTGAAT
This sequence comes from Zanthoxylum bungeanum, assembly GCA_019454045.1. Lineage (NCBI taxonomy): Eukaryota > Viridiplantae > Streptophyta > Magnoliopsida > Sapindales > Rutaceae > Zanthoxylum > Zanthoxylum bungeanum. The sequence goes on along the minus strand of SKCR01038178.1, from coordinate 129,127 downwards.
ATTTTATACACCACAAATTTAGTGCTGAGTGAATAATAGATGACCATTAGCATTATTCAATTAGTATGTCATCTCTCTCATAATTGTGGGACTCAGCTGCTGTGAGAGAGATAACATATACACCCGAAACATAATATATCACCTCAGATGTAGCATGGGAAAATGAGCATAATTTTGACAAAATTAATCGAAATATTGCGATGTTTAAAAACTAAACAAAATTTCTTTATCATTATAATAAAACTCCTATGATAATAAGATTACAGAAAATTCTGTATCCCGATCGGGATCCCGTAAGTTTGGTTCGGGATTCGTGATAATTTTTTTTTCAAATGAAAATTTCGATTGAGATTCGGGCCGATATATCATCCCGAATAAAAAAATCGAGTCAAGATTCGGGATAATTTTTTGTCCCGACTCTCAAATTTTAACCTAAAAATTCATGAATCTCGATTGGGATTCAAGATGCCACACCATTTGGTATGAAATTCAGGACGATTTTCATCCCAATTCAAAATATCGATTCGGATTCAGAACGATTTCTTCATTCCGAATAATAATCGGAATGAGATGTGATGGGATGAGACTCGATCGAGACTGAACGTCTTGATTGCCATCCCTACCTGATAGTTTTACTCAGATAGTATTTTAAAAAAACATAGAGGATTTTTATTTAATTTTAAATATCACTTAGGGGGTGTATTCAATTGAGATTTTAAAAGACTTTTTTGGGTTAAATAAGTCTTGTGGTATTCAATTAAGATTTTTAAATAATCTAAAAAATCTTGTGGTATTCCATTAAGACTATTAGGATTTTTTAAGAGTGCCTCCAATTTAGTGATATTCAATCAGGATTTTAAACAAGTAATAGAAAGTCTTATGGTATTGAAAAACATAATTATTTTGAATGATTCTTTTATTGTGTGATTCTGTGGGACTTTTTAGTGAAAATTATAAATATCAAACTCTATAAAAAATCTCACCCTAACCCATGAGACTTTTTACATAAGATTTTTTTGAGTGTTAGAAAATAGAAGATGAACATACATTTAGTTAGAAATAGAAGATGAACATACATGTTAATTCTTCGTGAACAAATTACTTGCTTATTAGTAATTTCTTCTTTTTTTCTTTCAAATAAAACAATATGACTTTCTTTTAAATGCAACTGATAATTCATTTCTCCAACTATTTTTCTTAATGAATTTCATTTTCGAGGAGGAAAATTCTATCACATTTAAAGATAATTTCCTAGATTTTCTTTGAGGCCAACATAACTTCTTCATTCAGATAGATAATAATGTACAAAATGAATTTAGCACAACAATGATTTTTTTCCTCATTTTCTCGCTAATTTTTTACTTGTATTTTATTTTTTTTTAAAAAAACCCAAATTTAAGGAAAAAATTATTTATCAATTATTAAGATCATTGATGCCGAAGTGTTATATTTTCTTCCTAAGTCAGAGAAATGACATTTTGTCATAGAAACTCATAAAATATTCTAGGCCAGAGAAATGACATTCGGACATTTTGAACCAATTGACTTTCATTAACTTTTTTTATTTATGGTTACGTTCCATATAATATCGGTTATAAAAAAGGAAAAAAAATAATGGTCTTTTCAAATCTTACAAATTCTTATGAAATAAGTCTTTTAAAATCTAATATATAAAAAATCTTGATTAAAAGAAATCTAATAAAATCTTGTAAGTCATCACATTCTTTAAATGTCTATTACATTCTTTAAATGTCTTTTAAAATCTACAGGACTTATTTATTCATAAATAGTCTTTTAAAATCTCAATTGAATACACACCCCCTAAGCTTCGATTAGTTTTATCAAATATTAAAGTGTTCACTCGGAGTGCAACATCCACCTTTTTCCTTTATCACAGCATCCATGTTAACTTACCGGTTAATTTATTTTATTGCCAACGGTTATTTGACCAACCTTTTAAGAGTAATTCTGGTTTGTTTTACAGGACACTAACCCAGAAGGAATAAGAATCCATAATGTATGTAAAAGTTTACTGTAAATGAATCAACCATAATCAAATAAAGCAGAAGCAGCAGCAAATGAGAAAATTGATAACACAAGGAGGGAAAATAAGAATAGTTAAAAAAGAAAAAAGAAAAACGCCTTCATCAAATTATGATACATATATGTATAGGAGACCCAAAAAGATTCCAGAAAGCCGAGCATTGTTAAGTTGAATATGATTTTCAAACTTTAGCTCTTGACTTCTCTTCCATTAATGCTCCTCGAGCAAAATAATTACCATTCAAAAATACAGTTGAAGCCTCTGAAGTTCCCTTCCGAGTGTGATTTTCTCCAATGTGCGTATTGTCCGAAAGTATACGAAATCTATGAGTAACCAAAAGAGGCATTATCTTCTGCCATTACACTCTCCTTTATCTCTTGTATCATCTTCAACACTTGCCACATTGCTGGTCTCTGTTCTGGTGATGTCAAGCTACAAACACTAGCAACCTCTGTAAGCATTCCGAGTTGGTTCTCTTCCCTGCCATCATCTCCCCTCATTGCTCTAACCCATTCTAGCATGTCTGGGGGTGCAAGGTATGGATGTTGTGATGGATGTTTACCCGTAAAAAGTTCCAGTAAGAGTACACCAAAAGAATATACATCAGACTTGGAGGTAGCTCTTCGGTTGGACTTACGAGTCTCAGGGGCTTTATAGGCTGCAGTATCAGGATCTTCAACAGAAGAAGAGTCTGCGAGGACAGAAAGGCAATAATCTGAGAGGCAAGCCTCAAAGTCAGCCCCAAGGAGGACATTGGAGGATTTCAAGTTGCCATGAATTAACCATGATGCCTGGTGTATGTAAGCAAGGCCCTGGGCCACATCTTCAGCTATCTTTAAGCATGATGTCCAGTGAAGAGGCTTCGCTCTTGTTGATCTTGAACCTGTTGACATTCGCAACTACATCTCAGTTACAAGTTATATATATATCAATATATAAGTTGTTTATCAATGGAAAGCAAACATCAATCATTTTTCCAGTAAAACATGAACCAAGTTAAAAACAGCAAAACTCATAAATTGAGATGAGATCATCCATATACAATCAACACTCAAGAGTTTGAATAACCAGATATGAAAAAGGAACGTGAGTGCTCTACAGACTACAGAGCACAGACACTCACACTGTCACAAATAATCTTGGACAATGATCATACTGATATTGTCACCAAGAAACTCACCTTATTCTTCTACAAGGTTTATGCAAACTACAGAAGTTACAAGAGAACAATCAGTAACCTCAGTCCCACTATGTTGTAATGCCCCTAACATTACAAATTTAACGATACAATTCAGCAAACAAGATTAAATCACGACTTTAGTATCACAAATTCAGAATACATGGTATTCGACTGATCATATGTTCACTTACCAACTTAAAGAGCATTTACAAATAACTTTATATTGATTTTTAAAAATTATTCAATATGAAGATTTTCCCATATTAAACATATATTTTAGCATATTTCAAATTTCCCTAAAGCATCCAAAGATGCGATTGTAAACCCATAATCATATTTTAGAATCCAAATGGGAAAGACAAGTCTGCTGACTAATACCCTACATAATGTCTCAAATCTCTTTTAACACCACAAAAAACAAAAACAGAACTAATTAAACTGGTCTGGACCTGGACACATTACACATCAACGAGGTAGTCTCCAATGCTATAAAAATGCATTGCTTTCCATTCATTTTTTATCATGTGTATGAGTATTTTCATGATTGATTGCAAAACACACATCCAAGAAGAAAATTTAAAGAAAAAAATGCACCAAGACTTTTCCCCAAACACAGCAATTTTACGAATTGCTCAAATCATGTCCGGCCAGCCAAAACAGCAATCTCTCTACTGTTTTGCCCGTCCGGGGCAGAATTACCCCGCTAACGGACAAGTACTATGAACAAAGTTTTTGTTCCTTGTTTATCAGGTGAAGACTAGAAATTTCAAATTGAAAAGGAGTATATTTTAATGATTTCAAATTTTTCAAAAAAAAAAAAAAACTTTAAATACATAAAAAGATTAAAAAAAATTATACTCCTTTTATCATTTTTCTTTCAAATTTGGTCAAGCACATTAGCAACTCCCAATGTTAGTAATTTCAACTTTATTGAAAACGGCGCCGTGATTGTCGGCATTGGAACAGGGGCGTTTGGTCCCAAAATCCACATCCGAATGAAAAGATGTGGCACTTTGCACGACTAGTCACCATTAACCTACCCAATGGTCAAGGATGTTTCATATCCAGACCTCCCAAACCAATCAAACAAACTACACGTCAGACATGCATACACCAGCAAAGCCCATTTAACTGGATCAAGCTTCTGGCCCACAGACACGGGCATCCAATAACTTTCACTAATATATGATTTATCAAAACAAAGAAGAAGAAAAAATTGACTCGGAACCAACCCGACTCACTGAGTAAAAGAACAAAATCAAAAGGCAAAAAAAAAAAAAACGTACCATGAATGAGATTGAAGAGACTGCCATTAGGTTGATAATCATAAACAACAAGCCTCTCTCCCTTGGCTTGAAAATAAGCGCTCATCGGCACCAAATTGGGATGCCTAAGCCCACCAACAGCATCCATATGTTGTTCAAAAGCTTCAGCGGTCGTAACGGCGGTCTTGTTTGCGTCAAGTCTTTTGACCGTCACAATCAGCTGATTATCAAGAACAGCTTTGTACGTAGTCCCAATGCTGCCTCTACCAAGTAACTCCGCCGAAGCTCTCATTAGTTGCTCTAAATTGTACAACTCAGATTGGCCAGCACAAAACACTAAGCTCCCGCTCTTTTTAATCACTTGTTGTTGTTGTGATGCTATATCTTCGATTTGAATCTTATTGGCTTTTGTTTCTACTTCAAATTTACTTTCTCCAACTTTCGTTGCGTTTCTTGAACTTTCAGGTTCTGAGTACGCAACTTCGTCGTTAAACGACGCCGTTGCTGGTTCTTTCGTGTTCCTTTCTTTTCCGTTTCTCCTAATTAACAACAAAATACACAGAAGCAATGAAACTAACACTGCGCAACCAATACTCAACACAAGAATTAGACCGGTTTTTTTGTGATTATCTCGCGGTGACGGCGGAGACAAGACTACTATTCCCTGCGTCTGCGTGCTTTGCCCGAGCGGCCTAGGTGGCGACGTGGCGTTCGGTGATTCGAAGAACGGCGAGCGGGGACTGCACGCTTTGTTGATAATCTTACCACATAAGTTCGGGTTCAGTGAGAACGACGACGTATCAAACTTAGACAAAGTAGGCGTCTCCGGTATCTTTCCTGTGAGGTTGTTACCCGAAACATTGAACACTACAAGAAATGGCTGGTTTAACGGTGGAACCGTTCCGTTCAACCGGTTCCAGTCTAGCTTAAGGGAATACAACCGGTCCAAACCGGTTAAATTAACCGGAATCGAGCCGGTTAATTTGTTATAAGACAGATCAAGAGCAGTTAGCCTGTGAAGTGATAAAATGGAAAGCGGGAAGGTTCCAGAAAAAAAGTTATGACTTACCGAGAGGGATTTAAGGTTAATAAGTGGAGATAAATCGGGAATGGGACCGGTGAGCGAGTTGTTTTGTAGACTCAGAAGTCGGAGTTGATCGAGCCGAGTTAAAGTGTTGGGAGGGAAAGTGCCACGGAGGCCGTAACTTTGCAACGCGAAGCGAACAACTCGGCCTTGGACGCATTTCACACCTTGCCACTGGCAGTAGTCGAAACGCTCGTTGAGCGCGTAGAGTAGCTTGTTGTCTGAATCCGCCTTCGATTTGAACGAGAGCAAGGAAACGGCGTCGGAGGGGAGAAGCGAGTTTGTTATTGGCGGGTATTGAGCGGTGGTGGGGGAAGAGAGCGAGAGATAGAAGAGCACGAGGACGGAGAGGAACGGCGTCGCTTTGGTCGTCATTTGTGTAGCCTTTTGATGATGGTTTTTGGTTTTAGGTTTTAATGATCAGCGACGAGAGAGTAGGGGGGGCGGTGACGGGACGTTGCGGTGTAGCTGGAATTTTAGTGAGACAGTGAGTCACGTGAAAGTAGGGAATGGAGAAATGTTGGGCAGTATTTTATTTCTGTTTGGGGCTTTGCCTCAAGAGCGCGTGAGTTGCATTCTTTCACATAATAGTGCGTTCCAATGGCTGCTTTAAATTTTGTTTCGGTTCGGTTCTGAACTGGAATCGCAAATTGAAATCGCATTTGATGGTTCTGATTTTTTTAATTAATTTTAAAATTTTAAAATTTATTTAAAAAAATTAGAAATGAGGTATTATAATATAATCAAATACAAATAATGGAAAAATTATTATATCAAATTAATAACATGAATTAAAAATAAAAGAGTTTGAACTTAAATTTATAAAAACTTAAATTGCCTACGTATTCTCTTGGGGTGAGATAAAACAAAGTTCACGTAGTTCCATTATAATTTTTAGATAGTTATCCCCATTATAATTATTTACTCATCATCATTATTTATTCTCTTGGGGTTTCCATCGTTTCCAAAAAAAAAAAAATTATTTATTCTTATTGTTGATCCTTGAGTTCTTTTTTCTCTTGCAGATGTATTGTCGAACAAGACTTCAAAATCATCATTGATATTTTCTTATTGCGTTAGATATGCTCTGATCCAATCATCGACACGTGTGGTTGATTCTAAGGTGACTGGATGTAATGAAGACATTCTTGCTTCTAAAATATTACCTCATAAGTTGAAGGCTTGTTCAACCGCAATGGTGAAAATAGATGATGCAATCACCTCTTTAGTAATAATCGATAAAACATAATAGATATTTTGATGTCGATTCCACCAGTCAAACACTTGAAAATTTGTACCTACAACACTTTCTGCATGAAACTCGAAATTTATTGATAAATAATTATCTGATTCCGGGTTGTTAATAGTCATTGGCAAGGTAACGGTTCTGGTTGGAACAGTTGAACCTTACGGTTTGAACCGTAAGGTTCCGGTCCAGTTCCTTATAACCGGAAGGTTCTAACAGTTTTGGTTGAAACCGAACGGTTCTTTTTGGTTTGGCTAAGGTAGAACCCTAGCCGAACCGAAAATCGATTTCGATTCCTGGAATAATAATCGAAAGAAATCGGAACTGTACGGTTCCGGTTCGGTTTTGGTTTCAAATCGGAAGCATGACTGAGTCTAAATTCGATTGATAAAATCACAAATAAAAAGTGTGAGTAGATTAATTCATTATAATTTAATGCAATATGTTGCAAGCTCTTCATGTGATGTGGATCCCTCTCATTTATAAGTTTATACAAATGTTAAATTGTAGTATTATTATAAGATAAATAAATACTAATGGAGTTTTCCTAATGCCAGTCAATAATCTCGAGACATGAATTAATTCAAGTCAATTCTTACTGCATAAGAAACTATTCTTACTATATAACTATATCCAAAACATATATCTATTTAGATTACTAATCGTGACTTAGTAACTAAGTCACTAACCATTTTGATTTTTCAAGAAAATCAGAACAACAGTTCCCGATAGTTTGAACTAATCTAACAATATCTAAGTCTACTATCATTCTAAAACCTATTCTAGAAATACACACCCATAAGTAAAGTCAGAAAACATATTCAAGTAAGCAGCAAATTTCATAAAATTACACACTGCTTTAGTTATGGATTTTTAACCCAGCAGTGTCTCCCACTACTTTACGTTATACCCAAATCCCCAACGGAGAACGAGAATTCAATAATTAAATCAAATTTTATAGTGAGAGTAGGATCACATGAATATATTTCGACTCACAGCTTTGACACGATCTCGCCTACATATATTCATTATGTAGACAACTCATTGTCAATCACTCACCAGTGACTCCTGATTTTGGTCATGACCATTTCTCGTTATGATAGTTTTGGCACGTTCACAATGAGGCGTATCAAGACTTCACTTGCCAATGACAAACTCAAGCTACCGATGTAGTTCTGACAGTTTTGGCACGTTCAGGATTTCCACTTTCACTTGAATTTGTCTAGTATCAAATATACATATGGCATGAATAAAATTCTATCAACTACACCCTCACTGCTTTGGCATGATCTCGGATACAGCCATATAAAGTTACCCATAAATCGTATTGACAAGACGGACCAAGAAATATGCATCCAATACACGTTACTGTACAGCCTTATTTAATCGCTGATATTCCTCAATAAATCAATGTTTTACATCATATGCAGAATTTTAATCTAGATCATTCTCTAAACAATTCAATAATACCTTTAGAAAACATAACTTAACTTAACTATTAAATTTTCGTTACGTTTCCCGTTAGCGTAGAACCGAAAAGTCAAGAAACATATAGATTACGTACATGTGCAAACATCAAAATTGGATTATATATCATATATCAAGCATGATTAATGTAATGGATGAAAGATCAGACCTGCTATGATACCATTTTTGTGGGGGTTTTGGGTAAAGGGCGCGACAGAAGCGCTGTTCGGGCGAAATCGTAATTTTAAAAACTTTTTAAATTACCGAATAAATTATTCAATATCAAATATGAATAATTCATTCATATTCACCTAAACATATTTATTCGATATCAAATAACGACATAAATAGTTAAGAAACGTCGCGAAACTTTTACGAAAACGTTTTTTCGTAAAATGGCATTGATAAGTGTGGTTTATACCCACTTATTATGGCATTCTCAGCTTATTATTTTGTTATAATTCTAGATATTTAATATCATTTATAATTTATTTTATGTTTTATTTATAGGAGCATTAATATATGGATCGGGGAATAATTGCACGTGTTTTGGAAACTTCAGGGAAGACACAGGACGAGCAGGGAAGAATGGCGCCGAGGCGCCAAAATCCCATACAAATTCCAGGGAGAATGGCGCCACGGCGCCATTCATCAAAAGCAATGGGCGCCGCGGCGCCCATTCATTAAGCAACATATGGCGCCGCGGCGCCAATTGGAATGAAACAAAAGGGCAGGCGCCACGGCGCCTTCACAAGATGCAATCTCCATACAATTTCCAGGGGAATAAGCGCCGCGGCGCTGCGCAGGAAATTCCTACGCGTTCCAGGACTCAAAATTTAGGGTTTTCTGAAATCCTAATGGCACCCTGACACTTCTATAAATACAAGACTTCGTCCAAAACACAAGGGGGAGGCTAATACAGAGCACAAAACACAGAAACACATATTTTTAGAGATCCAAGGAGAGGATTGAAGAGCGACAAGAGGAGATTAAGGCTGTGACATCCGAAAAGGAAGAGATTCAATTCGGGTTTTATCTTCTTATTTCTTTCTTAAAACTCTAATGATTTCCATTAAATTCGTGGCTTGATTATTTATTGTTTTATCTTTTGTCATGAATTTACTCCTTAAATTTGGAGAACGATTGTAATCTATGCTCAAACCTTGTATTTTGTTTATCAGTTTTGTAATGAAGTTTTATTAATTATTTATATTCTTTTGAGTTTAATGCTTCTTGATTGCTGGCCACAATTTGAGATGATGAATGTTTAGAATCTATCACTCGAGAGAGGGGATTTTGAATAGATCTAGAGAATATAACCTAGGATTTTATAGAGTTCGAGAGAATCTGTAGTCCTTTGAAGTCGTTAAAATAGAATCACAAATCGTAATGAGTTGTTAACTATTGGATTTTTATAGAGATATCGAAGTCTATAGTTGATAATATTTTCACTCGGCACTCGAGAGAGGGAGTGAATATTTTAGGATCTTGACTTATAAATAATATAACTGAACAAAGATTAATTGGCATGAAAAATACATAGGAGACAGCTAGGTGAAATCAGGATCCAGAATCTCTATCGTATTAGTTCCTCCTATTTTATTATTTTTATATTTTATTTATTTATTAAAAATCTTTATTATTTATTTTCTAAATAAAGTTAGGATTATCAATTGTAGTACTTAGTGCGAGTTAACACAATCCCTGTGGGTTCGACACTCTTAACTCATATTTATACTAAAACTTGACACCGTACACTTGCGGTACGATATAAAATATCACAACAAGTTTTTGGCGCCGTTGCCGGGGATTGTTTGTTAATTCACATTAATACTACTACCAAGTAATTTTAGCTTTAATTTAGATTTTTATTTTTATTTTTATTTTTAGTTTATTTTTGTTTTGTATTTAATTTTTATTTTTATTTTGTTTATTGATTTTTATTTTTCTTTTGGTGCTTCAGTGAATGCGAAAAGCCACAAGTCTCAATTCGCTCCTGTTTGATCCTGAAATAGAAAGAATTGCGAGGAGACTAAGAAAAGAAAGGAAAATTGAAAAAGAAGCAATGGCAGCTGAAAACATAGAGAACAACCCACGCCATGTGGCAATCAGAGATCACTTCAAACCGGTCCTTGATAATATATGCTCTGGGATTGCCCATCAACCAATCAACGCCAACAGTTTTGAGTTAAAACCTGCATTGATCAACATGGTACAAAGGAATCAGTTTGGGGGTTCAGCTGTAGAGGATCCCAACTTGCACTTAAGGATGTTCCTGGAGATCGCAGATACCATAAAAGTAAACGGCGTGAGTAAAGAGGCTATCAGGCTACGCTTATTTTCATTCTCTTTACGGGATAAAGCGTGGGATTGGCTGCAATCAATACAGACAGGGAGTATCATGACATGGCAGGATATGGCCACAAAATTTCTTGAGAGATTCTTTCCACCAGCTAAATCAGCCCAACTGAGGGCAGAAATCAGTGTATTTAAGCAGCTGGAAACTGAGACTTTGTATGAAGCATGGGAGCGCTTTAAGGATTTACTACGAAGATGCCCACATCATGATTATGCAGATTGGGTCCAGATTCAGTTGTTTTATAATGGGTTAAATGGTCCGAATAGGACTGTGGTTGATGCAGCAGCTGGGGGAGCTCTATTCAGGAAATCAGCTGAGGAAGCGCGCAATTTATTGGAAGAAATGGCCATTAACCATTATCAATGGCCAAGTGAACGCGCTACGGTAACCAAAGTGGCTGGGATTTATGAAGTAGACCCTCTTGTGGCACTTACAGCTCAGATTTCTACCTTGGCCACTCAAGTAGCAGCCCTGACAAAACCACGAGTATCATCTATTGAATCAGCGGCAACTACAAATATGCAGTTAGTGGAAGGAAACCCGAACATTGAACAAGTCCAATATGTGAACAATCGGAACTTCAACAGCTATAGAGGAAATCTTATGCCTAATCGTTATCATCCAAACCTGTCATATGCTAACACAGAGAATACCTTGCAGCCTTCTTCTGGTTTTGACTATAGAAAAGATGAGCAGAAATCTTCCTTAGAAGAATTCGTGAGCACGTTCGTTGCTAGTACTTCAGCGAGATTCGAGAAGACTGAGTCAAGGCTAAATAATATTGAGACACACATGGAAAATATGGAGGCTACAATGAAGTCTTTAGAAACACAAATTGGGCAGATTGCATCCTCCATAACCAAGCAGCAGTAGGGGCATTTGAATAAACTGTCACAGCCGCCAAGCTATATTTTTCATGTCAAAGCAGTCAGTGGATACAAAAGAAGAAGCTACCATGACCACCATTTGGGTGGTTGCGTCTGGCTGAAGACGTTAAACTTAGCGCTAGCGGGGAGGCAACCCTTGCATTTCTTTTATTATTATTTTCTTACTTTTTATTTTTATTTTATCTTATTTTATTTTATTGTGTGCTATTTATTTATTTGCATGTTATTTATGCAGGTAGCATGAGACACACAAAGCCCGCGCAACCAAATTCTAACCAGCAAGAGTCTGATCAACTCCATGCACGGTAGTGTTGTTCCTTACTCTTGTTCTTTAAATTTTTATCTTACATTGAGGACAATGAAAATTTTAAGTTTGGGGGTGTGTGCATGTTGCTTACTTGTTATTTAGTTGTTTAAATTTTGTTATTTAGTTATTTAAATTTATTGAGAAAAAAAAAAAAATTTGTTTTAGTCTTTGATAGTAAAGCATAAATCCTGTGATGATATTGTTTGTTTATGAGTAAAATTTTAGAAACGATAAGTGCCTAATTTACTTTTATCTGATGCCTTGAATAATTGATCTATGTTAGACTCGTAAGCACTTAAAAATAGGTTTTTAACAGTAAAACTTAAGTAGTTGACAATGTGACTAGTTGAAGAAATTGCATATCGATGAATGACCGTTTGCTTAGATATCTATCTTGATTTGCTAGTGTTATGAAGTATGGTATAGCTAAAAAGAAAAATGTCTCTAAAGAAAGAAAATAAACCACCTATAACCGATAAGCGTGAAGCTAACCATGGGCGAGTATTAGGACCACCATGAGGAGAAATGCTACCTTAAAGGGTAGGTGAGTTGAAAAAAAAAAAAATTGCAAAAATGAGAAAAGAAAAAAGAGACAAGAAAAGAAAAGAAAAACCATACCATACCGAACACAAAATAAGGCAATTACAAAGCATAATTGAGATATCTAGGTTGGTTTGACCCATTGATTCTAATTTTTAAACGAAATCATTGAGTTGGCTTACTTAAGATCAAAGCTGTGAATGAACCTTTACACACACACACCTTGAGTCTAGCTTAGATAATTTATTCGAGAATTTGGATTCGAGCTGCAATTGCGTACTTTGAAGATTCTTTGATTTCATTTATAAGCTTTCTTTGAGGATATATTTATGTGTAACTATCGAGACTATGTTTTGTTATTTTTTATTTTTGCATGATTGTGTGTGTGATGACGTTTGTGGGTATCGTCACTGTAAGCCCTCACGAGACTATAACTCGTCCACTAGGGCCGCCTAGGGGTTTAAAGGCTTGTTGCATATGCTAAATGCAATCGTGATCCCTACGAAAGTGGCTTAGTTAATTTAGTAATTTTTAATTATTTATTTGAATTTAGTTTTTATTTTTATCTTTTGCTCGGGACTAGCAAAACCTTAAGTTTGGGGGTATTTGATAAGTGTGGTTTATACCCACTTATTATGGCATTCTCAGCTTATTATTTTGTTATAATTCGAGATATTTAATATCATTTATAATTTATTTTATGTTTTATTTATAGGAGCATTAATATATGGATCGGGGAATAATTGCACGTGTTTTGGAAACTTCAGGGAAGACACAGGACGAGCAGGGAAGAATGGCGCCGAGGCGCCAAAATCCCATACAAATTCCAGGGAGAATGGCGCCACGGCGCCATTCATCAAAAGCAATGGGCGCCGCGGCGCCCATTCATTAAGCAACATATGGCGCCGCGGCGCCAATTGGAATGAAACAAAAGGGCAGGCGCCACGGCGCCTTCACAAGATGCAATCTCCATACAATTTCCAGGGGAATAAGCGCCGCGGCGCTGCGCAGGAAATTCCTACGCGTTCCAGGACTCAAAATTTAGGGTTTTCTGAAATCCTAATGGCACCCTGACACTTCTATAAATACAAGACTTCGTCCAAAACACAAGGGGGAGGCTAATACAGAGCACAAAACACAGAAACACATATTTTTAGAGATCCAAGGAGAGGATTGAAGAGCGACAAGAGGAGATTAAGGCTGTGACATCCGAAAAGGAAGAGATTCAATTCGGGTTTTATCTTCTTATTTCTTTCTTAAAACTCTAATGATTTCCATTAAATTCGTGGCTTGATTATTTATTGTTTTATCTTTTGTCATGAATTTACTCCTTAAATTTGGAGAACGATTGTAATCTATGCTCAAACCTTGTATTTTGTTTATCAGTTTTGTAATGAAGTTTTATTAATTATTATATTCTTTTGAGTTTAATGCTTCTTGATTGCTGGCCACAATTTGAGATGATGAATGTTTAGAATCTATCACTCGAGAGAGGGGATTTTGAATAGATCTAGAGAATATAACCTAGGATTTTATAGAGTTCGAGAGAATCTGTAGTCCTTTGAAGTCGTTAAAATAGAATCACAAATCGTAATGAGTTGTTAACTATTGGATTTTTATAGAGATATCGAAGTCTATAGTTGATAATATTTTCACTCGGCACTCGAGAGAGGGAGTGAATATTTTAGGATCTTGACTTATAAATAATATAACTGAACAAAGATTAATTGGCATGAAAAATACATAGGAGACAACTAGGTGAAATCAGGATCCAGAATCTCTATCGTATTAGTTCCTCCTATTTTATTATTTTTATATTTTATTTATTTATTAAAAATCTTTATTATTTATTTTCTAAATAAAGTTAGGATTATCAATTGTAGTACTTAGTGCGAGTTAACACAATCCCTGTGGGTTCGACACTCTTAACTCATATTTATACTAAAACTTGACACCGTACACTTGCGGTACGATATAAAATATCACAACAGGCATAAAACACGTTTTGACCGAACCGACTACCCAATACACATGGGGCTGCCCAGGTAAGCCCCAATAGTATTAGGGCAGTTCATGGGCTGCCCGAACAATGACAAATTCACTGTTTGGGCAGCCGTCACCCTTTTGCCTCAAAAGTCACCCGGTAACGCCGTTTTCGTTTATTTCAACTCCGAAATAATTTCCGGTAATTATTCCAATACCCAAAACACATCCAATATATAATTTCATCAACATAAACCCATATTTTCCAGATCTGATCCATAAACCAAAAATGTCAATTTTTCATGCTTTAATCCAACTTTTTCAACATTAATATAATTAATCTAAACACCAACCAAAGTCACCACAAATGAACCACCCAAGAACAATTCTAGGCATTACAAGAGTGGTCATAACACTCTAGAATGATAACTTATCATCAAATGATAAAATTGAACAAATATTACAATAATATCTTTCAATTCTACTTCACACATGCTCAAATCCTTCCATTTCATCCTCCAAACCATAAAGCCCCAAATTCTAAGAAAAAAAAGAAACACTAGAATCCATATAGATAATCAAGAACATGAAACATGCTTTCAAAGCTTAAGGGAATTGAAGATTACATTTAATCTCTTGTTTTCCTAAAGCTTTTTCTTGTTTTTTCTTCATTTTCTTCCTTGAATCATCAAGCCAAGATTTGAGAGCTTTTAGGGTGTGTTATTCGGCCATGGAGGATTAATTGATGAAGAAAATAAAATTTTCTAAATAAAACAAGGAGTGACCGACTTTAGGAGGGCATTTTTGTCAATTTTGTATTTTAATTTCATTAAATTAAAATAATGATAACATAGCTTTAAGTTTGACAAATCAAATTTGCACACTTAAGCTTAATAAAATCATGTCATTTGTAACCAATAATAATCAAACATTTTTCATAACAATTATGAAAAAAAATATATCATTTAATTATTCAAATATTTAACATTTAAATATTTAAATAATTAATTAATATAATTATTATTATATATGTATTTTTATTTACATTAAATAACAAATACATATATTCATGACATGTGTTAAAATCTCATTTGACAATTAATTAATATGTATCAAATACAAATACACATTAATTATTAATGACCAAAGATGCCCTTATGCATGTGTTTTCGTTTATCCGATTAAACGATTCGAATTTACTAATTTAATTCGATGAAGTATTATGAATAATTTGTATTATTTATAACGCGTTGCTCAAGTGCTCAACGAGTACACTTCATATTGTGGGACTCTCTAAGTTTAGGTTTATCAGTTACGAAATCCAATTTAGTGTCCATAATTCACCCACTTATTAATTATGACGACCACTGATAATCTCGCTAAACTATGCAAGTTGAGATCATTGCATACGTATATTCCCTCCGTCACATGCTATCCATATTATACCTGAGATATATATAAAAATGTCAAATCCTTTCGGTATAATATAGTCGATTTTCAATTTACAATCTCTAAATAACACTCGGAATAGGCTTCTGAAGTTATACCACGACCATGGATTTACTAGATCGTAAACATGTGAGGATACTTATGCCATGTACACAAAACTGACGGATCATATCTTGATACGCAATGGATATCATGAGCATCCGTCCACACCCAACGAACATGCGGAGGTCTGATCATGAATAGATCGGTGACGTGACTGTCATCAAAGTGTGGAAGATAACTCATCTCAAGTCGAAAGACCACTATGCTCGCTCAACTCGATAATATTCCTATTGACGTTGGTGTACCATCTATTAGGAAATTTTCAGTGAGTCGGTCAGTGTTTATCAAATAAACACCTACATGTCTATACGAGTCTCCTGAGACTCATGGTTCATTGGGATGAATCATCGGACCAAGTCACGATATACGACATGTACTGGTCTCAGCGGATTTTACTAACCGACCTGTGTTAGTAAATATTGACCATGAACTTTATTTAAGGATATACATCTTATAGTGCGTTTCCCAATATTAATTACAAACTACGTTGTAACTGCGCATTACATTGTAAATCCTATGGTCTTTGTCTAATATACACGTATCACTAAACCAGATTTAGTTTCAATCTAATCGTAATTAGATATCTAATCGCAATTAGATCGAATATGTGTATAAAAGACAAGATGT
Source organism: Zanthoxylum bungeanum (assembly GCA_019454045.1). NCBI lineage: Eukaryota > Viridiplantae > Streptophyta > Magnoliopsida > Sapindales > Rutaceae > Zanthoxylum > Zanthoxylum bungeanum. Next base: position 112,587 of record SKCR01038178.1, on the reverse strand, counting down.
GCTACAATTAAATAATTAATATTATGGAAAAATGAATTATTCGTATTTATGAATCGGACATAAATACGATCTGGATTGGCACTCTGAGTACCAACACTAACAAGCCGGAGATTTTACATGCTCCGCTTAAGCCCGAAATAAGTGGTTTAACGGCGGGGTTTCTAACGATTCAACAAAAAATATGAGCACAAGTTTACCTTCCACCACCGGGGTATGATGGAAAGATCGCTTGAGAGGACGATGACGACTCCAAGCTCCATGCATGACAAACATTGTCTCATATTGATTAAATATGAAATTAACTTGTAGTTTATTGATTCTTGTGAATTCTCTCATTACAAGCCAATGATAAATTTTAGCAATAAGTTCATGACAAAATAGATTTGTTTTTCGAGTAGTTGGATAATTTAGGTCGGGTAAATGAGTCGAATTTTGAAAAGTCTTTCATAATTTTAAACTTGTTTATTTAAGTTCGGACTTATCAAAACATAATAAAAGTATCAATAAGTTCTAAAATTTTGAAAATAACAATAAATAACACTTGAATTAGATAATGACTTATCAAAACACGACACATTTATATACCCTATAATAATTCATAATGGTATGTATATAGAACCAATAAAAGAGAACATTGTCACATCGAATACTAATACTTTGAATATAGTGTGTATTATAAACCTAAAACTAAAACTTCTATACTGATTTGTTTAACATATACAAATGTTGGAAATAGCTGACGTATGAGATTTGCAAGTGCTTATATATATTTTTAGGATTTATTCAATCTTCTTAAAAATAAAATTAAGAATCTCATAAATTATTTAAATTAATTGATTTATTTATAATTAAAACTCACTATGATATGATATAGTAGTACTTCTCCTCTCATCTTGAAAAATTATATTATATATCGGATGTATATGTAATCTCTCTTACAACAACTGGATTCGCTGATTGCATGTTTAAGAAGCATACATAATTCGAAACCCCAAAAAGAGGCCATCTGTATAAATATGGATCGTCCGTCGCCTAATTCATTTCATCATTATTTATGCAACGATAACTCAACGTTTTAATTATTACATCACGCGCCGACTAGTGAGCGTGGCATATCTTCTTAGACACATAAAACTCTGTGTCTAGTCACAAATTAAAGACCATCATTGACTATTGGTGTCTCGAATCTATTGACAGTTTCAGCCTATTTTTGATATTTTTTTTTTCAATAATGGTGATACTGTTTGGCGAGTAAATTTAGTGGTTCGTGAGTCACTGAGTGAGCCAACACGTAAATAGGCTTCTGTATCTCTTTGGACACGAGTGGATGTAGAGTTTTGAATTATTAGCCTTCTTTCGAACTTCAATTTCAGCACTGTAATAATACAATGATTTGAGCTTTTAGTGCACGTTAAGGATTGATTATAACGAAGTATAAAAGAGGTATAAATATAATGATGTGAATTTGATTAACGAAAGCAAATCGAAGTTTTAGTTTTTTCTAATTATGATAGTTCATTATAAGAACTAGACCCGGCCAAGGTTCCGGTTCGGAACCGGAACCGAATCGGAAAGGGATCGGTTCGGTTGGGGTTCCACCCCAACTCGAACCGGTCCGAACCGGTGGAACCGTACGGTTCCACCGGTTCGGACGATGGGGGGCAGGGAGCCAAATAACGGTAATAAAACAGTTATATTTAGGGGCATTTTTGGTATCAAAAAAATTCTAAAATTCTATAAATAGGATTCATTTTTCATAATTTCATCACACCAAATTCTCAACTATCTCATTTTCTATAAATCTCTTATTCTCAATCTTACTTCAATACAATTATCTTATAATCTTATATTCTTATTCTCAATCTCAATTCATTTAGTTGTTAATTTGTTATCATTCGCATCGCATTTATTCAATTTTCTTATTTTTCTTCATAATTTCTCAAACGAAAAATGGTAAGCTCATCTGATACATTATGTCAAATATGTCAACCCAAGAGAGCGGCCCTAATGTTAGAGTTTTTGATGACCCACATACTGCACATAATATTTATATAATGATGAAGGTAATTTTTGATGAATATGGTTTAGTAGAAAAAATTTTAACAATTGGATTTGATAATGCATCTGCAAATACTGCATCCATTCATGATTTAAAATCCTTATGTGAACCAAATTTAGGGGGTCGATTTTTCATATTCGTTGTACATGTCATGTCCTTAACATATATGTGCAAGACGGACTAAAATTATTATCACCTTTCCTTGATCCAATTAAAACGTCACTTAACTGTATTTGGTCATATTCTCAAGTTGGGAGAGAATGAACCAAGTTTTGTAAAATAAATGGTATTAAACCGATTAAATTTTCAATAGATGTTCCAACACGTTGGAATTCTACTTATTTTCTTTTATGTCAAGCATTTCAATACAAAGATGCATTATGTAGTTTTTTTTCTCAACATGTTCAAAATATCACACTTTATCCTAGTCAATGAGATATTTGTGAAAAAAATTTAGATATTTTAAGAGTTTTTAATGATGCTACTTTAGTTTTTAGCGGTGTTTATTATCCTACAACACATTTATTTCTTTTTGAGAGTTTGAATATTGTTGGTACTCTCGATGAACATGTTGACAGTGACGACCCTAATGATATTGTTTTGCTCGAAGCCATTACTGCTATGAAGGTAAAATTGTTGAATTATTTTAGAGAAATTCATTTACTTTATCTTATTGCTGCTGTTTTTTATCATAGATTTAAATTAGAAGGTTTGAATGATGGTTTACAAGCTTACTATGGTTATTTATGAATATTAGATGATGTTGATATTACGAGCATAATGGCGAAATTAAGAAGTGATTTAATTATTTTATTTAATGATTATATTGTAAGATATAACTTAGGAACATTAGGTCAATCTAGTAGTAGCGAACCGGTAATTCAAACAAGACTTAGCGCAAGGGATCGTTGGTTATTGCAACGAAATAAAAATCTAGGGATACGACAACAACTAATAATCCTGAATTAGATAATTATTTATCTACAAATTTTGAGTTTTCTAATGAAAGTTTATGCAGTAAAAATTTTAAAATCCTTGAATGGTGGAACCGGCATCAAAATATATATCTTGTTTTATCTATTATTGCTAAAAAGATCTTGGCAGCACCTATTTCCACCGTTGCGGTTGAGCAAGCCTTCAGCTTGGGAGGTAATATATTGGAAGCTAGGTGATCTTCATTACATCCAAGCACTTTAGAAGCAAAAACTTGTGTGGATGATTGGACTCGAGCTGATCTGAGACAACAAGAAGATGCCCCCGATGATTTTGAAGATTTGTTCGATAATGCTTCTGCAACAAGTGCAAGCGGAACCGGAGCCGAAGGATCAACTGATAATGATGATTGATAATTGTAAAATTATAATTTACAAATGGGATATGTCTAAAAGACTAAAACTTGTAATGAAACTACGTGAGCTTTGATTCCTCTCACCCTTGGAAGATACGTAGACAACTTAAATTTTTAAAAATTTAAGCTCAAGCTCTTCAATGTAATAAATTTTTTTTATTTATAAAATTCATTTCATTTATTTTTATTAATTTTCAAAAAAATAAAATAAAATAAAATCTTTGAACCGAACCGTTCGGTTCCGGTTCGGTTCGGTGTTTCGGTTCCACTTAAGTGTGGAACCGGAAACCGGCCGGTTCGGTTCGGTACCGAACCGGAACCGAACCGCCGGCCGGGTCTAATAAGCACATTGCATTTTTTTTTTTTAAATTCAAATGAACATTGCATTTTTTTTAATTCAAGTGTTGCAAAAACTTTTACCAAAAAGATTACCAACATTATAACTCATATCTTTCCTTTGCGGGCAGGTATAGCATTGTAGAGAAAATGATGTTTTGCTAGCATTAGAGCCACTAATTCATATCTGATTCATTAATTACATAATTTTAATTTGATGGTAAAAATCCATGTGGAGATGAAATTGCAGGAGCCCAATTAATAAGGGACAGGTAAAAAGATAATTTTTATATTCGTTGTTAGACGGATCGGGTACGAATGTTGGCATTCCGTGACCCGCACGGGGCTTGGTACATTAAAGGCGAGTAAGGGGCAATTTTTATATACATTAATTGAACGAGACATATAAGGATATTAATATCTTTATATCATATCCGATCTGTTGAGATACATAGTATCGGGGACTCGTCACCCTGGCAAGAAGCTCCTGTAAAGTAGAAAATTCCCCTAGTTAATGCCAGTGTTGCGCTTTGTGGGGTTTAAGGGTTTGGTGAGAAGTGAGTGGTGCTGATGTGCATATATTGCCAATTTCGAGTGTAATTGACGACTCAAAGATAGCATCTCGTCATCTTTTAGAAAAGCAAATCCCATCCATCCCTTATTTCTAAAGCCAAAACGCACTAACAAGTAGTAAATGTGCCCCTTTTTTTCTTACTCTCTTGACTGCTTTGCGCCATTGCCAATACAATTGGGCAAAGTTGATGTTTCTGGACTACAAAGACATAATTAACTCCATCAATGTCACATCTGTGTATTTATTTTTGGGAGAATTTGGGTGCTTATTGGGCCACGAAGCCCAAAGCAGAATAGAAAAGGCTTGTAACTGCTTTTCTCTCTAATTTCCTTTTGCAACTTTAGGCAAAAAGTGAAAAAGCCCTCAGAATTTATCCTGTTTATAATTTCCCTCCACTTTCCTGCAGTTACTGTCAAGCTAGTATTATTTGTGTGGCCCGGCAAAAGGAATAAGAGATCAGAAGCGATCCTCAATACAGTCAATGCGGGCAATTAGTTGAGATCTCAAAATTGTCCAAATAAAATTTAAATATTAAATGTATGATATGAATTTATGATTTTTATTCTTTATTGATATGTGCTCATTTTAGGAAAACTCAATTAAGGCCCTTCAAAATTCAGGCAATTCATAACCGTGAGATTTAAAACCAATTTGACAAATATTTTGGAACTGAGTTTACATGTTATTCTTATAACCAATAAATAATCTCTCATTCTCCTTTCCTTGGTTTCATCGATCCACATTTTAAAAAAGATCAAGATGATCATTTCGGTTTTTGAATTGCTGTTGGTTATTTGAGGCTCGTGGGTGATCCACCGTCTCCTTCAAATTGGACCCGTTCATAAGAACTTTGGAAATGGGCCCATGGCCATGGGCCTCACACAAAACTCTATTTTTGAATTGTTGATGATACCAATAGTATCCTCCCTCGATTTTATTTTTCGAGTGGTTATATTCACCACTCAAATTATCTCATTAACCCATCATTTTTCAATAAATCCGATAAATTTTTTTCTCAATATAACCTTATTTAATCACAATTTTACTAGAGATTCTTTGGTGCAACAGTGGTATGAGTAACGTGGTACCACAACTGAATTAAAAACTGACATGTAGAATTTTTTCACCTATTTTTTAGTTGTTTTTTTAATTTTTAACACGCGTGGCAGTGGATGATTGACTTGTTATATGAATGACGTGGTACCACTGTTGCCCCAAAGATTTTCTCCAATTTTACCCGTATTAATCATCAATTTTTTTTCGTATTTCCCATCATGCAGGCTGTAATCTACCCAAACAAGTCTTCGACCAGTCTCACAATCATTATCATTTTTGCATTAATTGTTCTATCTTCACAAAGTTTCTAATGATCACGTGAATGCATGACCCAGGCAAGTTTCTCGTTACTGTTGTCCAGTTGCTGCTGGTAGTAATGATGTCCCTACTGCTGCCGCCGCCAAGACGAAGGATGGAGCCGGCTGAGGAGTCTGATAACGATATGGGTTTCAGTCTCTTCGATTAGATTCACTGCCGTTTATGTTGCAAATTAGGATCTTGTCTTTTATGGTTGTAATTTTGAATTTGCCGTTGTATTTTTTAGGGGTGGGCGCGGATTGGTTTGGTTCGGTTTTTGCTAAAAACCGAACCAAACCATATTTTACGGTTTGGATTTTTTACCTTTCAAACAAACCATTAAATAACGGTTTGGTTCAGATTGAAAATTTTTTAAACCAGCGGTTTACGGATTGGTTCGGTTCGGTTTACGGATTATTATATTTAAAATAAATTTTCATCCACTTAAGTGAAGACAAAAAAAAAAAAAAAAATTAGTCCATCCAACAAATAGTATGAAGTGCTAGGGTGTAAGCTATGACTCCATGTAATATATGCACTCCATAAATGATTGAAAAATGAGACGCAATTAATTATTGTATTTTTTTTTTAAAAAATTACCTTGAATAATGATGCTACCATCATTCTAATTAAGAGACAAATCCAACATCTTACTTTCAAGAATAATGATACTACCATAAAACAAATAAATTGAATAATAAAACTATTAACAAATAAATATATTAACAAAAAATGTAAGAATAAAAGTATTAACATACTAATAAAAAGAAAACATAGAATAAAATTAAAAGAAAAATACAAATATTTTTATAAAAATATATATATATTTTAAATATAACGGTTCGGTTCGGATTAGCTCCTGAACCGAACCGTAAACCGTTTGGGGTGGGCCAATCCGAACCGCAAACCGAACCGTTAGAAAAAAAACCGTAAATTCGGTCCGGTTTGGTTCGGTTTGCTGTTTGGTTCGGTTCGGTCGGTTTTTTTGCCCACCCCTAGTATTTTTCAATTATGCTTTCTAGACCCAGTTTTTTTTTTTGCTACAAGATTGTTGAGTTATATATAAAAGATTTTATTTATTACCAAATGTATCCTCTTGCATACAAATTTTTTTTGCTGAATAATGATATATTTACACACACTTATCCCTAAAGTTTTCTCAACTCACTCACTGTAGTTACAGTGAGCTACAGTAAATCACTATATCTACCGTTAGAGAGTTGGAAAAATTTAGGAATAAATATGTGTAATTGTATCATTTTTATTTTTTGCTACAGGGAAATTTTGTACTTTCTTTTCATCAGAAGCATCCGCAAAGTTTAAAGTCAACCTTGATGATACATGGGCTTCAGTAACTAATAATATTCTTTAACTTTAAGACGGTAAAATACGCGGTAGGTTACTTCTAATAATCCTCTTCCCTGATGTGAGATCCTAGCATGACTAGAATATCGCTTCAACGAATTTGACCAAAAAAAAAAAAAAACATTCACATGTAAAGAGAGAGCGGTAGATTATTGATGAGTATAAAAAGTAGGTATACTTAGAACCTATTTGTCATTTTCAGTAATTTGATAAAAGGATAAAATATGAATTAATAAAAAAATAATTAATAGGAACTGATGAGATGATTTGATTAGCCATCAAAATTTTAAAATTGCGTTCCTCTCTCAATATACCCCATGTAATCCCAAGATCACTCTTATATTTGCTCATAGTTTATTTTCTCTCAAATTTGTTAAATTTAGAACATTAATTTTCTGTCAAAACAGATTTGCTGCACCACATGCATGGATCAATTGAAGATATGATTCATCGTCTATGATCTGAGGTGGTAGGTAAAATAACACATAGAAAGACAATACTAGTTTTTTTTTTTTTTTTTTAATTGTTGGAAACTCGAGTTTAAGCGGAGCAGATAAAATTCCCAATTATCGCATACTCTTACAAAAAAATCTACTTTATGAATTCGAATCCAAAACCTCAAAGTGATATTCTAAACCCTACACCACCAATACTAGTTATTTTTAGAAGAACATCAGAACAGATTTGGTTCTTAGAAACTACTTGATTACATTTACAGTAGTCAATGAAAGTTTTTGACAATATTAATTAACTTATTAAACATGGAGCTAGTCTGCAGCATCGGGTAGATAGTCTGTTTCAATGGAAACTAATTATTTAAGAAATCCCCGAAAATTGTAATAGGTTACTTGAGAACTAAACCAAAAACGTGGAAGCAAAAACGACTTTTGGCTTGTAATTAGTTATTATGTCGCTGCAACTGCTCCCATCCACTCTAATTCCACCAGCTCCTGCCCAACCACCTGGTTTTCTGCTCCCAATCTATCACTTTACACCATGTTTCACAATTAAATAACCACATTTGCCCAATCACATTTCCATGCAAACAACCCAAGTTATTTTAAAACGATGAAAAAAAGTATATTTTTTTTTGTGTTTCATATGCTACAATTTTAGCTTCTAGAATATTAATTAATATTCTGTGGGTTGATCATTGTAATGTCACCTTCAAAATCTGCTAGCTATTCTTCTTATTGCTTCAACCTTTTGTTTGCCCCTTGATCAAACCCATCTTTAAAATCAAACCCTCTTTCTCAAACACTTCAGGATTCACAATCTTATCTCCCATTTTACAAGAGAATAGGGAAAAGAAAAATAGTTCTTGAAATATGAAGAACAGTAACAGCAACACAAAGCTGATCCTGCTTCATCCTTATATCCAAAAACAAGGAACCTCTAATCGTCTATGGCTCCTTGCCTTTGTATCATTCTTCACTATAGCTTTTCTTCTCACTCTTATTTACACAAGGGAATCAATTCCTCTGAAAACAACAACTTCAGATACCACCACCACCACCATGGCAACCAAAAGTGCTTCTGCTGCCCCATTGCCAACAACAGTCATCAACACTCTCCTCCATTACGCCTCAAAATCTAACGATTCTTACCACATGACACACGCCGAGCTCAAACACATCTCTGATGTCCTAAGGAAGTGCTCGTCTCCGTGCAACCTTCTTGTTTTTGGCCTCACCCAAGAAACGTTTCTCTGGAAAGCACTTAACCACAACGGCCGCACAGTTTTTATCGAAGAGAATCGTTACTACGCGGCTTATTTTGAACAGTTACATCCCGAGATCGATGTGTTTGATGTCCAATACACGACCAAGATGCGCGAAACGAAAGAACTCGTAGCATCCGTTAAGGAACAGAGACGCAATGAATGCAAGCCAGTGCAAAACCTACTGTTCTCGGATTGCAAGCTTGGGATCAACGATTTGCCTAACCATGTATACGAGGTTGATTGGGATGTGATATTAATCGACGGGCCACGTGGCGATGGACCGGACGGACCTGGGAGGATGTCGCCGATCTTTACTGCCGGAGTGCTTGCTAGGAGCAAGAAAGGTGCAGGCAACACTAAGACGCATATTTTTGTGCATGATTATTACAGGGACGTGGAGAGAATGTGCGGTGATGAGTTCTTGTGCCAAGAGAACTTGGTAGAGTTCAAGGACATGCTTGCACATTTTGTGCTGGAGAAAATGGATGAGAATAGCTTCGAGTTCTGTCGCCATAATAATACATCATCATCATAGTCATCTTATTCGTTTGGATTATGCTGTCAAATTTGTGATCATCACCGTTAAAATGGTTATTTATTATCATCATAAAAGGTTTTTTTTCCCCCTTTTAAAGTTCTTCGTGAGACGTGTACAAAATAAATTTTTGGCAAATGCAAGTTACATACTTACATGTAATCATCAGTGAATTTATCACGTTTCAAGGTTTCAATTGTAATGTGAGTGTCCTCACAGGATCAAAGCTTTTGTTCCAAGTACTTTTAGTCCATCTGCTGTACACAAATCCATAATGGTTATGACCTCAATGGAAGTTAATCACACATGCATGTATCACCTGGGAGCACGAAGAGCCATAATGCCTACCTAGATTATAGGCTACAAATTTAGAGTTTGATCAATATTTGTCTTAATTGTTCCAGCAGAAATTGGTGTTGCATCTACATCAATAATGAAGAAGATCAGAAAAAAAACGTCTAATATATATAATTGACTACTTTTTTTTATATAATGCCATGAATTTGAGGGTGTGAGGTGTATGAGTTTAGAAATATATAGACGGCGAGAGAGTTCGGTCAGGATCAAATTAAAAGACAAAAAAATATGTATTTCAAAATATTAAAAGATAAAAAAATATAATTTTTGAGATTCGGGTCTAGTGATCTGAGGATTCCCGGCGTTTCTAAAAAAATATATATGTATACTACTTTATTTATAAATATTTGATTGAAGACTTTCAGGTATTTAGTATTTGATATAATTATTAACAGAGACTGGGTCATTCACTAACGTTGGGCAAACAGATTTATAGTATTTTAAAAGAAAAAATTGTGAAAGCCAAGAGAATTTTAAAATATAAAAGAAAACTGATCGTACTATTTTTTTTCAAAGTTGATAACCCCTAAAATTTAAATTAAAAGGAAAGTTGCAACTTGCAACCATAACGAATTAAAGCTGCGATGGTAACGAATTAAGGGCGGGTAAGACTCTCATCGACTCTATAACCTTTATTTTCTGAAATGACCTTCCAGTTTGGAAAAATTATAAAAATGTCCCAATTCCAGACGACATATCACATAGGTACCAGGTTAGAGAGAATAACGTGGCCACGTTCGAATAATACAACAAATTAATATAAATAAAATAAAATTTTATTTATTTCATACAGATGAGATAAGTTCATAGATCTTCTTAGCTTCTGTACTTTGAATCTCACAGTATCTGGAATCTTTGCTTCTAAATAACTGAGCTCGAGTTCCTGTCGTTTTAGCAAATACCTTGAAAAGGGAAACGAATATATCATCATCAGCAACAAAATGGCCACCGATTTCAAATCAATCCCCGTCATCGGTAAAGATATTGTTTCTGTTCCTCAATTTGACGAAGATTTGATTCATTAGTTTGATAGAAAATTAATTGCAATTACAACTTTTCACTCGATACCAGTTAATTTTCCGTCTCTCTTGAGCACGCGCTTTTTTACAGACATATGAAACGCAATACGCACCACTTCATTTATGTTCACTTAAGCGTTGCTTGATGGGGTAGAGTTTAGGATCTCACATGTTTTTGAATCTTATAAGAGAATGAGATAACCGATGATTTTACTCGCTCCGGATAGTTTGGCGGGGGTTTATTCCAAAATATATATATATATATACACGCACCATTTCATTTATGTCAGTTTTGTCTTTTGTATATTTAATTTCATCACGAATTCACTGGACGTACTTTCTTTTATTTCTGTGGATTTGAGTAAAATCATGGTTAATTAATCTGATTATTGATAGGTGGTTGGAGTCAGTTATTCAAAGTTTGATTTTTTTTGTTTTTTTAAATTTTCAATTGGGTCACAATTTTTGTTAATGTGTGGTGCAGATGTTAGTCCATTATTGGCCAAATGTGATGATCCAAAAATGGCTGAGGATCCAGGTGTATCTCAAGTTGTTGAAGAATTGGACAAAGCTTGTAGAGAGGCTGGATTCTTCTATGTGGTAACATATCAATCCATGTATTGTGCCAGATGTTATTGTTTTTAGGAAAAGGGTGGTTCTGTTATGCAGTTTTGGTGTCAATTGATGTCGAATTTTGTGATATACTCTAAAATTTCGAAAAGTTGTTCTCACGTATAAAACTCGTTAATCCATTTATGAGATTATTTTGAATTGAGCATTATACCAATAATGATTTCTAGCTATAACACTGTAGTTCACAACAGAGATTCTCTTTGTTTTCTAATCTTGATTTCTTCATCCTTGTTGTGGTTTTAGAATTAGAAGTATGAATTCAGTTTGATAATTTTGTCCCTCATGCTTTCTGCAGCGGACAGAAATATGAAAAAAGAAGACAGTATTTATCCTATTGAAGTATATGTTGTGTTCTGTTTATAGATGATCACACTGAAACAACTGCTCAAGTTTTTTTTTTTCAATTCTTACTCTCTTTCGTTCTCTCTTTTTCATTTTTTTTAATTTGGTGGGGTGGTCATCGTGAGGCTATTCTTTTTAATTTACGTAACATTATGTACCTTGGATATTCTGTGGATTGCAGCAATTTCTTTAATCCTGATTCTGTTATGTTGAAATATAGTTTATCTTATAATGTGTTGGTAAATTGGTCTAAGAAAAATTTCTTTTCTTTATGTTGTCTTGACTCGATAACAAATTTGACTTTTACGGTATATTTTCTAAACACGATGTCTTCTCTTCTATTGAACAGAAAGGTCATTGTATTCCTGAGTCTCTCATCAAAGAAGTTAAAAGTATTACACATAAATTCTTCGATCTCCCTTATGAAGAAAAATTGAAGATCAAGCTTACTCCAGCCACTGGATACAGGTTTTTTTTTTTTTTTTTTAAAAAATGGAATAACAGTCTAAAGATATTCATTTTGAATAATAATTAACTAATTAACTAAATGAGATTTGTTTTGAGTACAGGGGATATCAGAGAATTGGAGAAAATATTACCAAAGGTGTACCTGATATGCATGAAGCTATTGATGTAAGTCTTGTTCACTTCTTTTTATAGTTTGTATTTCTGTTCTATGGTCATTTGATTAACATTTTCTCCTGAATGGAAGCTGGTGGTTTTTGCTGAAAAAAGTCATGCTGGAACTTTTTCATGCTTTCTTCTGTAACTTTAGAATGTTACAGGATATATACTAAACCAAAGTACTAAAACCGTGGAGCTACATTGAATTTTCTGATGGAAATTCTTTTAACAAATGAAGCTATCTTGTGAAAAAATTTGCAATTTAGTTTTCAAAGGTTCTTTACCAGAAGCTATTATTGTATTTCTTGCACGCTTTCACCAGTCATTTTATCATATTTATATGGTCATTTCTACTATCAATGGTGGAGCTACTAAAGGACTGCCCCTACTCAATTCGAAAATTTGTTAAATGTGTCATATAAATTAATGAAAAATTTGGTTTGTTAATGAGATAATTTTGATTTGTTCTTTTTAAACTGAGGGTTATCTACCAATTTTTGTGAAAATTAAAATTTCCTCCACTGAATAAAATTTTGCCCCCAATGAATCAATGTTCTGACTCTTCCACTATCTACTACAAATTAATATGCATACAAAATAATGATTCTTATGAATTGAAATTATTGTCACATCTTTACAAAAAGCTTGCCTTTACTTTCACTGTCTATATGTTATTTACCAAATGTTTGAGCATAACTACGAGATGTTATTTAACTCCTAATTTCATTGAGTGATAAGCGTAGTCGCCCTCTATATGCTATGGCAGTTATTGTATCATTGTTATCAACTTATCATTACTATTGTTGCTGCTGCTTCTAGTGCTCATTCTCACTCAGTGTTCCCTTTTTTCCCTGGGAAACAGTGCTATAAAGAAATCAAACATGGGATGTATGGGGCTCTTGGGAAAACTATGGAAGGATGTAACCAGTGGTACGCAGAAATTATTGTTTTCTCGACTAGAACTATATTCCAAATTTCTCTCTTGGAGAATATATACCAAGAATAGTAATAAATGGCCATTGGATGGTTCTTAAAATAGAGAATCTGCATTCTTATCTGAGAATTCTCCTCTTGTATTATAAGTTGTCACATAAAATTTACTTTGTCTGATTAATTTGTTTGGCACTATGATGCAACCCTTCATATTTTGGGAACCGTTAATGCTGAACCTGAAGATCTAAACTCCATTATAGTAGTATGTTTTGTTTTTTGAATTAGTAACCGTTGGCAGGATGGAGATGGTTTTTTGAAATAATGCATCATCTATTTCTTTCTTCTCTATGTTTCCTTTGGCAGGCCACTTAATCCTCCTAACTTTAAAACATTGATGGAAGAGTATGTCAACCTTTGCACAGGTATGCCTTTGAAAGCAGGATATGCTCACTCCATTTTTTAGGTCTTTCCTATGTTCATCTGGCAGAAAACCTTACTGAACCTTATGGTTTCTTGTGCTATCAGACCTTTCAAGAAAAATTTTGCGGGGGATTGCTTTAGCATTGGGCGGATCACCATATGAATTTGAAGGTGAAAGAGCTGGAGATGCTTTTTGGGTGCTTCGTATTATTGGTTACCCTGGTGTATCCAGCGCCATAAACCAAGAGAAGCCAAAAGATGATATTGGATGGTATTACAATAAAACTGCAGTTGATGTTTTTTCCTTGCACGTTATAACTGGATCTTATGTACAAGTATCATTAATTCTTTTTCATGTTATTTTCTGTCCATATTTTTGCCAATACAAATTCAGTGGAGCGCATACCGATTATGGTACGGGTTCTTAAACTTTTGATGATAGATGGCCTTGAAAATTGACACATTAATCTCAGTTGTTATGTGATGTTGCCTAACAGGATTGCTGACATTGGTTAATCAAGATGATGATATAACTGCTCTTCAGGTACAGTTCCATTAATATATATTTCCTTTTGTTTGTTCCGGGCTGGGGTCTGGAGAGCGGCTTTATTAGCATGTCACAATCCTATGATTGATAATAGTAAGTGGATAGACTTCTCAATAACGCTTTTAATTGTTTTTAACTCATATATGAATCATAACTTTGTTGAAGGTGAGAAACTTGTCTGGGGAATGGATATCAGCTCCTCCTATACCTGGATCATTTGTCTGCAACATCGGTGACATGCTGAAGGTAAAAGACGTTTCTCAATATCTTTGTTTTTCTGACATTTTATGCATCATTCTAATTTCTAATAAACTTGGAGGAACGCAGATATATTCCAATGGTTTGTATGAATCAACTCTGCATCAAGTTATAAACAGTTCTACAAAATATCGGGTCTGTGTAGCTTATTTTTATGAGGTTAGCCCATTTCTCTTCTCTATCTCTCTCTTTTTTTTTTTTTTTATGTAAATGTAAAAATGGTCGTTGACTTGCGTTTTTGTTCCAAAAACAGACCAACTTTGATGCAGCGGTGGAACCTTTGGATATTTGTAAACAGAGAACTGGTGAAACTAAAGAGTTTGGAAAAGCTGTTTATGGAGAGCATTTAGTAAGCAAAGTCACGACCAACTTTGTGGTGTGAGATAGACTTCTAAATCATGTGAATGAACTGTGTAAACCGTTAAATTATCTTATGCCATTTGATTCTCAATCAATTGACCTACCTTACAAGCAAGTGCTTCACTTTGCCGCCTTGATAAATGATTAGTAGATGCCACGTGAATCCGTTCAGGTTGCAAGAATTCAGACAAAATGGGTATTTTCACCTGAACACTGTTATTTTGCCTGGAATTAATGCTCGAATTGGTTCCCAAATAAGTAAAATTAAAACTAGTCATTTTAATTTTGTCTATTCAGGAACCAATTCAGACACCAATTTCGAGTGAAGTTGCTTTTTCCTTTTCACCCATATCCAAACTAATGACTTTGGTGAGATCCATGAGAGTCCCTAATTTTTAGTAAAAAATTAAAATTATTGGGAATGAACTAGTCTTCTGGTGTAACTAACCATCAATCAATTAACTGTTGATGGTACACAGAACAGAATGACACAAAGGATCTGTGTGAAAATTGGTACAACCAACAGTTAATTAACTAACTGTCGAATGTTGACGGTACATACACAGAATGACATAAAGGATCTGTGTGAAAATAAAATATGAGTTGCGTCGTTGTTAGCGATTTCTCCAAAGATAAGGTACCGTATTCAATAACATTATTTATCCACCCCACTGGACACGTGAGCTCTCGATATTTTGCAAATTAGTCCTTGAAAATAGATAATGCTCTTTGCTCAATTTTGTCCCTGAGGCTTGAACTTCCAAGTAAAAGTGATGGCTTCCAAATCCAATTGTAAACGCCGATCTCCAGCAGAAACGGTCGCCGGTAACGAAGATCTCCTAAATGAAATCCTCTTACGCGTTCCTGCAAAACCACTTCTCAAATTCAAAGCCGTATCAAAATCCTGGCTATCTCTCATCTCCAGTCCCAGATTCATTCGTCTTCACACTCTCCATAATTCCAATTCCGTCGTCTCAGGCCTTTTCCTCCGCAGAAACCCAACCCAGTTCCAATTCCTCTCTTTAAACACCAACCAAGTTTCCTCTATTCCGCTCAATTTCACTCGCGACCGTACAGGTATTAAGATTCTACAATCTTGTAACGGCTTACTTCTCTGTTCTAGTTTTAGAAAATACAACAACACTAGATATTACTATTACGTTTATAATCCCACCACTAACAGTTTCTTCACACTCCCTCCTCTTACTGTTGATGAAAAGAAAGCGGCCGTTTTTGGCGTTAATTTGGCTTTTGAGCCTTCTCAATCCCTGTTTTACAAAGTGGTTTGTGTTCGTAGCACTGAGAATTCACTGTACTATTATCAAATTGAGATTTATGAATCTGAATTTGGTGCTTGGAGGCTTTCCGGCTCTCCTTTTGTTGCTCCATATGGTATGGATTTTTACAATGGTGTGTTTTGGAATGGCTCAATTCATTGGATTAGTCCGAGGGGTAAATCCCTTTGTTTTGATTTGAAAAATGAGTGCCTTAAGAAAATGCCTAATCTTCCTTTTCTTGGTTCGTGGGGCGAGAGTAGGTTTAGGTACTTGGGAGAATCAACTGGGCATTTGCATCTAATTGAAATTTATGGCCCTCATTCTACTCAATTTAAAGTTTTCGAGATGGAGAGGGATTACTCTAATTGGTTTGTTAAATATGAAATTTGTTTGGATGTGATTTTAACTGCTTACCCTGGGATGGTGAGGAGCTATCTTGATGTTAATGATTCAAATCACTACGCATTTGTTCCGCTCTTTGTTGTTCGAGAACAGAATGGAGTTGATGCATCCTTGTTGCTGCATGTTCCTGGAAAGATCTTATCGTATAATATGAGGGATAAAACTTTCAAGCAACTGTTTGACTTTGATGCTGCTTCCAAGAAGGCTTCATCTTCTTCGCTACAATTTGGATGGCTTGATACTTATCCCTACTTTCAGTCTCTGGTTCCCGTTTGAAACTTCAATGTCAAGTATGTTTGTTAATACTGCTGATGTTTGGCCAGAGTTTGTTGTTTATTATATATCCTTCTTAAGAAGGCTTTCAGGTACAATATTAGCTTTTATATATGTTATATATTAGAGCAAGGGCTTTTGTGTACATTCCTCAAGTTGATCTGAGGCACACACAATACATCTATGAAATGAAATGAAACCTGTGTGAGTGATTTTTTAACCCTTGGCCATTGCCAACTAGCAATGAGCTCTAAGTTGTGATTCCAATTTCCTAATTTATTACCAGAATTTGCCAAGTTATTGTTGCCACTGCCTTGATTCCAGCCTCCAATACCTTGACTCTGATTCTAACTGTTCCAGTGTCCTCCTGTGTTACCTTAACCCCTCCAATTATTACCAAAGTTTCCAGTATTGTTCAAATTCCCAGATTTACCCCAACTGGTACCTCTGTTATTATAACTAACTCCTCCAAAATTACCAGAGTTATTATAATCACCCCTATTTGGACCCTTCTTTTGATTCCATAGTGTGCTACATTTGCACTAAAATTACTCTTTGAATCTTTTAACTCCTGAAGCATGATGCCCTTTCAATCTTGCTTCATGAGATGACAGCATTCCATACGCGTCATTAATACTAAGATTAGCATGGTTTGATGTTATCAGAACAACAACAGGATCATAGTCCTGATCAAGTGAATTGATCATGTATGTGATAAAATCTGGAGTACTAACTGTGTATCTAGCTATGGCTAAGCTATCAGTAATACTTTTCAACTCAGACATGGAAAGATTTCCTTTCTTGATGTTTGTTAACCTACTCTTGAGCTGAACCTTCTTGGCTTCAGATTTTGAGCCAAATTGTTTCTCTAAATTTAACCATAATTCAAAGGAGGTTCCAGAACTTACAACTGAGATCAGAATCTCAAGATTCATTGACAATAGCAACCAACTGAGAAGCAATTGATCTTGTCTCTTCCAAATCACCTGTTCTACTCCTGTTGCAGGAACTCTATTTGTCTCTGTCAATCAATTCTTCTAATTCATTTCCTTTAATCGAAGAGAGAACTTGAGACTTCCAAATCATGTAATTACTCCAATCAAGTTTGATTGGAGGAACTCTATCTGTTTCTATCAATCAATTCTTCTAATTCATTTCCTTTAATTGAAGAGAACTCTATGTAAGGTGATTTTTATATTTTGAGATTCTTAATAGTATAATATAAAAACAAGAAGTTTGAAATCCTTGACCATTAAATTATTTTGAGACTATAATAAAAAAAAAAAAAATTGAAGGGTCATAAGTGAGCGCCTACGGCTAGCCCTTGATTATATGTAATGGATATTTTATACAGCATTTAGCTAGTGACTTGTGGGTTGTGGGTACCAAATATATTAGAAGCCATGCTGAGCAAAGTCCCTTGCGTGGGTGGACGAGGCAATGGATGAGGATGGTTGCATTAGGATGATTTACATCTAACGTGCACTTAGGAATCAGGATTGGCTAAATTAGGAATTATGTTATTTCATTATTTAATTAATTTTAGGAGCCTAGGATTCAGATTGGGACAAGAATTGAATATGATAGTTTTATTGATAAATTATGAGATAGAAAAGTTCGGTGACATATTATCGTTGGACCGAAACTTCCAAAAACCTAAAATTCATTTTCGCACTGTACAAGTGTTTTTTAGAAAAAAGAAACCATTGTTTCATTAAATTTAATTCAAATTCAAATTGAAAAATATGAAATGATATTAATCAAATTATATAATTTTTCAAGAAGATACATTCATTTTGTGTAAAATGTATCTTCTTCTACTTGTTATTTTTCATAATCAGTTTCTAATAAAAAGACAGTGTTATTTAGTTGTTTTGGCTTATTAACAAGACAAAATCACAAATTTTTTTTTTTTAAATGTTGGAAACTTGCTACCAAATCATTCGATTTGACTTAAGTAGAATAGATAAAATTCTTTACTGTCTCATGTTCTTACAATAAATGGACTCAAACGCAAAACCTAATAATCAAATCTTAAGTCATTTGAAAACAAGTCACACATTCATTCGGATAAATCACAAATACTTACAAAATCCCAAAACCAAAAGACACAAAGCTACCAACTTTTTGGCACATTAAAGAGAACGTATGATTAAACAATAAAAAACAAATGAACAAAACAAAATAAAACAAAATTAATCTTGATTTATGAAATGAACCCCATTAGATCATATATATATATATATATATATATATATATAATTGTTGATATTGATTTTAAGCGCTGAGGAATTCTGAAGCCTGAAGAGGGATATAACAGGGTTTGTACTTAACAGATGGTTCAAGGTCCTTATGAGAATGAAAGATCGGATGAATGGTCTGAGCCCGTAATGCAGAGGAACACATGAGGAACGAGCTCGTTGAAGATGATAGGTTGAGATACCGACCCGACCTGATGAGAAGGTATCAACTTCGACAGTACTTGAATATCTGTGAAGTCTGACCCGATGTGGGCCTGTGATTACCGAACCCACCTTGTAAAGAAGCAAGTAAGAGAATCTGGCACCATTCACCTCGGCATGCTACCCGAAGACCGAGATCGGGGTTGCAGTATCTTGTGTTTATATATGAATGACATAAGCCCTATATGAAAGTTTGAGGCTCTAGAAGACTGATATGACGGGAGTTGGTCAGAGTCTTTCATTCTGACATACGAAACAGCGTAAAAGTGGCTGAATTGCAGGTTGTCATATGGACAGAACGTGTAGTAGAGGATAAAGGTAGGAATGATGGCAGTTCGCTGACAGATGGTGGTTGAGTCAAAAGACCAGAGCTATTATTTGCAGAGTGGTTGGGATAAAAAAGCATGGGCGATGATAATAGGATGACGTGAGTTGACGTAATGGGTTGGTGTAACAGTGGATTTAGAAGCCTATATAAAGGGGTTGAAGACTCTGATTTAATGGTTGGTTCTTGTTGCTTAGCAACTATTAGCATTTTCTACATTCAACAACTTGTAAAACAAAAGGCTTAGTGATAGAGAGAAAGCTGATCGGTCTTGACCCGAGCTTCTAATAAAATTTCATTCATTTGCTCCCGTGGACGTAGGTTGGAGGCACTCTCCGCCGAACCACATTAAAACTTTATTTTCTCTCTGATTTTTTGTTTGCTTGCTAAGTTTGCTTTCATTCTCAACCAACCAAACAAATTCACTGTTTTTAGAAAGTTTGTTCGAGTAATAGATTTTCTGAATTACCCCTAAATGAAAAACAATCATCAACATATATATTAATGATTTATTTGATAGAAAGAAAGGTTTTTGATGGTAAGAATTTAACAATGAAAGAGTATACAAGGAGTCAAACATAAATTTGCATGCCCTGATAAAAATAGCCGTTGAATGACAAGATTAAGTGATAATGGCTGGCTGTGAACGAATTTATCCCTTATCTTACAAGTGATAACCTATATCGTTTTTTAATATCCATCTAGAATATGCATCCATTCAACGCCAGACTAGCCGCCACATATTACAACACAAAATAATTATATGTGTATTAAATAATGATAGAATTAAGATTAAAATTAAAATTAATCACTAAATATTAATATTTTAATAATAAAGTACTAATATCTTATGACAACTGGATAATATCCATCACTTAGTGTATATATTATATCTTCATTATTGTACAATAAAATAAAAATAATGTGGTTTGACAACTGGATAATATCGGACCCATCCTTCATAAAATAATAAATTAATTAAGCTTCACGTCTTTTGCATGTTTATAGCCAATAATCTTTGCTATTTAAACCTGAAGTCGGCTCTCGTTTTAGCGTACACTCGAAACAGTGAGGTTAAATAATAATATTAATAATCAGCAACAACAACAAAATGGCCACCGATTTCAAATCAATCCCTATCATCGGTAAATCATTTATTTTCCTTCAACTCAACATTGATTCCATCCATTCAATACATTTTTATTTTTGCACCTATCATTTTCAGTTTTCTATGCTTGTCTGAGCTTCGTGTGTTTTTCTTCACTCAATGCGCAGCGTTTCATGTCTGCAGTTATTTGTAACAAGTTCCACAGCCTTTTTTCCCTCTTGCATGTAATAATAAATTAATAATAAGCTTGATTTAAATAGCATGTGTGGGTGCAGATATTGGTCCGCTGTTGGCCAAATGTGATGATCCAAAAATGGCTCAAGATGCAGGTGTAGCTGAAGTTGTTAAACAATTGGATCAGGCTTGTAGAGATGCTGGTTTCTTCTATGTGGTAATTATTTCAAATGCAATTATTGTTTTTGAAGGTGCGCAAATGCGACTCCCTTCTTACGATGCCATTCAATAATCCTAACGCTACGCGGAGCGGAGTCATGGTGATAGTCGGATATATGGGCCCACTAACCGCCACGTATACGTGGATAAGGCTCCTTACGAGGACAAAATCGTACGAGACCGTTTAAGAGAACGGCCCTCAGACACCTCCATCGAGTACACAAAGTGCACAAAATGACCTCGTATGAAGGGGATCGCATTAGCGCACCTTCAGTTTTCATATATGCTATGGTTTTGAAACTTAGTTTCTTAAGTATTATGTGATTATGATTGAACAGAAGGGTCATGGTATTCCAGAGTCCCTCATCAAAGAGGTTAAACACATAGCACACGAATTCTTCCATCTTCCCTATGAAGAAAAAATGAAGATCAAGTTGACTCCGGCAGCTGGATACAGGTTTGTTTAATGGAAAATCGTATGTTGATTTGATGAAGCACTAATTTTAATAATACGAGAATGCAGGGGATATCAGAGAATTCGAGAAAATATAACCAAAGGGATACCTGATATGCAGGAAGCTATTGATGTAAGAAATCTTTTTGCTATATAAAAATAGTTGGTCATTGTTAATCATTACTACTTTATTTGTTATGTTAATATAATAATGTTGATACTTTAAACTTTGTAATTTTTCATTTGTGTGCAACAGTGCTATAAAGAAATAGAAGAGGGAATGTATGGAGCTCTTGGGAAAACCATGGAAGGATGTAACCAGTGGTAGGCATAAAGTATAGTGTACTTTGAACTCCAAAATTTTCCAGATTAATTACATTAATTACAGTTAGTAACAGGTTATAAATTTTAATCACAGGCCAGAAAATCCTCCCAATTTCAAAACATTGATGGAGGAGTACATAAGCCTTTGCACAGGCAATCCCTCTCTTCTAATTAATTATAATTTATAATTTATAATTATAACAGGATATTTGCTCTCTCCCTTTTACTGATGAGGCCCTTTTAATTAATTAATTTGATTTCGTTGGTGATGTGATGTCAGAACTTTCAAAAAACATTATGCGGGGAATTGCTCTAGCATTGGGCGGATCACCATATGAATTTGAACAAAGTGAAAGAGCTGGAAATGCATTTTGGGCGTTACGTATTATTGGTTATCCAGGCGTACTCAATGCCAATAACCAAGAGAAGCCTGAAAACGATATTGGATGGTATTGCAATAATGCTGCAGTTGATTTTTATTTTTTTTTCATTTTCCTTGCATTTTATAACTGGATATCATGTAAATACATCCTCATTTTCTTTCTTTCTCATGTCTTTTTCTGTACATATGATGACCATACAAATTTCAGTGGAGCACACACCGATTATGGTAAAATAAAAAAAACAAAAACTCGCAGACTTTTCATATCTTGAATGGCCTAGAAAATTAATACATCGATCCCAAGTTTCATATGATGTTTTTCCTTAACAGGTATGCTGACTTTGATTAATCAAAATGATGATATAACTGCACTCCAGGTATAATCTCATATCTCATATTCTCAAGTACTACATGAAAGCATAACCAAATCCATTGCGTATAAATGCTTGGAATATAGGTCCCGGGAGGTGCGCGTAAGCTGGCCGGACACCCCGGTTACCGAAAAAAAAGTTTTATAAGTTGAACCAAGAAGATAAAATCCCTTGAAGCTTTCAACTCTCAAAGTTGATGCCCATATATATATGCGCTTAAATCCTGATTAATTTCTAATACCTTGAAGATCTAACTCCACAATAATGATGATGATGATGATGATTTGCATAACTTGGTTGAAGGTGAGAAACTTGTCTGGAGAATGGATATGGGCTCCTCCTATACCTGGATCATTTGTCTGCAACATCGGTGACATGCTTAAGGTAGATGGTCTTTTTCCTAAAACATATTTCCCAAATAATAAAGATATTTATTAATGGATCGATCACTCTCATAAGCCGTGGAGGAACTGCAGATATACTCCAATGGTTTATACGAAGCGACAATGCATCAAGTCATCAACAATGCTTCAAAGTATCGGGTCTGCGTGGCTTTCTTTTATGAGGTTCCCCTAATTCACCATTTTTTATCTTCTCTTTTTTTCCTTTTTGCTATCTAGTAACTAAAATGCTGTCTTACATTTACGTTTCGTTGCATTAACATTCAACAGGCCAACCAACTGTGTGATGATACTTTCTTTACTCGGAACTTAGAAATTTATTCTTGTCCTCCAGAAATAAACTGGCTAACCATTGTTGATTTCTGGTTGCAAGACAAATTTATAAATGATTCTAAAACACCTTTGTTTTTTCTCATAAATGTTGAAAGTAGACATAATAATCTTTTAGTTGTGGGAAAAATTTACAACCTTCAAAATTAATACATTTGAATCTTACTAAAGTTAATTCAACAATACTATACCACTACAAAAAATACGAAAGTACAAATGTGCAAATCCTTCTTTGCCTCTTCAGTAACCTATTGCAGACATGGCTTCCCCATAAAACAAAACTTTTGTGCACATGCAACCCGTTTGACTCCTAGGATACAGCTCATGAAGTCAAATCATCAGCTGAAATCTTTGCCTCGTCAGTATCCTCCTTATAAAGCGGAATTCTTACACCCAGTTCTCTTAGACGATCTACCAAACTATAAAGAAATTCAAATGTCAGCCTGTTTTGTGCATTGAGATCTTCCCGGACAGTGGGTTGAATCCTGAACCACTCCCCCAACAATTTGTGTACATGAGAACGGATCATTCTCCAGGGAACAGAGTATTTTTCACAAAGCTTCAGGTACTCCACAAGTAGATCTGCCTGGTCAAGCTTTCCATCTTCATTGCTTCCTTTACTCCCCACTATCCATTCAGCAGTTCGAAATCCAGCAAACAGCGCAGGATTCACAAGGAGAGACTCAGCTGAAAGCACCCCTTCACAACCAGTCTCTTCCAAACAATTATGAACGTCATCCATGTGCCTTACATTCCCGTTTGCAAGGACTGGAATGCTGAGAGCACTTTTTACAGCCTTAATGGCACTCCAGTCAGCTCGGAATTTCTTCCCATCTTTTTCGTCCCTTGTTCGACCATGGACAGCTAAAAGGGAGCACCCAGCATCCTCTAGCATCTTTGCATAATTGATTGTATCTTGTAAATTAGGGAAGACTCGGATTTTGCACGAGACGGGAACATTAAGATTCAGAGCTAATTTTTCTACAAGCGATTTTACAAGAGGAAGGTTATCCATTAAGAATGCTCCATAATATCCCCGCCTGGCAATGCGCTGGGGACACCTGCAACAAGCCAAAGTAAACAAGCTTGAGTGCATGGGGCATGTCTATAAAAGAATTCAAGCTATTTTAAGTTAACACTAGATTGTTTAATGATGCCAATATGAAAAAACATGTCTCATCTCGTCAAATTAAATAAACCTAAAAAATTGTTCGAGATTGACAACTATACCTTTTTTATTTTAAAAATGATAGGCATACAAACACTTTTACTTTAAATAAATACACCCCTCTCACTGTAGCTACAGTGATCACTCAGTGAGAGGAGTGTATTTATTTTCGGTAAAAGTGTTTGTATGTATATCACTTCTCTTTTTATTTTCACCTTACAAGCGATTGCATAATCATTATATTTCATCATGACAAGTGGCTATGGTGCACATGTCCTTTGGAACATACACCCACTACCAATTGAGTGAATATGTGCATCTGATACCAAGATATCAAACTTTATAGTAATTTTCCACAGTATACTACAGAAAAGTTAAAAATAACAGATTAACATGTCATAACTTATCGATCAATCAAAAATCACTTTTCAACAAAAACCATATTAAATCAATGTTAAAATAGTTGATAAAGAAAAAGACATTACCCTAAATTAATGTCAACATAATCGCAATAAGGTTCCACTCTTCTTGCAGCATCCAATAATATGTCTGGATCATTGGCACAAAATTGAACAAATAAAGGGCGATCCTCCTGCAATAATTTGCAAAATTAAGAACCCTGGAAAACCTAGGGCCAATCGAAAACATTGAAATTGCATTTTTTGACTGAGAGAGAGATATCAAAACTCAAATCCAAGCTCCACTTGACCAGAAATCCATATCAGCACACAGAATTTTCGGATATGAATACTACCTGCTTTGCATTTATTTCAACTCTTGCATGGCAACATTAAATTCCTAAGTAACACATAAATGCATTCATTTCTCATTCTCCTCATAATTACAATGAGCAATAACTCTTATTCAATTAAACTAATACAAACCTACATTAAAACAACACAATGACTCCACGAATTTTTATCAGTTATTGTTTTTGAATTTCAATCAATCAAGTAAAAAATAACAAAAGCTGCCTAGCAAATACAAAAATTATCAACACAAAAATAAATTAGAAAAACAAAACCCACCTTACAAGTGGTAAATTCCTCCTTCCTATACTTCTCACTCTCAGTAAAATTCCTCGAGTGCAGCATCGGCGTGTAGGCAGCCCCAGCACCGTACTTTCTGCAAAGCATCCGAAACGGAAGCTCCGAATTATCAACCATCGGGGCAACAATCAACTTGGGTCGGCCCAATTTAGTCCAATGAGCCCATGCTCTCTCCGCACGCGCCTCTCCAGTCAAGTAACCCCTCGGACATCCCAAGCAAACCGACGCCGTTTCGGGCAAAGAAGAAGATTCTTCTTGCTTTTTCTGTTGGTTGTTTTCGCGACAGAGGAGGTCGTCGCTGTCTTGTGGAGGATCCGAATGGAGAGTTCGGGTCAAGGTTTGGGCCATGATGAGTTTTGATATTGAGAGAGGAGAGTAAAGATATGTGAGATGGAAAGGAATTAGGGTTTTGGATTTGAGGTTCATGAACGGACGATGGGTTTCGATGAAAAGCAACCCATCGCCGTCGTCGCAAGCTAGGGTTTAGAGGAGAGGGTAACTATTAACGAATCTAACTGCTTTTGGTTTTGGCTAGGCTTAAGGCGAGCCTCTCTACTTTTTGGGCTGGGTTGAACGAATTGTAAATCTCAGCCCTAACTCTCTTTGGGCTTGGGCTTGGGATTGGACCGAGCAGTCATTATGATAAAAGATAATGGGTATCTATATAATAATAATAATAATTAAACTTAAAAGCATTCTTATTTTTAAGCTCTCATTCATGTTTTTTTTTTTTGAAATCTCGCTGTTAAATCATTCGACTCGAGCTTAAATGAAGCAGGTAAAATTCCTGATTGACTGAGACTCTTACAAAAAAATGCCCTCTGAACTCGAACATATGACCTGACTATCAGACCCTAAATCATTCAGGTTTATGATAAGTAATATTGGTAACATTCTTATCTTGTTTTTAAACACTTTATTATATCATTCACACTACATTTTATGTTAACATATCATGCTTGCTTATGTGCTCCATAAGGTAGCAGGTCTCTTATTATATAACATTTCTGATCGAATCCTATAAAAGTGAACCAAATGCTGGACTTAGATGAAATTGTTGTGAGCAATTTAGTGTCATCAAACAGTAATACAACTTGCAAACAAACAAATTAAACAACAAAAGTAGATCTAGATGCATGAAACCCTAAAACCAGAAATCTTTAAAACAAACCAGAAAATGGAAATTATAGAGTTGTCCAAGTCGAGATGATCTCTGTCCTTAAGAACTTATTGGCCCGTCACAGGTGCTCTACGGTTTCGTATTGCCAATGTTCTCCCAGGATAACTTGGATGCTACTTGTACAAGGAGCACTCCTTCACAAGTTTATGAACTAGGAAAATGGTGATACTCTTTCTAAAAAAACAAGAATAAAAACCAATGTCTCTTTGTAAAATTCGGATATTTCTTCTGTGTTCTTATTTTGGATATCAAGCCTTCTTATATAAGGCATGGAAGGGTGCCAATAGGGCACCCTTTGGGTTGGGGTGCAACCCTCCAAAGGGTTATACCCCTCACAAGCACCCAATGATACCAAATGACAGATTTACCCTTAATGAATATTTGGAAGAATTTCCAACAATCCCCCACAATTCTTCAAATATTCAAGGAGACACTTGAGAGAGTTACCATGAACTAAAGCTGCATCGAAATAGGTAGCTTTCGCCTTGAACCTTTCCTAGTGAGTGACAATCGGATTTACTTGGCAAACCAGTGACTCATAGTCTTGAACTGTTCGGCCGTTGGTGTAAACCAAGACAATTGCCAACACACAGCTTTAATTCGACCATTTTCCCGTTCTACGGTTGTGTTCATTTTGGCCCTGAACAACGGTCCTGGATTCATCAAGCACTTTAGGGTAACCCGCCTTTAAAAGTTCCTATGGAAGCGGCCTCACTTCTTACTTGAAATAGGTGATCTACTATGAAGAGGTAATTTGTCTTTACCCCCATTAGGACTCATCTCCTAATATAGTGATCATTAAACCTTAGCTTAACCTAACCAATGACAGACATCACTCAGCGTCATTATCGGAATGGGAAAGAGTACGAAACTCTTCAGTGCTTGTTTTGAATTGTACAAAGTTTCTGTTGTCCCTTTTGAACCTAGATCTTGGGATCTCCAGTCAACTAGGTTGGGTTTCCACAGTGACAATTCTTAGATTATAGGCTTCAAGCCCATTCCCATCGATGACTTCTCAACTTGCTCTCAAGGTAAACCTTTAGTTAGTGGATCCGCTAGGTTTTCCTTCGACTTAACATAATCGATCGTTATTATGCCACTTGAGAGCAGTTGACGTATGGTATTATGTCTCCGACGTATGTGTCGAGACTTACCATTATACATTGTATTTTGGGCTCTCCCAATTGGCGATTGGCTATCACAATGTATGCTAATCGCTGGCACCACCGGTTTGGGCCAACTAGGAATATCACAGGAAGTTTCTAAGCCATTCTGCTTCTTCCGCTGTTTTGTCTAACGCTATGAATTCTGATTCCATAGTAGACCGGGCAATACACGTTTGCCTCGAGGATTTCCATGACACGGCTGGCATTACCAAGTGTGAAAACAAATCCACTCGTGGATTTGAAATCCACCGTATCAGATATCCAGTTAGCATCGCTGTAACCCTCTAGTACAGCCGGATATCTCTCGTAATGTAGCCCATATTTTGAAGTTTCTCTCAGATACCTCAAAACTCTTACTATGGCTTTCCAATGGTTGTGTCCTGGATTGCTCGTATATCTGCTAAGTCGATTCACAACTTGAGCGATATCAGGTCGCGTGCAATTCGTGAGATACATCAACTTCCGATGATTCTCGAATACTCTAATTGCGATATGCTTAAACCAGTATTCTTTGATAAATGAAGAGTTAGGTCTACAGGGGTTCTAGCCACATTAAGATCCCCTCTGATATATTTATCGAGTATCTTCTCAACATAATGAGTCTGTGATAAATATATCCGTCTGATGTCCTAGAAATCTTAATCCCTAGGATCACATCAGCTATCCCCATATCTTTCATATCAAATCTGCTGGATAACACGTTTTTGGTAAACTGAATCATTTCATGATTACTACCAATTATCAGCATATCGTCTACATAGAGACACACAATGACATATCCTTTCTGAGTGGATTTAGTGTACACACATTTATCACACTCATTGGTTTTAAACCCATTTGACAACATTTCTTTGTCAAATTTCTCATGACATTGTTTCGGTGCTTGTTTTAATCCATACAAGGATTTTACAAGTTTGCACACTTCTGTTCTTGTCCAGGAACACAAAACCCTTCTGGTTGTTCCATGTAAATCTCTTAATCCAATTCACCATTCAAGAATGCCGTCTTTACATCCATTTGATGTATTTCAAGACCAAATATAGCTGCTATGACTATGAGCATTCTTATCGATGTGATACGATTCACTGGTGAATAGGTGTCAAAGTAATCAAGGCATTCCTTTTGTCTATAACCTTTTATGACAAGTCTTGCCTTGTATTTATCTATTGATGATCCATCCGTTTTCATATTCCTTTTGAATATCCATTTGTAGCCCAATGGCTTACAACCTGGTGGAAGGTCAACCAACTCCCAAGTATGGTTCTGTAGGATTGAATCAATCTCACTATTTATCGCCTCTTTCCAAAGAGGTGCCTCAGGAGAAGACATAGTTTCTTTATAACTTTGAGGCTCATTTTCTAACAGGTATGTCAAAAAATCGGGACCAAACGACTTAGACGTTCTAGCTCTTTTGCTACGTCTAGGCTCGATTGTCTCAGTATTAACACGTTTATCTGATTCAAGGTCAACCTGATCACTGTCATTGACAATGTCAGTCGTTCTTTTGAGAGACCCAATTATTTGTCTTTCCTTACAAGGAAACGTCTCTTCAAAAAATATCGCATTCCTTGACTCAATTATCATATTTTGATTGATGTCAGGAATCTCCGACTTGTGCACCAAGAATCGATATGCACTACTGTTGTGAGCATATCCAATGAATATACAGTCAACAGTTTTGGGTCCTATTCTAACCTTCTTAGGTTTAGGAACCATTACTTTGGCAGACACACCCCTACACTTTGAGGTATTTGTAGGAAGGTACGAAACCTTTCCACAACTCATATGGTGTCTTGTCCAACCTTCTGTGAGGAAGCTTGTTAAGAACGTAGTTCGCGGAAAGCAAAGCTTCCCCCCACAAGTTCTGGGGTAGTCCCGAACTTGTCAACATGGCGTTCATCATTTCCTTCCTTCAACGTTCGGTTTTTGCGTTCTGCAATTCCGCTCTGTTGAGGAGAATAAGGAGCAGTGGTTTCGTGAATAATTCCGTGCACAGAACAATATTCACCGAATGGTGAAACGTATTCACCGCCTCTATCACTCCTGATTCTTTTGATTTTCTTGCCAAGTTGGTTTTCAACTTCGTTCTTATAGTGTACGACGCTCTCAATTGCTTCAGCTTTGCTTCTCAACAAGTACACATAACAGAATCTTGTGCTGTCATCGATAAAAGTGACAAAATACTTTTTACCGCCTCTTGTTTGCACAATATTCATGTCACATACATCGGTATGTACAAGTTCTAGCGGTTCAGAACTACGTTCTAAAGAATGAAATGATGTTCTATGCATTGTTGCTTCAACACATGCTTCACACTTATGTTGGCTATCAATTGCAAATTTAGGTATAAGGTCCATGTTAATTAATTTACGCATGGTATCATAATTAACATGTCCTAACCTCCCATGCCATACATTTTGTGACACAATAATATAAGCAGACGAACTAGCTTTATTAATAGCACGGTTAACAGTCATTACATTTAGCTTGAAAAGGCCTCAGTTAGGTATCATTTTCCTACATACATATCATTCTTAGTCATTACAAACTTGTCAGAAACAAATACAAGCTTAAAACCAGCCTTACTAAGAAGAGAGCCTGAGACTAAGTTCTTCCGAATATCTGGAACGTGCAGTACATTCTTCAATGTTAGCTCCTTTCCGGATGTCATCTTCAGAACCATTGTGTCTTGTCCAACCACCTGAGAGGTAGACGAGTTTCCCATTGTCAGATGATCGCCGCCATCGACCTTCTGGTACATGGAAAACATCTTACTGTATGCACAGATATGACGAGTAGCCCCAGTGTCTACCCACCATTCTCTCGGATTCCCAACTATGTTGGCTTCGGTTACCACTGCTGATAGTTCCATCTCTGAGATATCATCAGTCAGCTGCTCGCCTTCAGTGACATGGGCCTCATTTTTTTTTTCTTGCCCTTGTCCTGAGACTTCTTGTTTCTGCAGTCCTTTGACATATGACCGCCCTTTCCACAGTTGTAGCATTTTCCCTTGAACTTCTTGTTCCCAGAGTCAGCTCCACTGTTCTTTCTCTTTTGCTACCCTTTACACATTCAATGATGTTGGCCTTAGACTCCAGAGTCTTGTAGCTGGCCTTCTCGGACATCCTGTTGTCCTCCTCGATTCTCATCGAATACTGAGGTCTTAAAGGCTCATCTGCTTCTTTTTGTGTTTCAGATAGCTCCTGAAGTCCTTCCATGATGGAGGCAACTTTTCAATTATGGCGGCAATTTGAAATGTCTCACAAAGTTTCATTCCCTCATCCAGTATTTCATGAATGATTAATTGCAGTTCACCCAACTGAGACATCACCGTCCTTGAATCTACCATTTTGTAGTCCAGGAACCTACCCACGACAAATTCTTTTGTCCGGCATCTTCAGTTTTATACTTCTTCTCGAGAGATTCCCAGAGAATCTTCGCAGAAGTCATGCCTTGGTACACATTGTACAGGGTATTGTCAAGACCACCCAAAAGGTAGTTATTGCATAAGAAGTCTCCAGACATCCAAGTCTGTTCTCGCTCTTCCTTGGCCAATTCGGATTCACCCTCCACAGAACCCGGAGGATCTTTGAGGAATTTTGCCAACTGGAGAGTTGTCAGGTAGAACAGCATCTTGCTTTGCTTTGCTTTGCCATTGTTTGAAATTTACCCCACCAAATTTCTCCGGTTTTTCTCCGTGAGAGACCGGTACCGTGATATTTCCGCTAGCCATATGTAACTGGAAAATCAACAGGGTCAATTAGTCTACGAAAGACAAATTGCACAACGATCAACGAATGACCTTGTTCAAAGTGATATACGATAAATGTAGATATATATATGTCAATCAAGATTGGATGGAATTACTTGTGTAAAATTACACTATAAATTCTCAACCAATTATGCCACACATTAATTTCAATTTTATCACTATGTGAATGTTTGTGATAATTGAACAACTTAATAATAACTTAAATCTATACTACCAAGATTAATGTGTTTACAGTATATGATGAACCAAGTTAATATTAATTAAAGTTTGTAATATTTGATACTTTCAGGACACATTCGTTAGTGTCACGTTCGTATCTACGTTCGAACGAGACTGTCCAGTGTGTGTGCGTTCGTGTTGCGTTTGATAACGCGTTCGAACGAAGTGTTTCCAGAGAGTTCACGTTCGAGTAGCGTTTGATAACGCGTTCGAACGGTATGATTCCAGAGAGTTCACGTTCATATAGCGTTCGTGAACGCGTTCGAACGGAATGATTCCAGAGAGTTCACGTTTGAGTTGCGTTTAGGACGCGTTCGAACGGTCTAAGGCAGAAGGCTTGCGTTTGAGTTGCGTTTGAAGACGCGTTCGAACGTTCTTACGAAAATTCAAAATTTTAGCCTTCGCGTGCGTCGGGCGTTCGAACGCCCTACGGGTTTTTCATGCACAGTTCGTATTTTTCCAGAAAATTTCAAACCCTAACATGCAAATTACCATTTAATAACTCGATACAATAAGTTCTTAAGATTGTTGTGAGCAATTTAGTGTCATCAAACAGTAATACAACTTGCAAACAAACAAATTAAACAACAAAAGTAGATCTAGATGCATGAAACCCTAAAACCAGAAATCTTTAAAACAACCAGAAAATGGAAATTACAGAGTTGTCCAAGTCGAGATGATCTTTGTCCTTAAGAACTTATTGGCCCGTCACAGGTGCTCTACGGTTTCGTATTGCCAATGTTCTCCCAGGATAACTTGGATGCTACTTGTACAAGGAGCACTCCTTCACAAGTTTATGAACTAGGAAGATGGTGATACTCTCTCTCAAAAAAACAAGAATAAAAACCAATGTCTCTTTGTAAAATTCGGATATTTCTTCTGTGTTCTTATTTTGGATATCAAGCCTTCTTATATAAGGCATGGAAGGGTGCCAATAGGGCACCCTTTGGGTTGGGGTGCAACCCTCCAAAGGGTTATACCCCTCACAAGCACCCAATGATACCAAATGACAGATTTACCCTTAATGAATATTTGGAAGAATTTCCAACAGAAATTGGTTGCATATTACAGTAATTTCAAAAGACACATCTAAATCTATTCTTCAAATGACTATTGATCTTACGACAAGTTGAACTAAAACCTTTGAGTTTCCTTTGTGGATTTGGACAATATGTTGTTTGCTAGTAATGGTTTGGTCTCCATAACTTCCATTTTTATCAAGAATTATCTTGAGAAAGATGGATCTAATAGCAATGCTGACAGAAACTTATTTGGCAATCATAGCTTTTACTTCTTAATGCTGTAAAAATAAACTCAAAGCTTTGTCGTTACATATCTTTTCATCAACATCAAAGTGATAGCTTGCACAGATATAAATATATGTGATTCAAAAGCTATTTATAGTTTCATGAAAATGGATTGATCAGCAGAATCTTTTCTCATCATCCCTTTGAAGAAAGATCATTTCAACATCTTACAGACTGGATCAATTCAATCATCTGTTAGGATTCTTTTCAAACTTGTGTAGCCCTACACAAATGGAAACAAAATAAAAGACAAACTTGGACATTCGGTTGATCTCATCTGACAAGGGTGGGTCAAGAATCAACATAATAGATTTTTAAATAATAAATATCGTTCAAAACACAATCAACGTTTACCCTTGTTTCTGCATTTTTATTTCATTGTTTCATTGTCCACATTATATTTGAACAATTATTTTGTCAAATATAGATATATATGCATGTATTAATAATTCTTTTGATGCATTGGAGTAGGTGATTTGGTCATTTTGGAGCTAGCTTAAATTATCACACCCATTCGGTATGTAAAATGTAATATGTTATATGCATCGGTTGTTTATATCATCTCCAATAATATATGATTCCATGTATTTATCAAAAAATGATATCATTTTTAATTTATGAAGGCATATATTAAGTTTTTTTTTTCTAACAATCATCATACACACTTCCTGCCAAATATAGAATATTATATATTTATTATAAATTCATTTCAA
This sequence comes from Zanthoxylum bungeanum, assembly GCA_019454045.1. Taxonomy (NCBI): domain Eukaryota; kingdom Viridiplantae; phylum Streptophyta; class Magnoliopsida; order Sapindales; family Rutaceae; genus Zanthoxylum; species Zanthoxylum bungeanum. The sequence goes on along the minus strand of SKCR01038178.1, from coordinate 78,725 downwards.
ATTTATTTTTAAAATATATAATATTAAATTACTGATTTAAAAATATAGGTTTGCATGAATAACATCTTACTTACTTCTAAATATATGGAATGGCAGTGGCGTATTCATAAAATCAAGTCAGTGAGGGCAAAGTTAAATAAAAAATATAAAAAATATTTATATATATATTTATATGTAAATATTTTATACATTATAACTGTACATGGCGTAATTTAGTAAAAAAATCACTACAAATCTATATTATAAAGCACAATGGTGTTGGAGGAAAGAGAGTGCATCCAACGGCTCTCTTTATGTGGCTTAATTAACGGCTCAGATCATTTCATTGGTAATTGGAGGAAAGAGAGTGAATTGATTGATGGAAATGGTCAAAATTTTCAAATTTTCAATAAAAAAATAGAAAGTTAAAATAAAATCATTTAATTTTGTAACAACGTGCCGTAGGCACGGGCCAAATACTGTAACACCGTGCCGTAGGCACGAGCATCATTTAATTAAAAAATAAAATCATTTAATTCTGTAACATCGTGCCGTATGCACGAGCAAATACTGTAATACCGTGCCGTAGGCACGGGCAAAAACTAGTATATTTATAAATTAGAAGTTCAATAACCAAACATAAGTATAAACATGTTTTTTTTTTAAATGTAATGAAATTTCTATTTATTTGCAAATGAAAAAATAAATAAATGAGTGGATTTTAAAAAATATAGTCAAATATTGAACTCTTGATTGCTTGCTATTGCTGGTAATGAAAAAAAAAACAAAGTTGAAGAGAAATGAAGAAACCGGTAGGGATTAGGGGATTATAGAAAGAGGGATTATTATATTTTTTTTTATTTAGACTTGTTTAAGAATGAGATTGATGCAAAAGTGTGTATTAGATTTCTTTTAACTAATTTGGACTTGAACCTATATATTATGTTAAAAAAAATAAAACTTAAAAAATTAATAAATAAAATTATTTATGAGTGTTATTTAATTATTACTATTTTTTAATGTTGTATATTTAGTGTCATTAAACGTCAAAACAACATGCTTCAAACAAATTAAACCAGATCAATACCAACCAAACTATCATAAAACCCTAGAACATGAAACTACAGAAAACTTGGAAAATGTGAAGACGAATCCAAGTCGAGATCTCTCTCTGTCCTTAAGAACTTATTAGCCCCGTCACATGTGCTTCACGGATTCGCAATTGACCAATGTTCTCCCAGGATAACTTGGTTCCTTATTGTCCAATGTGCACTCCTTAACAAGTGTTTGAACTAGGATCAATGGTGGAACTCTCTCACAATAAAATGAAAGTAATATGATTCTCAAAACCATATCTGTTTTTCCATGTAACTTGTAATGGATGAGATGCCTCTTATATAAGGCATAGAGGGGTGTCAAGTGGGCACCCCTTGGGGTGGGATGCAACCCTTTCAAGGATTGCAACTTTCTCAAACACCCCTAACATCCAACAAGACATTTAACAATGTCCTTTAATGAATATTACAAGAATTTCTAACATTTAATATATATTTATATAATAAATTTATAAAATATAAAGTAAAAATTATTTTTTTGTTGCCCCCACTAGACCCTTAATAGATCTGTCACTATATAATGATCACCTGAAGTTAGTTTATGATAAATATATATGATGTATTATTGAAAATAAAAATCTTATATCACTTCCTATATTTAAAATATCATATACAATCCCTTTAATATACTCTAATACTTCTCTTAATAAATATCAACTTACATTATAGCTTAACAAAATTATTGAATTGTGGGACCATCTTTCATGACAAAGTTGATGGTAAGCAGCAAAGGCAAATGCAAGGCAAAAACAAATTTGAGGACATTTTTTGTAGGTCCCTCAAGGAACACAATTTGATAAAATCTCCCACCCACCCATTTTGACTTTGCCTTGGAATTTTAGTTCTCTCATTAGAATTTAAGACCAACCAAGCATACATCTTTCTTTTAATTTCGCCAACTTAATGCAATAATGAAACAATAAAAAACAAACCAAAACACAAATTGCTTTTAAATTACTTTTTTCTTGACGTCCAATCTTCCTCACTAACCAATATCCATTTAAGTAAAATTAATTAGCTAGCTGTCCTAATTATTCATAGTATAATTGAGTTAACTCTTATAATAAAGCAATGGTTACTTGATTCATCTCCTAATAAATACTTTTAATTTTGAGATTTGAATATGGTGTAATATATAATTAAGAGATTTAGACTTTATTTTTTTTTTAAAAAAATGACCGTTAACTGGCAACTGACAAGCTCTTTCGTTTTGAACAACCGGCTCAAGCACGTCCACTTCTTTCTTCATTGCTTTTGCTTTTTTCCACTACGTAAACAGCTTTAAGCTTTAAGTGATGCAACAAAAGGGATCCAATACAAGAACCAAAGATAAAGCAAGCAATAATTTAAAATAAAGCAATGACTTAGAAGTAAACTAATAATAGATAGAACCGCACTTCAAATCTAGGGAATCTAATACCAAATCCATCTTCTTCCCTAAGCCTTTTAGTTTATAATTAATAATGGAATTAATACACAGTACTCTATGTAGAGAGCGACAGCAAGAGGAATCCCATATTATACAGACAGCAGAGGAATCCCATTAATCTCCTTCGAGACGATTACAAGCTGGGTTTCTGATATTTCAAGCAAAAGCAAAGCTAGCTAGTTCTCCACTGTTGATTAATATTACCACTACTATTTTTAGTTTTACTACTGAATTTTTTTATCATGTTGCTTAATTGGGAGTCTAAGAAGACTCCAGTACGAGATTTCTAGTATCTGCAACAGAGAGCGAGTGATTGTGCTCGCCTTCGTATGTGACTACGAGCATCGATGCATCATCCAAAGCTCTCTCAACGTGCTTGCGTGCTGGGCAACCCCTCACACTGCTGCACTTGTAGTAACTTCTGTTGAATGATCACAAAATTTAACAAAACATCGGAAACTATAAGCGATTAATTAATATTTTAAATTTGCGTATAATTAGTTTTTTTTTACCTTGGATGAGGAGATCCTTTGATGGGCTTCTGTCCGTACTTCCTCCAAGAGAAATCATCAGGTGGGATATCAGAAGTTCTTAAGCTTACAGCCGGAACCCTGACCACTCTCTTCACTCTCGACTTTCTGTTATAGCAAGTAACACGATAAATTCAGAACCAAGTTTTGTTATTAATTAAGCAAAGTAAACAAACTCACAGAGAAAAGAGTTACCTCTTCTTGGTGCAATGACAACGACCAGAGGAGGAGACACCACATGACTTGGCAGAGCCCAAGTTCTCAGAGCTACACTTCATCTTAAGATAAGACGAAGACAGAGGCGGCTTCCCAGTTGAGGAAACCTGAGACATATTCGTTATCTGAAAATCAGATGAAGATGAAGGCTGTTGCTTGTTATCATTATTGCCAGTACTCAGCGAAGACAGAAGCGAATTCCCAGCAGAAGTGTAGGAAAAGTTAATAGTAGCAGGCGAATCTTTCCTCTCAAGGACCTCATTTTTAGGCACCACCAAAGTGGAAAATTCAAATTGTTGATGCTTACGAAGAGGCGGCGGGGGAATCTGCTGGATCGGCCTTGCATAACAGACTTTAGCTTCAGAAACCCGCAGGTTATTTTCTTGATTCTGGCCAACAGATGGAGAAACAGAGGACACAACCGGGGCTCTACGGAAACGAGCATGGCCAATTCTGTTACGATCCAGAAGAGAAATTACTCTCTTGAACTTTGAAACGGCAACGTCTGCTACAGCTTTGCGATTATTCTCTAAATCCATCATGGATGATCTAGAGCTAAGAGAGGACTGGTGACTATTATTATTATTTTGTTGTAGTTGCTGCTGTTGTGAAAGCGATTTAATAAACTTTTCAACATTGTCAAGCCCAGGAGCTGCTTCTTGGACAGCGCAATCTTCAACTTTGTCAGTGAAATGACTAGTGTGTCCGTAATCCATCATAAGCTCCACGGCCATTTTCACTCAAACAACATCATGAAAAATAAAATGTGAATGCGGGAAAGAAAAAATATATTGAATGGAATGAGAGTGTATATGAGATACCGATAAAGGAATGATTGGGGTTCTATTTCTTTCTGGTCTAGTCAAAACTCTAAATGATGGCATCAACCTCGTCGGCTAATGAAAGATAATTCGAGTAATGCGTCAGTCACTTATCCCTTCAGTCTTGCCGTTTCATGTAGATTATACGGTGTACTTAGTATTAGTTTCACAAAAAAAATAAAAATGATGTTAGTATAACATTTTATAAAACACATTGCAAATTTATTGACCCTCTTTGGAATGAGTAATTTTTTGGTGTAACGGAGGTGTGAATGATATGGTATCACCAACAAATTAGTAAATGACATGTATGATTTAATATCTATATTTTTAATTATTTTTTTATTATTTTAGCATGTGAGATAAAGAATTATTGGATTCTTGCACGGATGACGTGATATCTCAATTGTATTGTAGACAAAGATGGAAATTTCGCCCACAAACCAGCAAAAACCCACCTGCAATAGGTATGATTTGGTAAATATTTAAGCGGGTTTGATAATTTAAAACAAAATCCGTTGCGGGTTTGGTAATTAAGCAAAACCAACGGATACCCACTGTGGGTATCCGCTACCTGCAAGTTTTTTTTTTTTATATATTTAGAGCAGAAAAATCTCTCATATAAAAGAACTCACTAACTTACAATTTTTGAATTGCTCTCTCTTAGTATTTTTGAATTACTTTTAGTCATGTTTCAATAATTTTGATGATTGTACGTGCCAAATTTGGGCCAAGGGCAAAACCGTCTTTCACCTCAAACCCAACAGTATACAAGGCCCGAAAGTAAAGACCAGGCCCAAAGAATTCTGTATTATTGGATTACAATTGAGCCATAAGCTTAATGACAAAACCTCTTAATTATATCAACCACATTTCCCCACTTTGCCTAACACAAGTCATATTCTCACATGCTCAAACTTTTATCAAATGTCTGGGCACGTTGTGGGACTTATGCCAGCTGCCAAAGACGATCCTTTTCATCTATAAATAGCAACGCAATTCAAGAAACAGGGGGGGCTTCTGAACTCGCTTCACTTCTTTCTTACAAGCCTCTGCTCTCTGACATTAGCACTCTCAGAGCTCTCCATCCCCTTATACACTTACCACCGCCCTCACGGCCACCCAAAAGAGTTTAAGGTAACATCAAACCTTACTTTCATATTTACATATTTACTGCTCATTTCATACTACTGACTTGAGCGTCGGAGTGCCCCCGGCACCCACCACACCGGTGGGTAGTCTGCTCATGCTCACTCTACCTTTGTTTTGCAGGATCGCTAATGCCCCCAACCTACAAATTCTGATTGTGGACCTCGGCCGAATTCCAGCGTCCACAATGATATGAATTTAATATAATGAAATATATTCAGCTAGTGATTCATGTATATAATATGAATTTGACATTATGTTATAAATATTTTAAACTTTTATTTATGTGTCATAATTTATAAACTGTCAAATATTTTTTTGTATGTTATGAAAAAATATAAATGTTTAATTAAAAAGATTGTATTATTAAGAGCATAAAGAGATTCAATATTTTAAAAACCCGTAAAAAATTTGTTGGGTACCAGTACGAATTTGGTAATTTATTTTTATATACGGATGCGAATTTAATAATAAAAATACATATACGAGTGCGAATTTGATAATGATAAACTCATATCAAACTCTATCAACTGCCATCCCTATTTGAAGTGTAGGGTCTAGGCTGGTTAATTTGGTCAATAAGACGTTGGGACATGGAATCATGGATGGAAATCTGGTCAAAACTTCCTCACGAGCCGTCTGATTTACGACTTGGTTTTGATTAAAATAAAGGCTCCTTGGTTGGTGCCCGCCTGATACAGTTGACTTGTCTTTTGTAAATTCTCATTTTCATGTTCATTTTTTACAATGTCCCGCTATATTTTTTATTGATTGATGAAATTTTAAGTACTTCAAAGAAAATCATAATTAAAGAAGGAAATGGGAAAATAATTAAGAGAGAAGTGTTTTTTTTTTTAATATTTAAATAAATGTTAAGATTTGGAATTCTTACTCAGAATTTTTAAATATCTACATCATTCAAAAGTCATGTAATTGGTCAAATAAATAGACTTGAAAGCCACTGATCTCACTTGTAGATTCAATAAATTTTCTTATTTATATGCTATGAAATGATAAATTGGACAATCAAGTGAAATGTGTACATCATCTTGAAAAACTTAGAAAACATTATAATTTTTTTAAACCAACAAAATATTATCATTTTTATAATTTGAAAATTAGAAACAAATAAGATCAAGGCTCAGTTATAATATGAGATGTAGAGTGTAGGGCTTATAGCGTGATTCAAGATTTTGATTAAGGCACACGTTGAAGTTGGCATTAATTTTTTGAAAGCTGATTATGTGGACACGAAAGTCAAAAACAGGAAAATAAACAAACAGTTGGTCGACATATAATGGAAATAAAAAGAGAGATTGCTTAGTTAGCTGCCTAAATATTGACTTGCCACCGAAAATTTCCATAAATTATGGATATATTAACCTAATTTTCAGAAAATTATAGATGATAATATATAAGATAAAAATGCAAAATCTATAATTTATTTGAAGGAAAAAAAAATTATTGTTTGGACCAAAATGGGTCAAGGATAAAACCGTCTTTTACCTTAAAACCCAAATAGTATACAAAGCCCGAAAATAAAGACTAAGCCCATAGACATAGATGAAAGCCCAAGAGAAAGCCCAATAAAAATCTTATTCCACTTGATTCACGCATAAAGACAAACCTTTACCAACCGATTCCCACTTTCCCTAAACATGATTATCCTACTCCACTTCTGATCATTAAATAAATATATCTTAGCATATAATGGACTTATGCCAGCTGCAAAAGTCATCCATCTTCATCTATAAATTACAACACAATTCGAGAAACGAGAGGGGGAGGGCAAGCCTGACTTCTCTCTTACAGCTTCTGCTCTCTGACACAAGCTCTCAGAGCTTCACATTTCTTAAACACTTCATTCCGCCCTCACGGCCACCCAAAGAAGGTCATGGTAATAGTAAACATTGCTTTCACATTTTACATATTTACTGCTCATTTCACACTACTGACTTGAGCGTCGGAGTGCCCCCGGCACCCACCACACCGGTGGGCAGTCTTCTCCCGCTCACTCTACTTTGTCTTGCAGGATCGCTGATGCCCCCAACCTACAAATTCTGATTGTGGACCTCGGCCGAAATCCAGCATCCACAATTTGGCGCCCACCGTGGGGCCTTAGCGATTCATAGCAAGCAAAGACCATTCAGTGTACAATCCTTACAAACACAACTATCTTCGTGCAACAGACAGACACCATCTGTGATGGCACAATTAGCCACTCTACAAAACAATTACAATCAATGGAAGCCACTTAAAGGCATGATGCTACAACTCATTTCAACTATCTTATCAACCCAATTTCTTAGAAGCATTCGAGGATATGGCAAATGGAAGTTCACCATCAGACGACCATCCACTTAGTCACTAAAAATAAGCAATCACATTCCTCCAACCGACCTATCACGAGAAGTCACGTCTTCTATGTGAAAGGAAATGTTGGAGTAATCTCTCCAGTCTACCTGCAGTCAAACTATCAATAAGGAAAACCTGAATCGGGATAACATCAACACTCAAAAAAAAAAAAAAAAAATAGAGGAATCAAAGCCCATACTTCAAATTTGCATCAATTTCCAACAAAAACATACTACCACACGCCAAGTGCATACTACATCTTCAAAAGCCAACCACCTTATTCACGACCAAAAAGCCAAACGCCAAAGCTTTTCACATAACCCACGTGAAACTACTACAAAGAATAAGATAATACGTTATGAGAGAGACCATTTGCTAGCTACTCACTTTAAAAGAAAGTGCAAAACTTTTCCTTAAACAACCCATGTGAGAGAAGGAATGGTCCACTCGACAAATAGATTCTTTCATATGTTAATATCACAATTGAAGCTTAGCCCTAGCGGTCATTATGTTTGTTTAACAACAATCCTGATGGTTTCATTCACGTTGAAATCATTTCACCCATACTGCATTCACGTGTTTGAGGACTTTTTTCTTCTCTATCACCATTCTTCTTCTTGTCGCATGTTAAAGTATGATCCATGTAAGAGCTGAGGCTAAATGGTCCACGTTAGTGCTCGATTTACTTCTGCTCCATGAGGTTCTCGGCATTAAGGGCTGGAACGACGCTATTCTCCATATTGCATGGAGTATGGTCGCATGAAAAAGATAATTCCATATGGACTAAGGTAGAGAGAGTTGTTGATGGCCATGCCTTGAAGTTTATTGCTTTTGTCATTATGTACAAATGGTAGTGTATGATACGTCTCATCAAGGATGAAGATTCTGTAATTGTCCAGGTTCTTGCCCATAAGGTGTGTGTGGTCGGCATGCTTGACGATGGTAGATTGTAGGTGATAGCAGCCCATAAAATATTTTGGGACATGGCTACTTGGCATCATTACAACGATCGCATACGGTGCACCATACTATTTATTTTGGTGATAAGGCATCCCATTTGCGTCCAGACGATATGTATGCCTCCAGAATGCATCCGAGACTTAGCAGACGAGAGGGTCTCATTCGACATGTCGAGCCAATGTGAAGGAATTCTCATGTGTCATGGGCCCTGTTGATGCAATTCATACCTTGTTTAGAATGAAGTACATCCTTTGTTCCAAACGACAAGCATATGTGGCCTTGGTTTGCTCTTTGAGCTGATGGATTTATAACCGATGTGGGATTCCCTTAAGCGTCTTTGAGGGAGTGTTTGTTGAGTTAGTTTGGGCCATTGGGCCTTCTGTGGTTTCAACCTTCTTGCATATGTGCCTTTTTGCGATTTCAACTTTCTTGCGTGGACTGATTATTTCTCTTGGGCTGATGCCTGGCTGAGAGGACTTGTCTCTCAATTTGGGCTAGGTATTGGAAGCTCAGGGTTTCTGATTGTGAACTTGGTTCTGGGAGCTGGGCTTCCCAATTGTATGCGTGAGCAATGGTGTGGTGTTGCTCGCATGATGGGCCAACCTATGCGTGTAGTGGAATTGTGTGTTGTGATGTGGGTCTTCGTTTTGACTGATATTGATGTTACTGCCTACGACATGATGGCTCGCCTTGCAGATTTAGTGAGCTTATGCTTAATGTGGCTGATCACAAGCATGTGTGGGCCGATTACGTGTCTTGTTGGATGGGCGTTAGCTGGTGGCTTTCGTATTTCGATTTTGGATTTGGTAAAATGCGCATAGCGTTTTACTGGCCTGTATTATCATCAACTCCATGGTGGAAGGAAAGATTGCCATCTTTTCCATACTACATATAATGATTGACATATTATACATACGACAAGGCGGGTGGCTATCAACTTCAGGCTACATGGAAAACTCTCATCTCTCACATACTACTAGGAATAATTATCAATTTCTCCAGACTATAAAAGGTTAGTCATCTTCTTCATGCTACAATGATTTAATAATGCTAACTCCATACTACATAGAGAATCTTCTATCATGCTAGTAGAATGAAGAACCCCATTGGATCTCCTTTAGGTCTCATCGACCAACCTTTAGGTAGTATGTAAATTATATATGACTTTCATCAAAGTTAATTATATTGTAGTATCATTGACCTTAGTTAGGTCTTGTATAATTAGTAATGACCTTGATAGGCATCCATCTATTCCATACTACATATGAGGATAATCATCTCCACACTACGTATGGAGATTATCATCCACAAATCTATTATAGTTAGTGATGACTTCTTTGGACTTTCATCAAGTCCATTCGACAAACTCCATTCGACAGTAGTATTGTAGAAGTGTGAAGAGTGATAACCTTGACAGATATTCTCCAAGTTCATTCTACCATAGACTCATGGACCTTCATCAGGTCTAGGAGAGTGAATGATGAATTCTTAGGACTTTCATAAAGTCCATTCGACTGTAGTCTCCTCATCAAGGGAATAAGTAATAAACTTGATAAATATTCCTCAAGTCCATGCTACATGTTCATTCAACCGTAGTCTCATGGAGAGGTAGAATGAAGATTCACATGGACCTTCATCAGGTTCATTCGACCATAGCTCCTTGGACTTCCATCAAGTCCACTCGACAAGTCCAGTCGACAGTAGTCTCATAGAAGAGTGAGGAGTGATGACTTTCATCAATTTCATTCCATTGAAGCATCATAGACCTTCTTCAGGTCTAGTATGTAAGTGATGACCTTGATATACAGTCATCAAGTCCATACTACATGTTCATTCAACCGTAGTCTCATGGAGAGAGGTAGAATGGATATTCACATGGACCTTCATCAGGTTCATTCGACCATAGCTCATTGGACTTCCATCAAGTCCATTCGACAAGTCCAGTCGACAGTAGTCTCATAGAAGAGTGAGGAGTGATGACTTTCATCAATTTCATTCCATTGAAGCATCATAGACCTTCTTCAGGTCTAGTATTGTAAGTGATGATCTTGATATACAGTCATCAAGTCCATACTACATGTTAATTCAACCGTAGTCTCATGGAGAAAGGTAGAATGGATATTCACATGGACCTTCATCAGGTTCATTCGACCATAGCTCATTGGACTTCCATCAAGTCCATTCGACAAGTCCAGTCGACAATAGTCTCATAGAAGAGTGAGGAGTGATGACTTTCATCAATTTCATTCCATTGTAGCATCATAGACCTTCTTCAGGTCTAGTATAGTAAGTGATGACCTTGATATACAGTCATCAAGTCCATACTACATGTTCATTCAACCGTAGTCTCATGGAGAGAGGTAGAATGGATATTCACATGGACCTTCATCAGGTTCATTCGACCATAGCTCATTGGACTTCCATCAAGTCCATTCGACAAGTCCAGTCGACAGTAGTCTCATAGAAGAGTGATGAGTGATGGCTTTCATCAATTTCATTCCATTGTAGCATCATAGACCTTCTTCAAGTCTAGTATAATGAGTGATGACCTTGGACCTTTATTAGATCCATTCGACAACTCCATTCAACTGTAGTCTCATCGGCCTTCATCAGGCCTAGGAAAGTGAGTGATGACTTCTTTGGGCTTTCATCAAGTCCATTCGACAAGTCCATTCGACTGTAGTCTCATTAATCCTCATCAAGAGAATGAGTAATAACCTTGATAGATATTCGTCATGTCCATGCGACATGTCCAGTCGACAGTAGTATCATGGACCTTCACCAGAACTAGCAATATAAGAAGGAAAAACTCTCATAGACCTTCTTCAGGTCTAGTAGAGTAAAGATCACCCATGGCTCATATAGAGTCAACATATGACCTTCATATGGTCTATAAAAATTTGAAGACTCCTCTGGTCCTTGGCCAGTAGTATGGAGATTATCCTGACATTCGTCTTATGGTTCAGTCGACTAGGGACAATTCCCCATGACTCTTGTCGAGTCAAGTGTAACTCATGAACCTACATTCGGTTCAGTCGACCAAGGGACATTCCCCTGACTCATGTCGAGTCAAGTAAAACTCATGAACCTACATTCGGTTCAGTCGACAAGGGACATTCCCCTGGACTCATGTCGAGTCAGGTAAACTCCTGAACCACCGTTTGGTTCAGTCGACAAGGGACATTCCCCTGGACTCATGTCGAGTCAAGTAAACTCCTGAACCACCGTTGGTTCAGTCGACAAGGGACATTCCCCTGGACTCATGTCGAGTCAAGTAAACTCCTGAACCACCGTTTGGTTCAGTCGACAAGGGACATTCCCCTGGACTCATGTCGAGTCAAGTAAACTCATGAACCACCGTTTGGTTCAGTCGACAAGGGACATTCCCCTGACTCATGTCGAGTCAAGTAAAACTCCTGAACCTACATTCGGTTCAGTCGACAAGGGACATTCCCCTGGACTCATGTCGAGTCAAGTAAACTCCTGAACCACCGTTTGGTTCAGTCGACAAGGGACATTCCCCTGGACTCATGTCGAGTCAAGTAAACTCATGAACCACCGTTTGGTTCAGTCGACAATGGACATTCCCCTGACTCATGTCGAGTCAAGTAAAACTCCTGAACCTACATTCGGTTCAGTCGACAAGGGACATTCCCCTGGACTCAGGTCGAGTCAGGTAAACTCCTGAACCACCGTTTGGTTCAGTTGACAAGGGACATTCCCCTGACTCATGTCGAGTCAAATAAACTCCTGAACCACCGTTTGGTTCAGTCGACAAGGGACATTCCCCTGGACTCATGTCGAGTCAAGTAAACTCATGAACCACCGTTTGATTCAGTCGACAAGGGACATTCCCCTGACTCATGTCGAGTCAAGTAAAACTCCTGAACCTACATTCGGTTCAGTCAACAAGGGACATTCCCCTGGACTCATGTCGAGTCAAGTAAACTCCTGAACCACCGTTTGGTTCAGTCGACAAGGGACATTCCCCTGGACTCATGTCGAGTCAGGTAAACTCCTGAACCACCGTTTGGTTCAGTCGACAAAGGACATTCCCCTGGACTCATGTCGAGTCAAATAAACTCCTGAACCACCGTTTGGTTCAGTCGACAAGGGACATTCCCCTGGACTCATGTCGAGTCAAGTAAACTCCTGAACCACCGTTTGGTTCAGTCGACAAGGGACATTCCCCTGGACTCATGTCGAGTCAAAGCATACTCCTGAACTACCGTTTGGTTCAGTCGACAAGGAACATTCCCCTGGACTCATGAACTCCTGAAACTCTATTTCAGTTCGGTCAAAGACACGTACTCCATGACCCTAGATAAATCAAGAAGCTAAAAAAACTTCCTCAGATGCATGCAAACAGAAACCCACGTTTTTGTATATATTTTGGTACGACATTTGACAAAAGGTGATACATTCTTATCACATGCTTTTGTGATCAATGTCATATGACGTAAACGTATATACTCTCTAAGACAAAAACTTTTTGACTTAGAGAGTAAGGGACAAACTGTTTGGACCAAAATTGGGTCAAGGATAAAACCGTCTTTTACCTTAAAACCCAAATAGTATACAAAGCCCGAAAATAAAGACTAAGCCCATAGACATAGATGAAAGCCCAAGAGAAAGCCCAATAAAAATCTTATTCCACTTGATTCACGCATAAAGACAAACCTTTACCAACCGATTCCCACTTTCCCTAAACATGATTATCCTACTCCACTTCTGATCATTAAATAAATATATCTTAGCATATAATGGACTTATGCCAGCTGCAAAAGTCATCCATCTTCATCTATAAATTACAACACAATTCGAGAAACTAGAGGGAGAGCAAGCCTGACTTCTCTCTTACAGCTTCTGCTCTCTGACACAAGCTCTCAGAGCTTCACATTTCTTAAACACTTCATTCCGCCCTCACGGCCACCCAAAGAAGGTCATGGTAATAGTAAACCTTGCTTTCACATTTTACATATTTACTGCTCATTTCACACTACTGACTTGAGCGTCGGAGTGCCCCCGGCACCCACCACACCGGTGGGCAGTCTTCTCCCGCTCACTCTACTTTGTCTTGCAGGATCGCTGATGCCCCCAACCTACAAATTCTGATTGTGGACCTCGGCCGAAATCTAGCATCCACAATTATATCGGTGATTTAAAAGGTCTAATGTGTCATTAGTTCGATCAATTGAATCAATAGAACCGATCGACATCATAAATATTTTTATTTAATTAAAAAATTATTTTAAAATTTTTATTTTTATTTTTTGATTAATTTTTTTAATAATCAACCAATCCGATTCACCGATTTTAAAACCATTTTTTCCATCCAAATTTTTAGAATTCAATTGATTCGGACTACAAATTTCCAATTTAACCGGTCGATTTTAAAAACAATGGTGGAAACAAGAAAATGTAATGAAGTTTAATGGAAGAGAGGCATCGAGACTGTCCCCAGCTAATCAAGACATTTGCGGTCAGTTTTGTAATTATAGTGGTGTTATTAGATTAGAATAATTAATTGAAGATTAGTTTTTTTTTCGCGATTTAAAAAAGGGTTTTATAAGGAATTTTATAGGGTGTTAATAGAATTACTCTAAACGAATTACCTATGTGATTGATTTTGGCCCAAAACTTGACATTCTGATTTCCATATCAACCCACCATAACCAACAAAATGAATTGGGCCACGAGTTGTAACGAGTAAAGACTCCTCACAATAAGGAAAATACATACGACACTTTATGTAATTATTTCGTTTCATTAGCGTGGGACTGGTGTTAGTAATATCATTTGATCCCTCCCTCATAGAAAATGAAATTTATTTAATGTTTCCTTATATAACTTTGTATATCTGCTCACTTTAATTAATTAAATAGTATTGGACAGGAACTTAGCTTGGGCTTTCTTTTTTCTTTTTAAATAACATGTTAATATTATTTTAAATTAAAAATGTATAATGCAAAGTTGTAATGCTCCATAAAAAGGTTAATTTTAACTAAATTTTAAATTCAAACTTAAAAGAGTGACAATGCTTTATAAAGACACCTCGAGATGTACCTGATACCTATGAATAGAGTCACGTCTTGGATATTTTTTAACATATGATAATTTTCTTCCACCTTTCCATTTGTATATATGAGATAGAGACTACAAATTCGTTTGGTAGATTTTCGAATTTTGGTGAAATATAATCTTATAAATGTCGAAATGGGAGAAATATTGTATTATCACATTGTTAAGTCTTCGTTTTTACAGGTTAATATTACGCGGTGACCACAAACATATATATAGACACGTTGATTTTTTGTAATTGTATAATATATTATATATAATATTTGTTACTGTTAATTTATTTAATCAATATTGATTGTTGTTTACGAAAACTCGGATGATTTTCAAGACCTAATGACTATTTATATAAAAACCAATTAATCTCGAAAATCCACAAAAAACTAAGATATTTCAGGGGAAAAAATGATTCTCATTCGATGGACTATCATTTTCTTGTCATCTTTTCGAGTACTGATACTATTGTAAGTATATATACTGTTTAGCAAATAAAAATATATTTCAGTCTAAAAAATTGCTTCCATGAAAATGCTGGAAATATTATATATTTTTCGAAGTTGGATCTTCAAGAATGATTTGTTAGATTTTCTGATAATTTAATCTCTCTCTAAAATATTCTTTTGAAATGTTTTTTTTCCTGTTCTTCAAAGAGTTAGTGTTGGACAAAAACTTAATAATAACAAACAAATCTCATAATCCTTTTAAATTCCACGTATACCATAAATGGTAATAACACGTGTCTTTAATTTAAGTGGATGGCATATTTAGAATTTTCCAAAACAAAAATGAAAAATTTACATAAATTTTTCTTTAAAGTTTTCCCTCATCTATCACTGTAGCTACAATGAATTAATGTAGATCACTGTAACTACACTGAGAAAGTTAGGAAAACTTTCGAGAAAAGTATATGTTTGTATATCATTTCTCTTTCCAAAAACAACACATCTCGAATGAAATCTTAAGTTGTTGATCGCTCGTAACAAGGTGTTGTGAAACCTGATTTAAAATAAAACGTGTAAATGAAGAATAAAAAAAACTTCGATTGTAACCGCCAATCAACCATCATCATCAAATCAATTCGGAAAAACACTTATACGAGACTCATATACATGCTAATCAATATCCATTTTAAAATAATTTAGTCCCTTATAAATATCACAACACAAACAATCGGATAAGATATGACTTGTTAATTTCGTCCTAATTATAATTTCGGAATGAAAAATCATCATAAATCTCGAATCCCATATACTCAAAAAAAGTCATCATGAATTTTAATCTGATTTATTTTATTTTATTTCAAAATATCATATAAAAAATAATACATCCGAAATCTCCAGAATTTATGCCATAGTCACACGTCAGTTCTTTTTCAACAAGTGTCTTCAATCTCATAAATATGAGCCTCGGCTGATAATTATTTTGACTATAAGATAGGCATGCAACGTCCATATATGAAAGTTGTTTTGCATAACTAGAGATAAAATTATCCTACAAACAACCACCAAGATTTTGCATCAAAATATTACACAACATAAATTGTTTCCAAGGGCATCTTACCTCGTTATCAATTTATTATTATTATTTTTTTAATTCAGCATTGAAAGGGAAGATTTATTTTTGAAAAAAAAAATAAAAAGTAGAGCCAGAACAGAAGACATTGCCACACACTAAAGGAAACAAGTGGTCCCGAAGTTCATAATCATTAATCATCCATCTTACTTACCCACCAAACCCTTTATCCCTTTCACACTCCACCCGTGAAAGTATCCTATATTACGAGAAAATCTTCTATGCAACAGTGATACCACGTCATTCATGTAACAAGTCAATCATCCACTGTCACGCGAGTTAAAAATAAAAAACAACTAAAAAATAGGTCAAAAAACTCTACATGTCATTTTTTAATTCGCTTATGGTACCACATCACTCATACCACTGTTGCACCAAAGAATCTCTCCTATATTACACAGCCACCTCAGCTATGCTAAATAATTTATTTTCTTTCTTTCCCTTTTTTAAAAGAAAGATTAATTCATAATACAATCATAGGTTACAAGGAAATCTCCCTTTTCAACAACAGGATACTAGACTGTTATAAGTAAATTCTGCGAAGCTATAAACAATTACATTACAGATTCTTGATCTAAATTGAATTCTAAAAGAATTTAAAGATTTAATTATCTCTTGAAATCTTTTTTTTTATTTACTCATAGTCATTTCAAAAAGTTAAGTCAATAATATTTTTAGCATCTAATTCCAACAAAAAATTTATTGATTGGTGCACTAGATCCAAAAAAAAAGGAGCTTAAGCAGTGAGGTATATGCATGTGAATTTCATTCCAAGAGGTAAGTCAAGAACATTTAGGGTTGTTTGGTTGGGGGGTTTTGGAGGGGAGGGGAGGGGATGGGAGGGATTATTTTAAATTATAGTTGTTTGGTTTATTTTTTTTGGAGGGGAGGGGAGGGGAGGGGAGGGGAGCAAAATCCCTCCTAAGCCATTTTTGCTCCCCTCCAAAAGTGGGGGGTTTTGGAGGGGAGAGAAAGTGAGCAATTAAATATTAAATGCATTGACTAAATTATCTCTACTTATACATTAAAATCCAAAATTATCTTAATTACAAATCTCTTTTATATTTGCTTCATCATTCAATTCTTTTTATTCTCTTATCTTATATTTGTTTTAATTTTATTTTTAATAACATCTTTTAATTTTAATTTTATTATTTGTTTAATTTAAAGATAATATAAGCCTATATTGTTTTAATTTTATTATAAATACTATAAGGATAAAATAGTAAATTAATTTTAAAATCTCTCTCCTCTTTTCTTTAACCAAACATATATTTAATTAAAAATTCTATCATCCCCTCCCCTCCCCTCCTTTGAACCAAACATATATTTAATTAAAATCTCTCCCCTCCCCTCCCCTCCCCTTCCCTCCCCTCCATTAAAATCCATCCTTCCCCCCCCTCCGTTGAACCAAACAGACCCTAATTTGTTTTCTTACTTAAAATCAATTTTGGGATTTGCATGGAGAGGTTATAGCCATTCAATGAATGAATTTTAAGTTATGAGTCTTATGCAAATAAAGTGTTATGCATCTTAATTTCATTTCATCTCAAGCAAACACACATTCTTATGGTCAAAACTTTAAACGTGAGTAGCAACTTTATCTTTTTTCAGTGAGACAGTGATGCAACTCCAAGTAAGATTACTTAATCAATCAAATTAAACAAATAATAATAATAATAATTAATTACTTAATTGGTGAACCAACAAACCTTCCTTCCTGTTTAAAAATTACAAGTCGTTCATCACGTTTTAGATTTGATTAAAGGAATGTGGTTCAACAACATTTCTAGTAAATTTAATTGGTTATGTTTATGAGTAGATATGAATATGTCACATCTATTACTTACTGGTTCAACTTTTCTTATCATTATATTTAAGGATCGGGCAAAAGCAAGAACATCATCAATAACCCACCCAATTTCCTTGAGGCTGTTCTCCTTGCCAAGGACCAGATTCACAATATTAAGCGCGTCTGATTCCAAAATGATAGGGGTTTGAATTTTTGCCTCCAACACTTGTTGCAGGCCGAAAAGAATGGCCCTAACTTCTGCTTCTTCCACATCTCCATTTGAGGAGATAACCTTTGCAGTGACTGCGATCACCGAATGGTTATGGTCCTGTATAATTATGCCTAGGCCTGCCTTCATCCTATCTCCGCTGAAGGCAGCGTTGACATTAACTTTCAACCAATCTTTGGGGGGAGGGGTCCAAGTTTGTGTAGGTTTGCCCTTTGCATGAGGCATCACACTTACTTCCATAGATTTAACTACTTCGAAAGAGTTGAGGGCAGCTTCGGCCCTGGCTAGGGTGTGACTCCAATCCATAGCTTGACCTCTGAAAATAGAGTTATTCCTTCCAGCCCAGATTGCCCACATAATCCCAATAAATTTTTCTACTTCGCTGTGGGTGTGTTCATCCAGTAATTGTAGCATTACACTCGCCAAGTCTCCATTGCCTCTTGTCGAAATGAATGCTTCAAATTGAGAATGCTTCCAGCACTCCTTAGAAGTCTTGCAATGGAAGAAAAATTGTTCAGCTGTTTCTACAGTTAAACATCATCTCTGACAATTGGCTTCTTGCAGTACTCTTCATTTCTCCAAATTGTAGGCTGTATGGATTAATCCTGATATGCTTTTCCAGAGGAACACTTTGATCTTTGGAGGTAGGTTAAGCCTCCAAATTTTCCTCCAAAGCTTGTCGACTGTCGATGGACTCGCAATTTCTGCCCCGTCAAACTTTTTATTGGCTAGGTGATATGCTGATTTTACTGTGAACTTGCCTCTTTTATCGAAGTGCCAACATATTTGGTCTTCCCGAGGTTCCCTGGGTAGTCGAATGCTCAAAATATCCTGGGCATCCACCTCCAAGAAATGTTGTTTGATTAGGCCTTCATTCCATCGATTGGTGTCCAGAATCAGTTCTGCCACTTTGGTATCCAGTGGGAGGGAATGAGCTGATAATAGTTGGAGATTGTTTTCCCTTGGTATCCAGTTACACTCATAAACCAAAGCCTTATTCCCATCCCCTATTCTCCATCGAACCCCTTGTTTCAAAACCTCACGGCCCCAGACAATGCTTCTCCAGATGAAGCTCGGGTTGTGGCCAACATTGGCAGTGAGGAAACTCGCATTTCTGAAATATCTTGCTTTGAGAATAGAGGCCATAAGAGAGTGTGGTTGAGTCAGGATTCTCCACCCCTGCTTAGCAAGTAGATCCTGGTTGAAAGCTTCAAACCACCTAAATCACATCCCCACATTATCTTTGGATTTGCAGAGTTTCTGCCAGCTAGCCCAGTGAATCTTCGTATGTGCACGGTCTGACCCCCACCAAAAGAAGTTAAGTTTCTTCTGAATCTCATCACAAACACCCACAGGGATCTTAAACACACTCATGGCATATGTTGGTATTGCCTGAGCTATTGCTTTCACCAATACTTCTTTCCCTCCGCAAGAGAAAAAACGGTTTTTCCAGCCTGTCAACTTAGTAATAACTCGCTGCTTAAGTTCTGTGAAACTTTCTTTCATGTTTCTTCCAATCAACGAGGGTAGGCCTAGGTACTTTTCGTGGGTAGGGGCAGTATTGAGGTGGAAGATGTCTTTGATTTTCTCCATTGTGCTCGCATTCGTGTTGGGACTAAACATGATTGCGGATTTCTCAAAATTGAAAATTTGCCCTGAGGCAGAAGCATATGCATCAAACATCTCCTTTAACTTGCTGCACTCTGACTCCGATGCCTTGGAGAAGACCAAGCTGTCGTCCACGAAGAGTAGGTGAGAGACCGACAGTGTCTTGCTGAATTTGAGGCCCACAATCTCTTTCTCTTGTTATGCTTTGTGGAGTAGCCCTGATAGTGCTTCAGTACAAAGGATAAAGAGGTAGGGGAGAGAGGGTATCCTTGTCGTAAGCCCATGTTGGGTTGAATAGATCCTTTCATTTGGCCATTGAGGATTATTGAGAAAGAAGAGGTAGAGATGCAGTTCCATATTAGGCTTCGGATGTGAGAAGGGATACCTAATTTTTCCAAGACTCTGATCACGAAACCCCATTCAATTCTATCGTAAGCTTTACTGATGTCAAGTTTCAACGCTGCTGTCCCCGTCCTCCCCTTCCTCATCTTTCTCAGCTTATGCAAGCATTCATACCCAATGATGATGTTATCAGTTATTAATCTGTTAGGAACAAAAGCACTTTGGTTCTCTGAGATGATGTCCCTTAATACACACTTCAGCCTGTTAGCTATACACTTTGCTATGATCTTGTATACCACATTGCACAAACTTATGGGTCTAAAAGAAGTGATACGTTCAGGGTTCTTGACTTTTGGGATAAGCACTAATAGGGTGTGGTTGATGGACGATAAGTCTGTGAGTTGGTTAAGGGCATAAAGACATACTTCAGTGACTTGTTTGCCGACAGAAGTCCAGTGTTTCTGGTAGAAAATTGCTGGCAAACCATCCGGTCCTGGTGCCTTGGTAGGATGCATATCACTCAGGGCTTCCTTAACGTGCTCGCCTGTGAAGGGTTGGTTCAGCAAGGTATCCATTTCAGCAGTGATCTTCTTACTCGTCCCCCTTAGCGCCGCTGACATCGCTTACTTTGTTGGGTCAGTTGAGCTAAAAAGATCTGCAAAGTAGCTGCAGATGATACCCTCAATTTGTCTTTCATCTTCCACCCAATTCCCCTGACTGTCAACTAAACATTTGATCTCATTTCGTCGCTTTCTCTCTGATGCTTGAGCGTGAAAGAAATTTGAGTTTCTGTCCCCTGCCCTGAGCCATGAAGCCATTGACCTTTGTTTCCAGTAGATTTCATCTTCTTGAAGCATTAGTTCTATTTGTTCCTCCAGCGCGGTGATTCTTGCTCCCTTTTTATACTGATCCCCATTCTTCTTGGTCCATTCCAGATCCTTCAGAAGCCTTCTCATCTTCTTTTTCCTGTCGCTAAACTCAGTTGTGCTCCATCTGTTCAACAAATCTTGGGTCATCTTTACTTTTCCGGCAAAGTTTTGAATAGGTTGCTGCGTTGGTTGTTCCTTCTGTCCAGACCAGCACTCCTTAATGATTAGGTTGCATTGCTCATATGAGTTCCACATTTCTTCGAATAAGAACCGCCTTTCTTTTCTTTGTCCCACAATGTCTTTCCAACTTTTGCTCTTGATTTCCAGCAAAATCGGACAGTGATCCGATCTCCAGTGATCTAGATTTCGGACCTCGAGTCTGTAATTCAAATTTCTCCACTTTGAGTTTGCAAGGAATCTATCTAGTCTCGCCTCAATTAGATTGTGCCCAAACCTTCTATTCGACCAAGTGAAAGGATATCCAAGGAAACCTGGATCCCATAGGTCACATTCCTCAGTGGTTTCTCTGAACTCAGACATCAGCTTGCTATCTTTTTCATCACCTCCCCGCTTCTCCTCCGGAGCTAGAATTTCGTTAAAGTCTCCCCCACACAGCCAGGGGAGATCAAGGCAGGAAGCCAATCTTTCCAAAAGCTTCCATGTATGTTTCTTTTGATCACTTTCTGGATGACCGTAAATGCCTGTGAAACGCCATTTACTTCCATCTTGAGCGTTAAAAATAACATCTATGTGGTGGCTACTGAAGAACACAATCCTAGCATCACTGTGATTATGCCACATTAGGGCCAGTCCACATCCCAAGCCCATTCTGTCCACAACAAAACAACCATCAAAACCTAACCGAATCTTGACCGTCTCCAACTGTTTGGCTACCATTTTGGTTTCACAAAGGAAAACCAACTCGGGTTTATGGCTGGAAAGAGTCTTTTTCACAGCTCTGAATGTCCGAGGATTCCCCAATCCCCGGACATTCCAGCATAATATTTTCATAATGTTCGGCGAGACTGCACCGCAGTCTTCGCCGTTTCCAGCAATTCTGAAATTGCTTCTTCATTTCCATTTCGAGTGCTTGTATAAACCAGACTGTCACAGTGAGGGAGCTTGGTGCTTGCTTGGAGGCTGTATAACCCGTTTATTGTGGATTCTTTGTTTTTCTTCGCTATCTTTGTTGCTTCCTCGTCTTCAGCCTCCCTAGCTCGGCTCCTTTTATTCCCAGATACTTTTTCAGGGGAAAGTGTACTGAGGGGAGCTCTAACTTTGTTTTTCCATATCTCTCTATCTCCATTCCTCGGCTTAACAGATGTCGTGTAAGTTGGGTCCACATACTATTTCCCTTTGGAAGACAATTGAAATTTTTGTTTGTTTGTGGCTCTCGCCCCTTCAACCAGAGGCCCAACAAGAGCAGGCCCAAGGAACTCAAAAGCCTTTCCCTTTACAAAACCACCTACCACCTCTAGCTTATTGGGACCTGTCGCCATCACTTCCTCATTAATGGTGCACCCAAAGATGCTGCTCGAAAATCTGCCCTCTAGACCACTATGGGGGTTAGCTGAGTGTAGGGGCTCTGGTTTCCCCGGTTCTGCGTTTAGAGAGGGCTCTCTCTCTCCTAACTCCATTGGTTCCCCAGCTAGGTCAGTCCTCTCTCCACATGTAGCACCAGACTTCAGAAGGGCAGGGTCAGAGGTGGCAGTGTGGGGCAAGTTTGGCAGTATGGTTGTGTGTGGCAGGTTTGGCAGTAGAGTTATTGTGGGGTTTGCAGAGTGTGTCAGGTATGGCAGAAAGGTTGGTGTAGGGTTTGTGAGGGGTGTAGCCGAAGGTTGGTGTGGTGGGGGGGGGTTGGATAAGGGTAGGGCTCAGGGGATGTCCCAGTTCCGAGCAACCATCAGAAATCATGGTGCCCGGTGGGGGGTTCCGGGGATTGCTTGCAGGGTCTTTGTTGTGTGCGTTTAAGGCAGATTCTGTAGTTGGAGTCTGGGAGGGTTTGTGTTGTTTTCCTGTACCCCCACAACCGGAGTCAGGGGAGTCTAGGCCAGGGCTTGCTTCAGGTTGAGCTCTTTGGTTGGGCATGGGTTCAAGTTGTCCTTGGTTTGTTTTACGGCCATGTTCACTCGCATTTTCTATCACATTATTTGATGACATTATGAGAAACTTTTTCACCATGGACCTCAACATTTTAATTTGTAATCATGAGAGGCAATTCTTCTCGCAATTTTTTTCAATTACACCTTTTTTTGTTGAAAATTATTGGAAATTCTACCGTCAAAGTGGAGCAGGTAAAACCCTCAACTGTCCCAAACTCTTATAAAAAACGCAATATTTGGATCTTAAACCCTACATCACAAACCCATACCCTTTGAGGACTATACCGCTTTTACTTGTTCTTTACTCTTGAAATCAGAGAAATATAATAAGAGTGCTAGAATGTTTTACGAATTAAACCCTTTGATGTTCAACTTAATTATGGTTTTTTTACGATAAAACTTTAAGTAAATGTGGATGCTTGAGAATTTTCTCTAAATACATATGGAAAGCAAAAGTGTTTCTAAATGCAAGCTTGCAATACTGTTTTTATAGGAAAAATGAACTTACCATTGAAAGGTGAATTGAAAATTCCTATAATCTCGCAGCCATTTTACATATACTTAATCTAAATTTCTTTGTATGTGAATATTTATGAGTTAATCTAGTCTTTATGGGATGTTTTGGTCGTGATATTGACTTAATTTTCCGCTAACATTTCCGCGACCTCGAGATGGATTAAAGAATATGAGAATCCTCGCCTTCACCAATTTACCCAATCAATCTTCTATTGGTGGCTACTTTTTATCTTCAAATCTATTTTTCCTTTTAGATGTGATTAGTGTTAGGTTTTGGAGTTAGCGTAAAAATATTCATGTAACTGGAATTTAAAAACTTTTTTCCATAACTAATTTAAGGCTCGTGGTTATGTCGTTATTGATGTAAACAAATTATGCTAATAAATTAATCTAAATTAATTTCTATGTATGCAAATAATTTTGTTCATCAACATAAATAAAATTTAACAAGTTGAAAAATATATTTGAATATATTTTCCTTACTAGAGCTTTTCTTGAATCTCCTTGAACTGTCTCTTGTAGTATTGCACCAAACATTGCACCTATAGTTAACACACTATAATTCTTTTACGAATAAGTCGCACTCACTTTGAGAACAAAGAAAACGATTTTCTTTTTTGAATGCTCGAAGTATAGATTAGATATCAAAGAAATAATATTTCTTTGAAATAATCCTGAAACAAATTTGAAACAACCAAAAGAAAGAGATCAAAAATTCGGCCAAGGAGAAACTTGACTCCCTTGGCCAAATATGTCATGCAGATATATTATATGGGTTGCTTTAATTGTATCCCAATACAATAAAGATAATGCAAACTCTCTTCAAATCAAATTAGGTTTTTTTTTAAGCTTCTTTCAAAATTAAATTATGAAACTTAACTAAATAAGAATTCCTTCCATATTTAATCTAAATTAGAACTATAATTAAATAAAGTGCTAACCAACTAAGTTTGACTATAATTAATTAGGTCGTCTTTCACGGCCTTTGTTGCTTAATAAGTCTAGTCCTCGGGTTTAGATTTTCTCGATTGGTGTTGTTTCTCATTTTATCGACTTCTACTACTTCGACGATGAACCTCTACACGACATTGTTTCATAACATTGTCACATCTATTCTGCCATTATCGACTCCAGTCGAGGATCTGATTTTGAATAGAACGACACCGATTAAATATTATTTTATATTTAATCTAAATTATAACTCCAATTAATTAGGGTGTTAGCCTACTAAATTTTATTATTTTGGTCCAATAATTAATTTCATTTACTTAATTTTAATTAACTATTAACCAAAATTAAATTAAATTTAATTTAATTTATTTAATATAAATATCAAATATTTATTTAAATAATTAAATCTAAATTTATTTCTATATTACGAAATTATTAATATAATTAATGTTTATGAAATATCCCGAATATCCTAATCTTATTAGGAAATCTTATTTTAATTGAAAATCTAATTTTCATATTAATTGTCAAAAATATCACTTATTAACTTTTAAAAAATATCATTGGATTTGTAACATAGACGATAATTGTATTTGTGCGACCGTCTTAAATTTATTATCGAGTAGCAGTGATATGATATTAACTATTTGATAATTCATTTATATGATATCTCAGATCATGGGTAAACGCCTAACAACATGTCATGCTCCATAATCGATGAATAAAGTTAGAAAACATATGGACCTGTTATAATACACTTTGAGCATGTCATTACATTCCTTCCAATATTTTTGTTCTTTATCGAGTCTCAGATCATAGTTTAGGTCAAATATTTACTACTAGATATCGATCTCATGGATTTGATATCTATAAGATATCGATTGTTTTGACCAAAGACTTGTAGCCACATCTTTGAGTTTCCTTAAAACAAATACAGCGTTTATTATCAAAACTATCAGATCCCTTTTTAAAGCACACGACTTCGTATGTTATTAGCTCAATATCATCTAACTTTTATTCAAATGACGTGACTAGTCGAATGATAATATTTTAGTGAACCATGAGTACTATCGTACAAGTCAACACGTTATCTCAGGTAATATGATATAACGATACTAATGTATTATTACGAAGATCAATGACCTTATATAATATTACCATGTGATCTTACGTTTATGTGGTCGAGTTCGATATTTTTTTTTACTGATGAAAATATATATTGTTCGTCTCATTATGATATGAAACTCATCATTCATTCTGTTAACATAAATGTCAATATAAGCGACATACAATAATATTGGACGAGTGATATATTATTATCCTGTATAATAATCACATTTTACCAAGAACTTAATTTGAAACTTATTCGTATATATATATATGTGTGTGTGTGTGTAGAAAATAAATGATTTTTATTAATAAATAATGAACTGTATTACAAAATATTACGTCTTAAATCATAAGATGTATGCAGGAGATAAGGAGAAAACCATGGTCAAAAAATCATAAGCATTGGAGGATGGAGTATGTAAATTGGAGAATGGAAAATTATTTTCATCAAAAATCACATGCCTTGAGATAATGATTTTCCTACTTGACAAATCATAACACCGGTACCCCCTATGATTGGACGGATATCCCAAGAAGACACAAGGTGTGGAGCGAGCTTGCAACTTGTGAATGGTTGGAGCAGGGAAGAGAGGATAGCACAAACACCAAAAAACCCGGAGATGAGAGTAGGATGGAGTTCTTCGAAAAAGAATCTGAGTTGGGGATTGGTAGTTTAGGACTTTGGAAGGAAGGACATTGAGGAGATAAGTTGCCATTTGGAGGGCATGATGCCAAAATGAAGGGGGCATGGAGGCGTGAGCAAGAAGAGTGTGCACTATGTTGTTAATGGTTTTTATTTTTCTTTCCGCCTTACCGTTTTGAGGGGAAGTGTAAGGGCAAGAAAACCGAAAATTCATACCATTAGCTTTGCAAAAAGAATGAAAAAGTCCATTGTCAAATTCCCGCCCCTTATCACATTGAATATTTTTTATATCTCTTTCAAATTGAGTTCGAATTAAAGTTTTAAAGGAGTGGAAGATAGAATAAACCTGTGACTTGGTGGAGATATGAAAAGTCCACAAAAAATTACTATAGTCATCTATGAAAAAGACATAATAACGGTGCCCGTTAGAACTCAAGACGGGAGATGTCCATAAATCACTGTGAATATATCAAAAGGCATAGTAGTAAAAGACATAGAATCATGAAATGGCAACTTAATGTGTTTTCCCCCAAAGGACAAGACGTACAAAAAGAAGTACGGGCCTTATTACATTTGATCAAATCGCTACTACGAAGAGATCTAAGAATAGTATGTCCCGGATGTCCGAGGCGAGAATGCCATAAGTTGGGTGAAGCGGCAAGAAAATTGGATGGTGATATGGTACTTTTTGTGGTGATGAGAGGATATAAGTCCCCGGTGCTCTCACATCTCATGAGGCGGCTCCCCGTCTTTAAATCCTTCACAGAAAAACCAAGTGGGTCAAACTCAACAGAGACATTATTATCGGTAGTGAACTTGCGAACTGAAATAAGGTTTTTGATGAGTTTTGGAGCATATAAGACATTTGTTAGGCTTAATGGGAGATTAGGTGGGGTGAGATAGGTATGACCATAGCCATGAATGGGAATGGTGTTACCATTACCAACAACAATACCATTATTTTTGCTTAAATTAAAATAAGACGTGAGAGTACCTGTGTTGGCAGTCATGTGAGATGTGGCTCCAGTGTCCATATACCAATTTTCATCCGGTTGATGAAGAGAGAGAGTGTGCATAGCGGCTTCAACATCAGTTGGTGCATACCCGGAAGAAGAAGGAGACTGCATTGAATAGGCATGGTGTGGGCGTGGGGCTGGACCGAGAACACCACCACTGTTGGATCTGGGTGTCGCCGGACGCTGCTGCCATGGCCCAGTGGGGTAGGGGCAGGGTGGAAGGGCCCACTGTGGTGGCGGCCAGGCTGACCAGGGAGGATAGTAGCCGTGTGGGCTGGGCTGGTGGGCAACTGTAGACTGGTGGTGACTGGTGTGACTATCGCCACAGCCAGCTCTGTCACGGTGGTGGTGATTTCCTCGACCACGATTCTTGTTATTCCTGCCACGATTGTTACGATTATCACGGTTATGAGAGTTACGAGCATGATAATTGTTGTTACCTTCATGAGTGTGTGGTGGTGGCTGTGAGGACGAATCATTGTGGACAAGAAGGGTTGTGGAGCCCGAATCACGAGCCCGTTCTTTTGCAGTTGTTTCCTCGAGTTTTAATCTCGAACATACCTCAGAGAAAGGAGGTAAGACATCCTTCTGCTGGATGGTAGTGACAAAAGTTGCATATGCCTCAGGCAGTCCCGCAAGAAGACGTAGAACCAACCGTTGATCGGAGACCGGTGACCCCACGTTGGCCAGCTGATCGGCAAGTGATTTGAGCCGATTGTAGTAGGCAATCACAGACGAGAATTCAACCATTTTGGTGGTTGTGAATTCGGTCTCAAGGTATGCCGCTCTTGAGTTTTTGTTATCTTGAAAGATTTGAGCAACTCGCTTCCATGCAGTCTCTGCGACATCATCTACTACGAGGATGGAGGTTAGGATGTCATGGACACACGTAGCATAGATCCATTGAAGAACGACGGCGTCAAGTCGTTTCCAGAGGGCGAGATTAGCAGCTTTCGTGGCCCTGTAAGACGCGAGTTCTGCTGTTTCTGTGGGAGGGATAATATGCTCAAGTACTGAATGTACTCGTGCTTGAACTTTAAAGAGAGTTGCTCATTCGTGATATTGGCCGGTTTCCATATCTAATGTGATCGGGATTAGAGATTTCACGTTTGTGACTGTGAGGGCAGAATGAAAGTTCTTGTCAGCCATTGTAGGGCAGTAGAGAAATAGAGGAGAGGGACGAATAAGGAAGATGACGGCTAGATGAAGAAGAAAAGGAGGGTAATTTGCTCTGATACCATGAAAGATAATAACTTTCCCTGTTTGTATTGATTTGATCATTAGTGAATATATACAAAAGATTAGCTAAATTTAAGGAAACTAATTAAGCTAATTATACAATGTAAGGAAACTAATTAAGCTAATTATACAATGTAAGGAAACTAATGAAGAGCTAATTATACATTGCTATATAAGGTTATACTAATATAAACATAGTCTATCAATATTATTGGAGAAAATCTTCTATGCAACAGTGGTACCACGTCATCCATGCAACAAGCCAATCATCCACTGCCACGCGTGCTAAAAAAGTAAAAAAAACAACTAAAAAATAGGTGAAGAAACTCTACTTGTCATTTTTTAATTCGTTTGTAGTACCACGTCACCCATACCACTGTTGCAAACCAAAGAATCTCTCCTATTATTGGGTCATAAATATTAACTAACTATTAAAAAATCCCTATTATTGGGTAATAAATATTGAGTAACACTCGTTTAGTAGATAATGAATTTCATTATTTGTGAAACTATTTATTTCTCTAATCTATCATGTAGTAGATGAACGCCACATAATTCTTATATAGTAGTGGAGAACTGTAGCATTACTCAAATGACAAATTATTACTGCATAATCAATAAGTTTGGTATATTCGCCTCTTTTACTCTAATTAAACTTATCATATTAGGATAAGTTTAAACATTATGTTCCTCACTGATTATTATGAAAAATCATTAGTTTGAGGTATAAGATTTAAGATTTAAGATTTAATTGATAAATTTTGAGTTCGAAATTAAATATATTTGTATAAAAACCTAAAATAATTAGAGATTTTATATATCAATGCTGCAAAAAAAG
The DNA here is from genome assembly GCA_019454045.1 of Zanthoxylum bungeanum. Taxonomy (NCBI): domain Eukaryota; kingdom Viridiplantae; phylum Streptophyta; class Magnoliopsida; order Sapindales; family Rutaceae; genus Zanthoxylum; species Zanthoxylum bungeanum. Next base: position 49,266 of record SKCR01038178.1, on the reverse strand, counting down.
AAACTGTACCCTTTGAAAAATAAAATAGACAGTCTGTTATCCTGGTGCCTTCTCCACTGGACAGCAACACCAGTAAATTGTCCATCCTGTCTATTTGACAGGCTTTAAACGATTGGCCATTTGACTTAAATTTCACAACACTAAATATTCGTCATTGGTGCTTGCTTCTAAATATGAGCATTAATCCCTTTAATTCTCTCTTAAATGATTACTTCTTAACAACTTCAATACCAATTTGAATCATTTCCTGTACACTTGGTATAAAAATAATTATAGTTTCTTTATTTTCGGTAGTTAATGCTGAATATAACTAAATTAACTTTTCATGCTCCTAAAATTCAGACGACCACCAAAACGCCTCACTTCAGATAATCTTGAAATAATAATTACCCCGTTCCAATAAATTTAGAAAGCAATAAGTTGACTGATATTGTTGATTGTATTGTACGATCTTCTAAAAAAAGAGAAAAATTTATATAACATAATCCAATCAATAAATAATATATTATAATTTATTTATTTATTTATTTTTATTTTAATTGATATTCTCAAAATACATCAAATACATTATACATAAGTTTTTCTCCTAAAAACAAATAGCATAAAATTCCTCACAAAACCAGAAACCAAAGGTCTCCTGTCCAAAATCAAAGGTCTATTGTCCCTTTCTCTCCTCTCTCAGATAGCAAATGCACAGCACCAAACCAACGACTAGAAGACAATCGTCAATCGCCAAAACTCAAATAAAATCTTAAGCCTAAAGTAATCATTTGAGTAATTCACACATTACCTTCAACCTTGAACCTTAAATCTTAAATCTTAAACCGTCTCAATCCTTAGAACCAACTCAACAAACAAACATTTCAACCAACAACAAATCAAATACCCCCACAGCACTTCGCTCTCTCTCTCTCTCTCTCTCTCTCTCTAATAACTAGGGTGGTTAGAGAGAGAACGGGGAAAAAATGAAGCTCTCGGCGCTGAAGCAGAGCTATCTAAGCCGTCGGAGTAACAGCTTCAGAGGATCAGCGCCGTTAGATTCGTCATCCGACAGCACGATCAAGTCCCCCGCCGCAATCTTCTGGCTTGTCTTTCACGGCCTTTGTTGCTTAATCAGCCTGTAAGGAAACCTAGGACACAACTTATCTCCACATTGGTATGATATTGTCCACTTTGGGCCTAAGCCCTCATGGATTTACTCTTGGGTTATACCCAAAAGGCCTCATTCCAATGAAGATACATGTCCATCCTTATATGCCCATGATCTTCCCAATTTCTAACCAATGTGGGACTTTGAGACTTTGTTTGACCCAACAATCCTCCCCTCGAACAAAGGACCACAAAGGACAACTGAGCCTCCCCTCAAACGATCATTCATCCGTCCACTCCATGAAGACCAGAGCACACCGCCTGTCTAACCGAGCACTCACGGATCACGATCGGGGCTCACCACCTTTGTTCGGTATTCCGAGGATTCATCCACATGGCTAACTCCGGGGCATGGCTCTGATACCAGAGTAAGGAAACCTAGGACACAACTTATCTCCACATTGGTATGATATTGTCCACTTTGGGCCTAAGCCCTCATGGATTTGCTCTTGGGTTATACCCAAAAGGCCTCATTCCAATGAAGATACATGTCCATCCTTATATGCCCATGATCTTCCCAATTTCTAACCAATGTGGGACTTTGAGACTTTGTTTGACCCAACACAGCCTAGTCCTCGGGTTTAGATTTTCTCGATTGGTGTTGTTTCTCATTTTCTCGACTTCCACTACTTCGACGACGAACCTCTACACGGCGCCGTTTCATAACATTGCCACATCTGTTCTTCCATTATCGACCCCAGTCGAGGATCCGGTTTTGAACAGAACGACGCCGATTTCGAACTCGAGAGTGGGAGTGGGGCGACACGGGATCCGGATCCGGCCGTGGCCGCATCCGAACCCGACTGAGGTCATGAAAGCTCACAAAATAATCGAGAGAGTGCAAAGAGAGCAGAGAGCTCATTTCGGGGTCAAGAATCCGAGGACTGTCATTGTGGTGACTCCGACTTATGTACGGACTTTCCAGACGCTTCATTTGACCGGTGTCATGCACTCGCTGATGCTGGTGCCGTATGATCTGGTTTGGATCGTAGTGGAGGCTGGTGGAGTGACCAATGAAACGGCGTCGTTGATTGCCAAATCAAAGTTGAGGACTATTCATGTCGGAATTCATCAGAAAATGCCGAATTCGTGGGAGGGACGACATAATTTGGAGGCCAAAATGAGGCTTCGCGGTTTGAGGTCAATTCTTGCTTCATCATTTGCTGGTTATTTATTATCTGTTCACTAGTTTTTAGTGTATAAGGATTAATAGTAATAAAGAAAACCAAAAACCGAACTTTAAATCTACTAACATCACATTTGGGCTAATTCTATTAATATGACAAAGTGTTTACTTTCTGATATTTACTCTGTTTATTTTGAATTCAGTATTGAGAAGTTGTTAGAATATCAATTAATTAAGTAGGTGTTTTGTGGCCCAGGGTTGTGAAAGAAGAGAAGCTGGATGGCGTTGTGATGTTTGCGGATGATAGTAATATGCATAATATGGAGCTCTTTGATGAGATCCAAAATGTAAAATGGTTTGGAGCTGTTTCAGTTGGAATACTTGCTCTTTCAGGTAATCAGGATGAGTCATCATCATTGATGATGGAGAAGGAGGAGGGTGTGGAGAGCCCTGCAATGCCTGTTCAAGGTCCTGCTTGTAATGCATCAAATAATTTGGTGGGGTGGCATACTTTTAACTCGCTGCCATATGCGAGGAAGAGTGCAACTTACATTGATGACAGGGCAACAGTGCTGCCAAGGAAGCTGGAATGGGCTGGATTTGTTTTGAATTCTAGGTTACTTTGGAAGGAAGCTGAAGATAAGCCAGAGTGGGTGAATGATCTAGATTTACTGGATGGCCTTGAGGATATAAAGAGTCCCCTATCTCTGCTGAAAGACCAGTCCATGGTAGAACCACTAGGAAGCTGCGGGCGCCAAGTTCTGGTTTGGTGGCTTCGTGTTGAAGCTCGTGCTGATAGCAAATTTCCTCCCGGGTGAGTCTTTATTCCTCAAACTATTATGTGACAATATGACATTTTGAGCTCTTATAATTTTAATACATTCGAGTAATCACCAGAGACATTCTTACTTTGATGAGTGTTAAAGCCAGTTGTGGCTTATGTTTAGTGGTGTCCGGTCATGTTAGATCTCAAGTATCTTCTCTTTTTGATCAGACTATTGAGTAAACATCTTTGGCATGCATAGATTTACTTTGTAATCAGTAATCAAGCAGATCTGAACTCTTTGAATTTTACGAACTGTAGTTGTTTTGTTCAGTGAGTGTAGCTGACTAGCAACATCCTAATCACCATTGCTTTAATTTTTTTTTTTTAAATTTGCGTTCAAATGTTACTTTATTTGATGTTTGTATTGATCTTTGAGTAGAATTGTTTCTCTATTGCAACATAAGAACTAAGCCTATAAGGTTGCATCTGGTCATCTTCCTGTATGCTTGTCTGTCACATATCCACACATTTGAACCTTACTCTTCTAAAAAGGTAAAATTCTATCTTTTCTCAACCGAAGTTTTTTATTTGTTATAACATGTGTAATGCATATATGACAGTGCAATGATGGTTAAACGCACATGTTAGTTTATGACTTGTTTTTTATTAAGCCGCCCCTGACGCTGTTGGTGGATGGATGTTTCCTTGTTAACTATCATGAGTTCAATTATGCTACTATATTCCCATGAAACTTACGTTAGCTTTCATATCCCTCTGTCCTGAGCCTAAAGTTTGTTGAGTTGTTGGCTTGTTGCTACAATAGCCTTATATGTCTTTCCTGTTTGTCGGCATGGCTGTGTTGTATTTAATTAATCATATTATATCTCATGATTAAAGTAAGGATTGGCTGAATGAAATGTTATCTCAATGAAGAAGTACAATTTTTAAGGCACAGTCCCTTGGGAAATTGGAGTGTCTTTGTTGCTTTTCTTTTTATTGAGTAGCTTTAGTTACTTTGGTTACTCAAATGATGCATCTATTTAAGGATCACACTTTGGAATGCCTGTAACAAAAGAGTCCTTGTGACTCTGTGTCTAGATCACCAAATAATCATACTGGGACAAGAATGGGTGCTTAGATTTATAAAAAAAAGCTTATCTCTATTCTGTGTTAAGGGGAAATGTTTAATGCCTCATTAACATGGGTTGATATTGAGGTAGGTTAAACATGCAGGTGGGTGCATGCACACATGCTTATGCTAGAGCAAGTTTGCATGTTATTGATCTTATGGAAAACAACCTCGTATTATGAAGATTTTTTAGGAAACTTTGACCTCAAATTCTTGGTTTTTACTTGCATTGTTCGTGTCTGCATGCTAAAACATTATCCAAAAAGAAGAAGGCAGAGAATAAGAAGTCTATTTAAACTGTCATACCATAAGATTTGTTCCTTGTAGCTGCATCAGCATATTTTTGGTTGCATGGAAAATGATAATAGTCATGGCGTTTGGAGTGGCTCTTGTGTTAACAAGTTGGTTTGTTTAGCATCAATCTTCTGTTTTGACACTTCAAATTTTCAATAAATTACCTATTTATGCCTTGTTCAATTGTTATTATCTAAAACTGCCCTGATCTAATTTTATTTGATGGCCAACACATGTAGTCTTCCAAATCTTTCTCCATAGGCCACAGGCAAACAATCATCTATCCACTGAAGTTGTGTATGTGCTATGGGCTAAGCACACCTCATTTCTGGCATGAGGGTGATGCTTATTAGCTCTTTTTACTTGAAGCAAGCATTCAGTACTAATTTATAGCTTCATACTTCTGTAATTTTTCTCCTAAACCAAATTTGTCAGCCATTGTCTATTGTAATTTCTGCATATCTGTAGTTCCTAAGGTTGTGCTTTGAACTCAAGGCAACTTTTAAATTCAGGAATGAATGTAACTCTCTAGAAATATTGAATATGTTTTGCCCTTCACTTAACCTACCTTCATTACGAGGTAATAGGAATATAGGATATGAATACTAAGGTCGGATTACTTGTTGCTCAATCTGTTTTGTCTTTATGACATGATGGGTTTTGCATGATTGTCTTATTTTAAGAACTTTGGCATCTGGTGACCAGATTTAAATGCTTTCTTTTTATTTCATCCAGATGGATAATCGACCCACCTTTGGAGATCACTGTCCCATCAAAACGCACACCATGGCCAGATTCTCCTCCCGAACTCCCTTCTAATGAAAAAGGAGAAGTTGGTGTCCAAGAGCATGCAATGAAGCGTATTCCAAAGGCTCGATCATCCAGATCAAAAAGAAGTTCTCGGAGTAAGAGAAAGCATGAAGCAAAAGTGATAGACACAGAGGTTGCTGCAAGGAATTCTGGAAAAAATTGAAATGTTAGCCAAGGATATATATGCTATGTGAATTTGGACAGCTGAACTTCAGCTCCAAGAATTTAGATACTGAGACAGAGATGCAGATGGTCATTTGTTTACCTGGTGATCGGTACATATGAATAGGCCTGTCCGTTGGATACGTGCTTTTGCAGTTCAAGCTAGTCTTAAGTATCTACAAATTTCATTTCGTTTGATTTGTTGTCGGGGGTGATTGCATTTCTCTTTTCGTGGAAGAGGCATGCATGTCAACTAAGGAAGACCTGCTACATAGTTACCTTGCAGGAAGCTTGTATATTACATGCTTCAAATTTTATACATGACCTTCTGATAGAAATTTTAAAAAAATGTTGTTCAGTTATTGGCTTTGGTAGAATAATACTTATTGTAATAAAATTTCAATTCTTTGCAAAAAGTTTCAGTGTGCTCTTCACTTCCTCAGAAGAATCCACCGAAAGTAAGCACATGGATGCTGATACCATAACTTTTAAATACTTTACTCTTTGCTAGCCTGTTTTTGCACATAAAGAAAGTTAAAGATATTTTTTCTTTCACATTTGTCCTTTTTCTCCATAGAACAAGTAGCTATAGATAGAATCCTGAGAATGGATCAGTGGCATTGCCGTCAGAGTAGTTTAGATAGGTTCCTTTCCTTGAGTTGGCTGCATCTACATTCAAATCAAAGGAAAAGAACAGAGGCTGACCTGCCATAATTTATCTGCTGAAGAAGCAGGGAACTTGTGGAGAGCACAGCCCATTCCTTGTTCCAATAGACAAGGAGAGAGATGGCTTAGAATAATGACATTGATTATTCAGTCAATTGTCTAAAATGGGAAGTATGGCACAACTTTTAACATTCACTTGGCACTGACAATATGTTTTCAGATAAAAAGATGAATAGTTTCTAAAGTGGCAAAAGATTTCGATTCTGAACATCTGGGTGGGAAGATTCTATAATTTAAATGTTGTTTATTGATGTTTTCAAAAATTTTAAAATAAATCTGTTGACGGCTGATTTTGGTCTCAGGGTAATATGGGAATATCACCTCCGAGGGAATCCTCCTTCAACTGTGAATTTGTTTGGTTATGGGGAACCAAAGGCAAATTTAGCGGGAAACGAAAATATACCAATCAGACAAGGTGATTTAACGTGGTTCGGTGGATTTTTGGGATCCGACCTACGTCTACGGACAAGAACAGGATGGTACTTTTTTATTACTCAAATACACTCTCAGACCTCTCCTTTGCTCTTACAAATTGGAACTTTTATCTCTCACTCTTGTGATGATTTTCAGATCATGCCTTCAACTTGTGCTCTACCCTCCTATTTATAAAAAACAGGAATCGGACTCCTTCTCTTACAAGGGTTCCTAATTGAGTCAACCTCCTTCTGCCACAAGGTTTCCTAATTTCAAACTACCTTACTTCCTTTATCCTATTAGGATATTAACTTATTACTTTACCCCATTAAAGTAGGACAACTTATCCCTTTTCTACAAGAATAGGATGTTTTATCTTCTTGAGCACGCCTTGTCATGTGCTCGGTCTTCATGAGGTCGGTCACGATAACCATTTGAACTGAGAATGCTGCTGTCGATCTGATAATGCTCGGTCATCCGATCTCAAGTGCTCGGCCATTTAGTATAAAGTGCTCGGCCTCTTACCGTCAAGTTGTCGGGTCGGCTTTAACGGTCTCGATCAATAGAGTTACCCCTTTTACCCCTGTCGTGTTGTTTAAATAACATAGTGCCCGAAAAACACCATCAACATCTGTCCCCTAGTTATCGGTAACAACGAGTTTGTGAGTTGATGCCGGGAACTATAAAAAAAAATGGTGTGCTGATCGCCTTGCTGGTGGTCGCTCCAGAAATCACCAAGAAATCGTCTTTGCCATCAACTAAGTCTTCTATTTCTATCTTCATATCCTCGGTTTATTGGAGATGCTGACTCTATTCAGAATGATTCTCCACCTCAAAGCAAATTGCTTACTTGGGTCGTTCCATCAGGAGATGAAGTTCCTCTTGTTGTCCAAACTAAAAATGACTCCTCCTCTGTAATATATGTACCAGAGATTTGGGGGTCCTGACCCCTGACTGATCCAATCTCGATTGTGAGGAGAAAATTTTGCCTCTGAGCTAAGGATGATGTGCTCGGTGGCATGTGATCCTGTCTCGAGCTGTGAGAGATGCTCGGGCCTGGGGGAACGTTACGTCCCCAGTCCGAATGACTGACTCGGTGGGACGCAACCCGACCCCGAGCTGAGAACGACACTTGGACCTGAGGGAATGTTATGTCCCCAGTCCGAAGGGCTGACTCGGTGGGACGTACCCCGACCCCGAGCTGTGAAAGACACTTGGTCCTGGGGGAATGTTACGTCCCCAGTCCAAAGGGCAGACTCGGTGGGACATGGCCCAACCCCGAGCTGTAAGAATCACTTGGTCCTGGGGGAATGTTACGTCCCCAGTCCAAAGGGCAGACTCGGTGGGACATCGCCCGACCCCGAGCTGTAAGAATCACTTGGTCCTGGGGGAATATTACATCCCCAGTCCAAAAAAACTGACTCGGTGGGACGTAACCCGACCCCGAGCTGAGAAAGGCACTTGGACCTGGGGGAATGTTGCGTCCCCAGTCCAAAGAAGTCGACTCGGTGGGACGTAACCCGACCCCGAGCGAAGATAGACACTTGGATCTGGGGGAATGTTACGTCCCCAGTCCAAAGAAGACCGACTCGGTGGGACGTAATCCGACCCCGAGCTGAAAGAAAGACTTGGCTCTGGGGGAATGTTACATCCCCAGTCCAAAGAAGCCGACTCGGTGGGACGTAACCCGACCCCGAGCTAAATAAACCATAAGGCCTCGACGGAATAAAATTCAGCCACGAGCCGAATAACCAAGCGGCCTCGGCGGAACGAAATCCAGCCCCGAGCCGAATAAACAAACGGCCTCGGCGGAACGAAATCCAGCCCCGAGCCGAATAACCAAGCGGCCTCGGCGGAACGAAATCCAGCCCCGAGCCGAATAAACAAGTGGCCTCGGCGGAACGAAATCCAGCCCCGAGCCGAATAACCAAGCGGCCTCGGCGGAACGAAATCCAGCCCCGAGTCGAATAAACAAGTGGCCTCGGCGGAACGAAATCCAGCCCCGAGCCGAAACAAACATCGATCTCGGCGGTACAAGAGCAGACCCGAGCCGGAAAGAAACATCGGTCTTGGCGGTACAAGAGCAGACCCGAGCCGTAAGGAAACATCGGTCTCGGCGGTACAAGAGCAGACCCGAGCCGTAAGGAAACATCGGTCTCGGCGGTACAAGAGCAGACCCGAGCCGTAAGGAAACATCGGTCTCGGCGGTACAAGAGCAGACCCGAGCCGTAAGGAAACATCGATCTCGGCGGTACAAGAGCAGACCCGAGTTGGAACGAAATATCGGTTTCGGCGGTACAAGAGCAGACCCGAGCCGTAAGGAAACATCGATCTCGGCGGTACAAGAGCAGACCCGAGTCGGAAAGAAATATCGGTCTCGGCGGTACAAGAGCAGACCCGAGCCGTAAGGAAACATCGGTCTCGGCGGTACAAGAGCAGACCCGAGCCGTAAGGAAACATCGGTCTCGGCGGTACAAGAGCAGACCCGAGCCGTAAGGAAACATCGATCTCGGCGGTACAAGAGCAGACCCGAGTCGGAACGAAATATCGGTCTCGGCGGTACAAGAGCAGACCCGAGCCGTAAGGAAACATCGATCTCGGCGGTACAAGAGCAGACCCGAGTCGGAAAGAAATATCGGTCTCGGCAGTACAAGAGCAGACCCGAGCCGTAAGGAAACATCGGTCTCGGCGGTACAAGAGCAGACCCGAGCCATAAGGAAACATCGATCTCGGCGGTACAAGAGCAGACCCGAGTCGGAAAGAAATATCGGTCTCGGCGGTACAAGAGCAGACCCGAGCCGTAAGGAAACATCGGTCTCGGCGGTACAAGAGCAGACCCGAGCCGTAAGGAAACATCGGTCTCGGCGGTACAAGAGCAGACCCGAGCCGTAAAACAAATATCAACAAAACGGACTCGGCGATACAAGAGCAGACCCGAGCCGTAAAACAAATATCAATAAAACGGACTCGGCGGTACAAGAGCAGACCCGAGCCGTAAAATAAATATCAAAATTATTGTGTGGGCCACAACAAACAAGCATAAATAAATGTCAGCCTAAGACAGAAGAAGTTTTACTCACATTTTTGGGATCCGTTGTCTTTCTTGCAACTCTACAAGGGTCACTACAAGTAAGGCTCTTCTTAATACGTCCTCTCTGCATCTCAGCATTCCACGCATCCGACCGGATGACTTTCGCTATCAACATGGTCGTCCTCAAAAATCGAATGGTCTATGTACTCACTGAGATAGCCTTCTTTCACCAAGTCTTCCACCTGCTCACGCAGGTCTTTGCACCCATTCGTGGTATGTCCCTTTACGTTATGGTAGATACAGTAAGCCCTACTATTTTCCTCCTCAATAGGGAACCTCCTCAAATTAGGCTCGGCCAACAGACCTTTATTCTGGATTTCCCGAACTATCTGGGCCATAGGTTTGTTCAGGGGGGTGTATAATGTCCTCCCCACGACACGGTTGACTTGGAAATGTGACTTTATCTCTTGAGCATGACTACTCGGAGGTGTCAGTCTGAGTTTCTTCTGGTCCGGGATTGGTCTCCTCAAATTTCTAATCGAATCCCACTGATTGTCTGACCTGAGTATCTTAGCCTTTCGGGTGTCTACTCCCCAGACAATCATTTTCTCTTCCTCTATTAAGATAAACTTCCTGGCCAACTCCAGGGCAGTGGCATAATCCGATATGTCTTGAATCCTCAGGTGAGTCCAGAACTTCCCGACCTTCAGACCTCCCTTGAGACTTTCTAGCGCTTCCGATGACTCGTACGCTCCGACCTCGAGCACCAAATTGTGGTACCTTTCGATAAAATTCTTCAGAGGTTCATCGTCTCCTTGCTTCATGAGCCGGAGTTCTCCAATCGTCTTTCTGGGGACACAAGCCCCCTTGAAGTGTCGTATAAATGACTTTTTCAGTTGTGTGAAGCTGCTGATGCTTCTTGAGGCTAAGCTCCTGTACCATAGAATGGCCGGTCCGGCCAGAGTTAGGGGGAACACTTTGCAGATGGCGTCCCCTGTTACCCCTTGTACCTCCATTAGCAGGACGAAACTCTCAATGTGGGTTTTAGGGTCGGTATGGCCCTTGTACGGTGCCATGGTCGGCATGTTGAATCGCTTCGGGAACTGTGCTGACCTTATCTCTTCCGTAAGGGGAGACCCCTTTTCCTCGCCTCGGGTGTCTCCCGCGCCGGTCTTGAGGCCTTCTCCCCATCTGGTCATCTTTTTTCTCAACCAAGACTTTATTTCACGGGTTGTGCCCCCGTGTCGCCTTCTGTGTCCTTCTGTTCGCCTGTCGCTTCGGGCGTGGCGTTCTTTAAACCCGGAGGTCTCTTGTACGTCTTCGTTATACTTTCTATCCTCCCTCTCGGAGTTGTAAAAACTGTCGGAGGAGGGGTCGGGTGATTGTTCCTCCTCTTCTTCTTCCCATGTGTCTTCTGATCGTGGCTCTCTTCCTACCACCTCAGATCTTATCCCATAAGGGCCTCTCTTTCTGGGTCCCTCGTCTTCGCTTATATCTACTACTCTTTTCCCTTTTTCCTTCTCTTTCCTCTTCTGGCCGGCCCCGGTTTCAGGTTCCTCGTTGTTGGCTCCTTCCATTCTTTCTAGTCGATCCATCATAGACCTCATGTTATCTTCCATCTTTTTCATCCAGTCCATTGCCGGACCTCCTGATTGGTGATTTCCGCCTTCCGCCATTTGTCTTATCACGTGAACTGCTTTTTGTGAAGTTCCCCACAGACGGCGCCAACTGTTGACGGCTGATTTTGGTCTCAGGGTAATATGGGAATATCACCTCCGAGGGAATCCTCCTTCAACTGTGAATTTGTTTGGTTATGGGGAACCAAAGGCAAATTTAGCGGGAAACGAAAATATACCAATCAGACAAGGTGATTTAACGTGGTTCGGTGGATTTTTGGGATCCGACCTACGTCTACGGACAAGAACAGGATGGTACTTTTTTATTACTCAAATACACCTCTCAGACCTCTCCTTTGCTCTTACAAATTGGAACTTTTATCTCTCACTCTTGTGATGATTTTCAGATCATGCCTTCAACTTGTGCTCTACCCTCCTATTTATAATAAAAACAGGAATCAGACTCCTTCTCTTACAAGGGTTCCTAATTGAGTCAACCTCCTTCTGCCACAAGGTTTCCTAATTTCAAACTACCTTTACTTCATTTATCCTATTAGGATATTAACTTATTACTTTACCCCATTAAAGTAGGACAACTTATCCCTTTTTTACAAGAATAGGATGTTTTATCTTCTTGAGCACGCCTTGTCATGTGCTCGGTCTTCATGAGGTCGGTCACGATAACCATTTGAACTGAGAATGCTGCTGTCGATCTGATAATGCTCGGTCATCCGATCTCAAGTGCTCGGCCATTTAGTATAAAGTGCTCGGCCTCTTACCGTCAAGTTGTCGGGTCGGCTTTAACGGTCTCGATCAATAGAGTTACCCCTTTTACCCCTGTCGTGTTGTTTAAATAACATAGTGCCCGAAAAACACCATCAACAAAATCTATTTTCTTAAATTTTAAATTGATGTTATTAGTATATTTTACAAAATCCTAATATAAATAAATAAACTTAAAATTATGGAGAATTTTTTTTAAATCTATTTTATTTACCCACCTAAATCATCGTGATCTTCGAGTCACTGCTGCCTACGGCACACTTGCATATGTGCCTTACATCATTCATGCAACTGTTGACATCTAAAACTCAGTGCCGGTATTAAATATCGATATCCATTTATCGGGGGAGATGAAACACATGGGTAACGATTTGCAAGTTTATGATTTATTAAATCCTATACAGTTGCAAGTGATGCAGATTTGCCTAGAAGTAGAACAAATGAATGAATTTCGTATCCGGTGGGCGGCATAGGGGTATTTTTTATTTTTTATTTTTATAACCAAGCATAGGGGTATTTAATGCCCCTGAAAAAACTACCAAATTGGCAAATTCTATCTGATTTCAAGGAGATACTATCAAGTTGTGGACTAGATTGCGTATTATTTTGTAGCTCGATGAATTGAGATGCAAGTGGGCTTACACTCGTGAAATAAAATTTAATGATAATGAGAGATTCTTTGGTGCAACAGTGGTATGGATGACGTGGTATTATAAGTCAATTAAAAAATGACATATAGAGTTTCTTCACTTATTTTTTAGTTATTTTTTAATTTTTAGCACGCGTGGCAGTTGATGATTGGTTTGTTGCATGAGTGACGTGGTACCACTGTTGCATAGAAGAATTTCTCCTTTGACTAAAAAATAGGTGAAAAAACTCTATATGTCATTTTTTAATTAACTTGTGGTACCACGTCATCTATATCACTGTTGCACCAAAGAATCTCTCCCGAAAGAGAGCCATGCTGATACTTAGCCCACTACTGATTTGCTGAAATATTCTGCAGCAACTCATCAATGAAAATAATTATTTCAGAGAAGCACATGCATTTCTGATTCAATCCATTTTCTTCAGTTTAAATTCTGATTATAGCCTAACCCAGCTCTTTTTCATAATTTATTTGTGTAAGATTTTACTTCATTGGATTGGACCAAAAAAAGTTCCTGTCTGTTAGCACGCAGTTCGAATTTGACAGTGATTTTGAAGTGAGCAAGCAAAACCCCAAGCTCTAAGGAACCTGTAAAGCCGCCTGACGTGGCAAAAACCCATTTGCTCAGAGGCGTTCCTGCCACCCCCATTTCCCCATTATGCTTTTTCCATGAAAATTCCTAATTACCATATGGCAAAATAAAAAGGCTTGTCTATATAATTTCTAGTTACCAAAAACGACCCACCATCCCTCAATTTTATCATTCTTCAATAATCTTACTCTCTTCTTTATTTTATTTTACCTTAAATCCCTCACCAAACTCTTGAATATTAAATTATTTTCCTTTTCCTATATAAACACATCAACTTTCTCCTTTATCTTCACCGCCTCTTCATCAATCTCTCTTATCTTGCTGTTGAAGAAAAACACAAAATGGCAACCATGTCTATGCTCTTAGCCATATCCACTCTTCTCTACCTATTCTTCATCTCATCATCCGCCACTGACATGTCCATAATCACTTACAACAACAATCACGATCGTTCATCAAGCTGGCGAACAGATGATGAGGTGATGACCATCTACCAAACATGGCTAGCAAAGCATGGAAAAACTTCTAATGGGATAGTAGCAGGAGAGAACGAGAAGAGGTTTCAGATTTTTAAGGATAACTTGAGGTTCATTGATGAACATAACTCTCTGAACCGCACCTACAAGGTGGGTTTGAACAAGTTTGCTGATTTGACCAACCAAGAGTATCGTGCCATGTTTTTGGGCACGAGGAGTGACGCTAAGCGTAGACTCATGAAGTCCAAAGTTGCAAGCCAACGTTACGCTTTTAAGGCCGGTGACGAGTTGCCGGAATCTGTTGATTGGAGAGAACAAGGAGCAGTTAATCCCGTTAAAGATCAAGGATCCTGTGGTAATTCTCTCTTTCCTTTCCTTTCAACTTTCTTTCAGTTGGAGCCACGTGTGTTTTTTCTACGTAACCTTGCATGCAGCTGCAGGTCCCATGAGGTGAGGTTAGGATTAGGATTAGGATAAGGGAGTTACATAAAAACACTGACGTCATGTGGGGTTAAGTCCAGTCTAGTAAGAACAAAACCGACCTTATCTATAATTATAGATTTAAACCCGGTCCACAGTTAAACCAAACTAATCCTAGTTAAAGCCCATCTAAACTGGACATCATTTTGGACTGGACCGACCCACTTGTCTGCCCAAACCCAACTGTATTCCATCTCTACTCTCGTTTAGATTAAAATCCAATTTCTTGAACTTAGACGCCCTGTTAAATCTTTTTTGGTATAAGTTTTTTTTTTTTATGAATTACGATCATAGTTACCAAGTAAAAATTTATATGTAACAAATTTTAACTGTTTATAGGTGTGTGATACAGTGATAGAAAATTATAAAAAAATAAAATAAAATAAAATATCAATTGATCCAAATTCATTTTTTTGTGTTGTGAGCAGGAAGTTGCTGGGCATTCTCGACAGTAGCTGCAGTGGAAGGAATAAACAAAATAGTAACCGGGGGACTAATCTCTCTATCAGAACAAGAACTAGTAGACTGTGACAGTAAATACAATGCTGGATGCAATGGAGGTCTCATGGACTACGCCTTTCAGTTCATCATTCAAAACGGTGGCATGGACTCTGATCAAGACTATCCTTACCTTGGCGCTCAAAGAAAGTGTGACCCAACTCGGGTCTGTAAACACTCAAGACTAATAATCTCTAGTTTCTTTTCCTCAAAATTTTGAATTCTGATGTTTTCCCCCCTCGAATTTCGATGTTGCAGAAGAATGCTAAGGTTGTTAGCATTGATGGGTACGAGGATGTATCAGCTGGTGATGAGATGTCGTTAAAGAAAGCTGTGGCACATCAACCCGTGAGTGTTGCCATTGAAGCTAGTGGCAGGGCTTTTCAACTCTACGAGTCGGTAAGCTTTTATATTGATCATATCAAACGGTAACTTGTTCTAAAAGAAATTGCAATATTTCAATTCAAGCGATTCATTCACTTTCTTTTGGTTTTCACAGGGAGTTTTTACTGGAGAGTGTGGATCAGAACTTGACCACGGTGTTGTAGCAGTTGGATATGGCACAGAAAAAGGGGTGGATTACTGGCTTGTGAGGAACTCTTGGAGCAGCAACTGGGGCGAAAACGGATACGTTAAATTGCAGCGTAATGTGTTGGATACAAACACCGGCAAGTGTGGAATTGCTGTGGAGGCTTCTTACCCTACCAAGAATAGCCAAAATGCATTTAAGCCTTACACCAGTGCTTGAGCATCTTTGTGTTTTGGCTGTGATGGGTTTAGAGAAGAAAAAGATCAAGATTATGGGAGTTGCAAAAAATGATGTCTAGTGTTATAGTCTGTCGTTTTTTTGATTAGATTCATGACCAAGTTATTTTGTTATTTGGATGATGTTTGTTGTAAATAGGGTCTCTTTTCATTTGACAGACAGGGCATTAAAAATTTATATTGTTGTGATTCAATGTCATTTCCTTTCAGAGTCTGATATCAATTAATGAAGTTGTTTCATTGTTTTCATTTGCTGCTAATTTTTAGCCAAGAGTTCCATTTATGGTCTTTTTAAGGATACATATTCATACAGTGATACAGATAGAATGATCACAAACACTCTTCTGTCAGCACCTATAATAACAAGTACCAACATATGGTTGAATTTGAACCTTCTTGTTTCAAAAACTTATCCATTTCATGTATTAAAAGGGGATAATTGTTTTCATCACCATGACAAAGATTTGGTTAAGTTGTTGAGCTTGAGATGGGGAATTCACACCTCATAACAGAGGTGGGACAAAGAGTTATCGCAACATGCCTAAAGCTTTTTCCTCACCTATCTTCTCCATGCGGTAAAAAATGAAACAACTTGCTGAATTCTCTTCCAAATGAAGTGACTCTTTAATGGTACCTTTCTTTCTGCTGTCTCAAACATTCATTTATTATCAATAGTTTTGTTGTTATCAATTAGGTATATATTTATGTGTCACTTCTTGTATTAAGGTGTTGTCAAAGTTGGTTGCTAAATCAGCTTTTGTTAGTTTCACGTTTGTTCGGATAAGTATTTGGAAGACTTTGCATGAAGAAATCAGAAGTAAGTTTGTGTTGAGTTCGTTAGTGGAACGCCCGTGTTAACGTTTTTGAGTCACGTTCGTCATTGGGTTCGAACGAAATCTTTCAGAGGCTTCGCGTTCATGGTGCGTTCGTCAGGACGCTCGAACGGTTTTGCAGAACGGCTCGCTTTCAGCAAGCGTTCTTGTGGCGTTGGAACGACTGTGCGTAAGTGGGTTATTTTAGACGCGTTTTTGAACTAGTTTTGCACAAGGAAAAACCTATATTTGCCCTACCTATTTAAATAAACCCTTAACCACTTTAACCAGTTGAAGAAACACAATTTAGAGAGCGTCCATACACTTTGTTTATTCCTTCTTGATTTTCACCTTAAAGACTTCCTTGATTATCTTGTCTTCTTTGTCTTGGTGATATTGATGTTTGATTGACCATCAACACAGAAACACAATTCTAACTCAATTTCTTAAGCCTTCAGAGTTCTCAATGAGGAAGATTGGTAGTCGGAGTTCCGGCGTTGTGAGTTCGTATGGTTGATCCACTCAAAAACTTCAGAGGTTCTGGAGAAGACCGCTTGGTGCGGGTTCGGGAAGTTCTTCGAATTATTACAGTCTAGAGGTATTCGAGTCGGTGAAGTTGTAAACATATGTCATATACCATCGCTGTATGTTTTTCTCATTATAGTAGATTTGACTGATAGGCTATATACTCAGAATTGTTTTTCTCTGTTAAGAGTTTTTCACTTCCACATATAAGTTCTTGGCAGAACTGGGAGAGAACGAACACCCAACCTAATATAACTTTCCTGCCAGTCACAACCCGTTTTACAAAGCTTTCCAAGTAGCATACCCATGCCGTTAATCGCAACTCCTAAGCTCAAGTGTAAATTTTAAGGTCCTAATCCACACATGCAACCCTTTCCTTGAACAACAAATAACAGTGAAAGTAAAATCTTCTGAGACCATCTCAAAGCAAATGCAATTTTCAGCCATTTTGGAACCTTTACAGACCAATAAAGAGACACTGCAAATATTTGATAGACGCTAATGTCAACTTATGACAGCAAATTTAGCAACAACCTCACCAGTAATCCTACAGAGCTAAACCACGATTAAAAGACAAAAATACTTTTGATAGTGAACACATCAAGTAACAGACAGAATGATGCCTGCCAATCTGCCACACAAGGCAAAATATTCATTATAAAACTAGTTTGTACGGCTTATAATTTTATAAAATTTATCATTTCCATTTAATCAATAGTCAAGCAATACACTTTTGAAGAAGAGAAAAAAATGATCAATAGCTTAAAAGAAACTTCGATGAAAATTCTCAAGGGCAAATTTCTAAAGGAGATAATGTCATTTTCAGCTGAACTACGGAAAAAGTATAAAATTAAATTTCAATGCAATCCAATTCTCTTCTTGACCACCATTTTCCTTAGTAGGGCACAAAGTTAGTGGATCAACTTCGAAGCAACAACAATGTAACATGGCCCTTCTATACAAAAGGATCTTTACGGAAGGGGGGAAAATCTGCAAACACTTTGATTCCCTACTCTAAATTTTCTACCATAGCATATGAATGCATGCCAGTAAGAGAACAATCATTCAATGTGCCAAAACTAGTTCTCAAGATATTTTTTACTACCACCACATCCTTAAAGTGCTCCTGATGTCAACTAAAATAGGCAGAATAGAAAGAAATTAGCCACTCTGCCTGTGTGACTTAAAAAGAAGCATATGTAATTCCCTCTATCTGATGACCTCAATCCTTAGAGCTCATGGCATCAGATGAAGATAGCCTCTTTCCATGATATCGCTGTAAAAAGTAGAGAACAAGTTTTAATACACAAGAACAATAAATAGAGCAAAAAACATAAACAGATGCACTGCAGTCACAATGAAAAATAAATTTAAGGATACATGCTTTCCGAAAGAGAATGGAACATATTTGTACTTGATCATGTGTGTAAAATCTCTATCAATACACCTCTATAGTCAATTCTAACGCATAATTTTGCTTCAGGATCAAGTAAAGTGCCGAATATTTTTATCATTCCGATCAAAATCAGATGAAAAAAATCTAGACTATCCCAAAGCAAAAGGCCAAACTTATCAGAATTTGAACTCCGGCAAACTGCCTTTGAAATGATTTTCATTTGTCAGTTATCTCGGTTATGTCTCTACACAACTCTAACTTGTCCCGAGTAACCACATTTGTTAACATGTCGGCTGTATCTCTGCACAACAAACTTCATTGTGTCTCTACACAGTACTTTTGTGCTATGTCTCTGCACAACACATTTAACTGTGTCTATACACATTACTCTTCTGTTATGTCTCTGCACAGCACATTTCCGCTGTAATGTTTCTTCACCTATTTATTCTTCAGTGCCTTCTTTCCTTACGGGAAACTCTCTGGCTCCCCCTCATCAGTAAGCAGAATATATTCGGATCTCGTATATCCGGTTGATGGAATCCTTCCTCACTCAGATCTTCTTGTCTAAGATCCACTGATTTCAGGAGGTCTGTCATCATCCAAATTTGTGGATGATCATGTAGCTTCTAGTGTAGCGGGTTGCGGCTCCCCTAGCGCAACACTCTCTTATGTAGCTTCCGATAGAGCATGATGTGTCTCCCCCTCCTTGACATCCTTATCTGTCTCATCTAGTTCTGCTTCTGAAATTTCATCGTGCACCATATCTGTGGTCAATTATGCTAGTGTTAGGTCTGGATTTATGTCGACACTAGAATTGGAAGATATTTTGGGCTTTTCAATGTCTTATATTGTCCGGTCTTCAAGAAACTCTACATTCTGACTTCTGATGACCATCTTTTCCTTTGTATCCCATAGTATGTATCCAAATTCTTCATCTTCATAGCCTAGGAATATACATAGAGTTGTCCTTGCATCGAACTTTTGTCTGAACTCTTTGGATGCATGTGCAATGGCTAAACAGTCGAATACTCTAAGGTGATAGTGGGAGAGATTCTTATCAGACCACACTTTCTCCAGAATCTCATAATTCAGCGGTAGACATGGTGATCTGTTTATCAGGTAGCATGCGGCACGAACAGGTTCTCCCCAGAATGGCTTTGGCAGCTTAGCCAAGCTGATCATGTTTCCGACTTTCTTCATAATGGTGCGATTCATTCTTTCAGCTACACCATTATGATATGGGGTGTGTGGAACAGCTCTATCATGTTGAATGTCATGTCTCCTGCAGTACGCATCGAACTCCCTAAAACTGTACTCGCCTCCATTATCTGTGCTGATGCACTTCAGCTTCTTCCCTGTTTCACGCTCTACTATGGCGTGCAACAGCTTGAACTGATCTATGACCTAATCTTTTGTCTTCAGGAAATACACTCAGATTTTTGGAGAAACATCATCAATGAAAGTCAGAAAATTCTTGTTACCGCCTAATGAATCAACCTTCAGCAGGCGCGTGGGGCGCGTGGGCGCATGAGATGCTCCTCTACCGGCGCGTGCAGGAACGTGATGACTCCTTGGACCTCCGTTCAATCACCGGAAAAACCAATGTGCTCTTCTCGACATGAACAAGATGATGGTATGCTCAAAACTAATTTTTGACAACTTTCCCGAAACCCGAATTTTCCGAAACGAGTTCCATTCTTCGGTTTTAAAACCTTAATGTATAACTAAAGTTACCAATACCACTTTTTGTGATTCTCTAATTACTGAAGAGTGTTTATGAGGAAAAACCGATTCTATTACTATAAGAATGGAATTTACAAGTGTTTAAATTTTACAAAAAATTTCACTCTCTCCACACTCTCAAAACTTTCTTTACTTGAAGCTTTCTGTTTGGGATGATTTGAGCTCTCAAATGAGCTCTCTATTTATAGCCAAAGTAATGACTATAATGTCAACACATTTTAATGTAATAGTTGGTGGTTACATCAAAACCTTTACAATGGTGGATGTGGTGGCATTAATGGAGAGGGTAGCTAATGGAGAAGGTAGCTGGATTCTTTCACAAAGGTACCAGGCAACATCTGTTAAAATGCTGTTGGTATAACTGTTGTTTCATACTGTAGAGGATGTCATTGATTACTACAACCAGAAAAGATGTGTAGATGGGAAAGCTCTTGTTCTCCCAAGTCATATTGTCAGTCTCAGTTTCATTGAAATGTCGTTACATTTTAATTGCTATAATTCATCATTCTAACCAGTAATTTTTTTCTGCTTTCCTTAAAGGTATGTCAAATACCTTGAGCATACCTTAACATACATATTTCAACTGAGAAATTCAGCCCTCGCGTGGGTACAGCACTGATCCCTCTCGCCAAAAGCTTCAACTTAACCATCAAGAATCTGTTGAAATTATGATTTTACAAGTGCATGCTCAGGAGATTTCGGCTTCTCGGATGCCTTTATTGGATCAGGCCCTATGTCACTATCTCTAATCACAGTGGTGTGTATCCATGTCAGTTATTTTGATGATATTGTGATATTGTGAGCTGCAGCCGCTTACGATTGTAGTAAATAGAAAGTTATATATATTTGCACAATACTGTGATAGAACTATTTGTATTGTGAAGATCTTTTGTTTGAATATGCGACATATTTCAATTCCACTTGTTTGATAACCATATTTATGATCCCATGCTTGTTTGGTTTATTTCAACAATATAGATTAGCTGCGTTTGCAAGTCTTTCCATTGTGTCAGTTTCCATGACACTTCAACTGTGTTATACATAAATGTTTTCCATCGTTTACAGGAATTCTGTTCTCAACGAGGAAGGATCCGAAAACTAAGGATTTAATGGTAAATGTTTATTCCAGTTATATGTTTATAATTTCCCATGACAACTTCATGGAGTGAATAATTTTGATGTATGATTTGAGATTGCTGGTTTTGTATATGCAGCCAGAAGACTTCTGAATTAATGCATCAAGGAAAGGGATTGTGGTTTTTGCTTTGCCAGGGGAGCCTGGTCTAAGAGAATTGGTGGGGAACTTCAAAGTCCATTTCCATGACCGCCAAGGAGATATCTATTGGTTTGTGAATTATGTAATTTTTTTTCCTTTTTTATGTTGGTATTTAATTAGTTAATATATGAACAAGTAGTAGTCATTTTCATGAAAGGTTCAAGGATCTTTTACTAAATGGACATGGCGGTTTCTATGCTATTATCAGAGAGCAGCAGCTGACACAATCCCCTTATCATTATCATGGATCATTATGAGAAACCTTTGCTTTTAATTTAATAATTTGTTTCATGTACAAGAAATTATTTTACTTTCTAGGAATTTGTTTCCTCATATCATGTATTCTTATCCCCGTTTTTCAAATTGCTTGCAGCTGGTTAAACACAACTAATGACCGAGAACAGAAAATATTGGCTGGTTCTGATCTTGATGGGAAAATCTTCCATTGGTATATATTTATGATATTAGATGTTTTAACATTTTAAGGCATGGTTCTCTTCTCCCACTTTGTTATTTTTCTGCTTTCTAATTCTTGAGTCTTCTCTATTGACCTGTTGGCTCTAGTTCGAAGAAAAAAAAGGCCGCCTCCTGGATTCCAGGTTGAGATTGTGATGATAGTGATGGTACCTTCGCAACAAGGACTAAAGCTGATTCCGCCAAAAAAAGACAAGACAGTAGCGCAAATTATGCTTCAGTTCCAATTGGTGGAGTGGAAGCTGGTTCCAAACACAGTAAAGTCATTAAAAATGAAGACCACGACATTATGTTCTCAGACAGTGACGGAGAGGAAGCCTGTACTTCAAAGAGCAGGCAAGCTCATGCTGCATCTGGAAGGGAATCAGCTCCACATGGGCTTGTATCTAATTCCATGGCAGATAATGAATCACAGAGAGATGGTCAGTTGTCTCTCAGGAATGACGAGCAAAAAGTGAAAAACATTTCTAAATATCAAATCAATGGCTACTGCTGATGCTTCAGTTTTCAGCATCGGAGATGATGAAGATTATGAAAGTGAGTGAAGCATATTGGGAATCACTGTTGCCTAAAACTGTCAGAGAAACAATTGTACATAATCTCAGCAATAACAAATTACAAGACCCTTGTGAGAATTTGGGTTTGGGAAAATCAAATGTCGATTACATTCATTTGTTGCAATTATTTTTTAGCAATTATTCGTTAATATTTTATTCAGCAACTCTACATAGCCATGTCCCCTTCATTGCCTTTTCCTTTAACGTAAAAATTACAAATCCACAAGCATTTTTTTTTCTCTTATGCTTGTTAAAAATCAAAGACAAAGACCTATTTCAAACTTCACGAATCCAATCAGAATCATCAATTCATTTGGAACAGGAATATATACGTCTTTCTTGACAGCCTCGCAGAATATTCACCAACCAGTCCTCCAAATTTCAAATTCCACCCCAAAATTAACCAAATATAACCCAAGCTAAATAATACCAATATTCACCAGCTATGCGATAAGGCAGCGATGATTTCCACAACATTGGAGTCAACATCAATATAGCCTAGTGACTAACTACTCTTGGCATAGAGCTTTTTTTTTTCTTGTGATATTAGCCAACACAACAAGTGGCCACCAAATATTGGAAAATTTCCTATTTAGACTTTGACCCAATCAAAGGATTCAAAGACGAAGCTACTTGTAACTCTTTCCACATGAATCTCCTACATGAAATATCTAACTTGAACTCATTAATATGTATTAGTGGCACACCATCACAGCTCTACATAATCCAAGCTACATTATGATTACCTCTGAGACCAAAAAATACAGAAATATAATTAGAACTTCAATAGATTTTGTTCAGCGATTCCCAATTCTCCCAACCAAACTGAAGAAAAGGGTCATTGGAGAAAGAAAGAATATCAAAAGAACAGATTGTAGGAATGAATCCATATAAGCTTTGGCAGATAACAGCATTACAGCAAGCAGCAATAACATAACACTTTAACAATTCATTTTCTGTCAGCTTTGCATTTCACAGCTTACAAAAATTTTAACAAATAATACTATAAATAAAGAACCCAAAACAGGCTTAAAACATGAAAACAATTCAATCTATCAAACCACAGTCATTGTGTGTCTAGAGGAAGAGTAATTTTATCAACTCTCGAACAGGTCAATCATAGATTGTCAGTAGAACTGCTTTCACCATTCGACCATCTTCTAAATGTGCAAGGTACCAAATTCCTACCAGCCAAGAGACCCAACTTTACCCTAAAATATGCAAATCTACCGACACCATTTGCTGAAGCATCGGCGCCATTAACTTGGCCAGCCATCATTGGAAAGTCCAAACCACTTTCTAGCACTCCGCCATCACTGCCACTTGCATCCAGGACATCAACCTCTTCAGCATCCAAGTTAACCACCAAGGACCCTCTACGTTGTTTCAACCACTCTGCAACTTCGCCACTCACTCCTCTACATTTCTTGACCTTAATTTTAACCAAATTGGGACACCCCCAAGCAAGCGCTTCAATCCCCATATCAGAAATAGCACATCCCTTAATACAAAGCTTCTTCAAGGAAACACATTTTGCAGAAATGCAAGCCATTTCAGCATCACCAATTGTTCCACTCCCACAAAGCGCTAATCGTTCCAATTTGGGGCAATTACAGGCAATCGCCATCAAGCTCAAGTGTGTGGCATTAACACCAATCAAAACAAGTTCTTGTAAATTAGGGCAGTGTTTGGCTACAGCAATTAAAGCCTCATCTCCAATCCTATTACTCCTCCATCCATCAATGTGAAGCTTCCTTAATGAACTGCATTTCTCAGCAATACAAGCAAGCCCTATATTTGAACACTCTGGAGTTTTCACAATATGTAAATTTTCAATACTTGAACATCTAGAAATGGCCGCGAGTCCAATATCACTCACTTGAAGCCTCTCAAGGTGAATTTCGATCAAAGAATTATTTTTTTCATTTCCTATAATTTCTAAGACTTTATCCCAATCGCCTAAACAGCGAATGACTTTCAAAGTTTTAAGATTTTTAGCTGCGATTACCAAAGGTTCAAAAGACTGACCGTTGACCAGCTCCCTCAAGAAAATGGACTTCAGAGATAAAGCAGCGGCAGCTCCAGGCCGGATCGGCTCCGCTCCATCGTGGATTCCTCTGAGCCGTTTGATCGATAGCTCCTCGAGGAGCGTGCAGTGATCAAGAACCGAATTAACAGCTTTGGCGCCAAACATACAGGAGCCACATGAAAATTTTTTCAGAGTTTTACAATTTTGAGCAAACGAGACCATACCGTGATCGGTGATCTCGCGGCAGCCACGGAGCTTGAGGCGCGTGAGTTTCTGACAATGAAGAGAGATCAAAACCAAAGCGTCGTCGTTTAAGCTAATCGATTTGCGGTCGCATCGGAGAGCGAGTTTCGTGACGGAGTCGAAGCGCGCGAAAATCGAAGGCAGAGACAATAATATATCGCTCTGCGCATTGAGAGAGAGCCGATAACGACTCCCGGCGTCCACGAGCAGCCACCGCTTGCACACGAGTGAACATCGTTTCCGATCTCCAGGACCGAGGAATTGGAAAATATACGCCAAACAATCGTCCGGCAAATCGCCGGTGTAATCCCGAGCTTTGACAAATTCCTCGGAGAACTCAACAATATCGTTGTAAACAATAGCCGGAGGTAGAAGATTAAACCGACCGCTCGGGTCTATAGCGGTAGACGGTGTTTGGCCCATCGGCGAGTAAAAGGCACGCGCAACAGAAACGAGATTGATATTTTAGTGCGTTCTTTTTTTTTCTTTTTTTTTTTTCTTTTACTGGTGCTAAACAACTTTTGGGGGAGAGAGCAATACAGATTATAATTGAATTGAGAGAAAATTGGGTGAAGGCTGTCTGGTTATTGCGATTTTTATTAGGTCATGGGATTTTGGCCCCGTCAAAAGGGGTGCGTGTCTTCGTTGCAATTGCCACACCCACAGCCGACTTCTTTATTTTTACTATTTTTATTTAAGGTTATAATAACATCTTAGTCCCTGAATTTAGTTACAATCACAAATAAGAATATAATTTTATTTTATGTATCTTTTCCGCCATTTAGTATTTTGATTAAACAGATAATCAGATTGTGATCCTCACCGTCATTATCAATACCATTGATACACATTCCTTCTTATATCAAGTCCGCTTCTAGCATTACAAGTGTGTATTGCTTCTGAACGTATTCATTTGTTAGTTGTTTGATAAGCTATTCGAGAGTAATGAAAGACATAAGGTATTTGTTAAGAAACCAAGTCATTCGGTATGTTTATAAGTGGTATATGTATTTCGTAATTATATTCGAGAAATATATCAACTATATATATTTATAGATAAAATTTATCTTCCTCATCCAAATATGTAAAATAGTAAAGACTGTTGCTATACTTCCCTAAATAAAATTTTTAACATATTTCATGTGACATTTATTCATTGAATAGTGAAATAACTTCGCAATTTATTAAAATTTATTTTTTAATAAATTAAAAATTAAATTGATAAAATATCTTAAGTTGTGAGATTTGGTGTTTGAATCTGTTATCGAAGTGAAGAGCAAAGTTAATTAGTCATTTATATTTTAAAACATAGTTACAAAAATACACTTGGGATGGAATTGGAGTCTATTCCATAAGAATTACAAACAAAAACTTTACGTTAATTTTATGAACGTATATGGAATTCTAGTCTAGATTTTTAGTGTGACTGATATTTTATTTATTTTAATTTATTGATATTTTATTAAATTCCTGCGTTTCAAATTTTAAGATGACTATTTCGAAGCATTAAAAATGGTCAGGATTTGAAAAATAAAATATTCTAGTATATTCATATTTTGAATTTTTGTAATTTGAACCAAAATATTAGTGGTTCATCTGCTATTTGCTAACAACGACTTTTGCCTTTATTTTATTTTTTTAAGGCGAAAATATAACCAATATGTTTGAATGGTTCAATTCAACATTAAAATCTTTTAAAAATAAAAATAAAAAAAAAAAAAAAAAAATTGTTGTTGTGAATCTTGTGATGACATAATCTTTTGTATTTTGTTTGGCACCCCCACCCCACCCTTTCCATCCTCGAATCCTTTGTTTTAATTATTAACTATATATGCTTTCATTTAATGGTTCATTTTTTTTTTTTTGAAATGTTGAAAATCCCGTCACTAAATCATCCATTCTGGGCTGCGGTATAGATAAAAATTTTGATTATCTCAGACTCGTACAATAATTCGAACTCAAAATCTCAAAATGATATCATGAATCCTACACCACCAAATCATATATCTCGATGACATAATAGTTCATATTTATTATACCATATTCAATATTTGTTATATATGTATCGGCCATAAACGTTTTCAATAGTTGGTCTTAATTTGATTTTATACACCTTCAACGACGGAGTCACGGAGGAGTAATGTTTTGTCTCCTATTTTCTTAATGGATAAATATGTTGAGCGTTTTAAGAGATGGGTCTTTTAAATATATTTGGTCGATTATCTATCTATTAGAGATTTGGCTACAAATGACTACACTTCTATTGATGAATTTCCATTCCTCAACCGATCTATCTAGTGCAGAGTCCGCAATGAAGGCAGGTCAGGTCGGGTCAGAATTTTCCAATTTCAATATCGGCTAGATAATATCATTAGGATAAAAATTTGTTCCAATTTTTTAATTGAATTTTTTAATCAAAACAAAAAATTAACCTATATTGAACGATATTGATTTTTGAATTCTTATCGAAATTCAAGATCTTTATAACATGATATCACTTATTTTTAAATCTCATAAAAAATTATTTTCAATTATTATCATATTTTTTAATTGGGATAAAAACTCATATCAAATCATAATCGAAATTCAAAATTATATTATAATCCTAACCTAGTGTTATATTTTAAGAGATTCATCATTCTATCAAATTAACTTAGAATCCATGTGATTTTGCCCACCAGAGAACAGGTCGAGTCTTAAACTATAGTTTACATAGTTAAATAGTTTTAACCATGTTGGGACTTGTGTAACTGAGTTAACAGTAATTCTATTCCAGTAATTCCATTACTTTGAGAGAAAAATTAAATATTGATGAGAGGCAGCATTTATATTTTATTCAGTCAAAATGGATAATAAAGGCACAATGGCATGAAGTCTCAGATAGAATTTAACATAATGATCTGACCTTGATGTGCATAGAAGTTATCCAGATAGCATAATCTGTTGATGACGAAGTAAGTTAGGATACCGACCGGACCTAAAGAAGAAGTATCGACTGGATTTGAATTTATTTGAGGATTTGTGGAAACCGACCCGAGGGATCCATGCACAGCAACCCGATCTAGTTGAGGAAGTTAGAGGGAGTCTTGACCAATATTATCTGCTCTAGCATGCCGACTCATGGAATGAAGATGAGATCAATGGGCAATCTGTACTTGAATCAAGTGACATATGCGCTAAAGTAAGAATACGTCATTTTGGAAGGCTAATGATAACTATTAGAAAACAGTGGTCCATCGTGAAAGTAACCTCTGGTAGTCGCCATAGGGCGGTGCAGTGGTAGGGTAGTGGCAGGGCAGAGCCGTCTAGGCCGCCATAGGCCGGTGCATATACAATGAAATGGCTAATATGATTGGTCGAATTATGGATAGTTGATGAAAGTTATGGTAGTAATAATAATTAAGTGACATGAGCTGACATCATGAACAAGTATAATAGTGGATTTGTAAGTCTATATAAAGAGGTCGAAGTCTCATAATTAATTGTTAGTAAATTTTACATCTCACCGTTTAGAGAGAAACCTGTTGACGGTGGATTTTGGTCTCAGGGCAATACGGGAATATCACCTCTGAGGGAATCCTCCTTCAATAGTGAATTTGTTTGGTTACGGGGGACCAAAAGAAAATTTAGCGAGAGACAGATAAACACACCAATCGAAAAAGAGATTTAACGTGGTTCGGTGGATTTTGGATCCGACCTACGTCCACGGACAAAAACATGATGGTACTTTTTATTACTTCAATGCTCTTCTCAGGTCTTTTGTGTTTACAAGTCAGAGCTTGATGATTCTCCTCTTTTCACTTGTCCCATTTTATGCACACTCTACCCTTCTATTTATAATGGTGAAGAAATCAGATTCCTATTTGTACAAGAATTCCCAATTGGAGATGGTCTCATTTTCCTATCAGGATTCCTAGTCAAAACTATTCCCTTTTCCCATAAGGATTCCTAATCAAAACTACATTTACTTCCTTTATCCTATTAGGATATTAACTTATTACTTCACCCAATTAAAGTAGGACAACTTATCCATTTTCCGCAAGAATATGATGCTTTATCTTCCTGAGCACGCCTCGTCATGTGCTCGGTCTTCATGAGGTCGGTCATGATAGCCATTTGAACTGAGAATGTTGTTGTCTATCTGATAATGCCCGGTCATCTGATCTCAAGTGGTCGGTCACCTATCATCAAATGCTCGGTCTCTTATTGTATAGTGGCCGGGTCGGCTTTAATGATTTCGCCCAAGAAGGTAATTACCCTTTTTACCCCTACTGTACTCCTTAAATAACATAGGTCCTGAAAACACCATCAACATTTGTCCCCTAGTTCTCGGTAACAACGAGTTTGTGAGTTGATGCCAGGAACTATAAAAAAAAGATGGTGTGCTGATCGCCTTGCTGGTGGTCGTTCCAGAAATCACAGAGAAATTGCCTTCGCCATCAACTATGTCTTCTGTTTCTATCTTCATATCCTCGGTTATTGGAGATGCTGACCCTATTCAGAATGGTTCTCCAACTCAAAGCAAATTGCTTACTTGGGTCGTTCCATCAGAAGATGAAGTTCCTCTTGTTGTCCAAATTAAAAATGACTCATCCTCTGTAATATCTGTACCAGAGGTTTGGAGGTCCTGACCCCTGACTGATCCAATCTCGATTGTGAGGAGAAAATTTTGCTTCTGAGCTAACGATGATGTGCTCGGTGGCATGTGATCCCGTCTCGATCTGTGAGAGATGCTCGGACCTGGGGGAATTTTACGTCCCCAGTCCGAAGGGCTGACTTGGTGGGACGTACCTCGACCCCGAGCTGAGAAAGGCACTTGGACCTGGGGGAATGTTACGTCCCCAGTCCGAAGGGCTGACTCGGTGGGACGTACCCCGACCCCGAGCTGAGAAAGGCACTTGGACTTGGGGGAATGTTACGTCCCCAGTCCGAAGGGCTGACTCGGTGGGACGTACCCCGACCCCGAGCTGAGAAAGGCACTTGGACCTGGGGGAATGTTACGTCCCCAGTCCGAAGGGCTGACTCGGTGGGACGTACCCCGACCCCGAGCTGAGAAAGGCACTTGGACCTGGGGGAATGTTACGTCCCCAGTCCGAAGGGCTGACTCGGTGGGACGTACCCCGACCCCGAGCTGAGAAAGGCACTTGGACCTGGGGGAATGTTACGTCCCCAGTCCGAATGGCTGACTCGGTGGGACGTACCCCGACCCCGAGCTGAGAAAGGCACTTGGACCTGGGGGAATGTTACGTCCCCAGTCCGAAGGGCTGACTCGGTGGGACGTACCCCGACCCCGAGCTGAGAAAGGCACTTGGACCTGGGGGAATGTTACGTCCACAGTCCGAAGGGCTGACTCGGTGGGACGTACCCCGACCCCGAGCTGAGAAAGGCACTTGGACCTGGGGGAATGTTACGTCCCCAGTCCGAAGGGCTGACTCGGTGGGACGTACCCCGACCCCGAGCTGAGAAAGGCACTTGGACCTGGGGGAATGTTACGTCCCCAGTCTAAAGGGCTGACTCAGTGGGACGTACCCCGACCCCGAGCTGAGAAGGGCACTTGGACCTGGGGGAATGTTACGTCCCCAGTCCGAAGGGCTGACTCGGTGGGACGTACCCCGACCCCGAGCTGAGAAAGGTAATGTGGTCTCGGCGGAATGAAATCCAGCCCCGAGCCGATTAATCAAGTGGCCTCGGCGGAACGAATCCAGCCTCGAGCCCATTAATCAAGTGGCACTTATTCAGAAGGGAAGTGAATCAACCTTTTGAAACCCTACCGAATCTGGCAAGGGCGTCCCATTACCAGACTAGTGAAAAACAAAAACAAATCTCTGGAAAATAAAATTAAAAGGCGGGGGCAACTTATCGCTTATCTCAAAAAACGTTTCGCAAGTATAAACAACAACATGGATGCCTCAAAACAGCGTCCTGTCCGAGGCCTCCAAAACACAATTATGAATCTTTCAATTCAGTGTCCCGGCGAACCAGGATTTGGATCTGAGAGCGTTTAAATGGTAAGGGCACATCCTCTACACGTCGGTTCACTGGGGAGCATGTGTATTGTATGAGGGCTCCTCCTTACCACGCTGGAGCAGGCACACGCCACAGGGGCACAACGCATCCCCGTGCTGTGTCTCTCGCGGATCTGGATGATGAATGGATCAAAGAGTGTCCGGGACACTAAGGGCACATTCCTCCTTAGGTCCGGCATCACTGGAGCTAGCAATCGTCACGGGGGCATCATTATCCCTCGTGCTATGCTTTCCCACGGATCCATTACATCGGGCACGTGAGGATCAAAGAGTGCTCGACACATTAAGGGCATATTCCTCCTTATGTTCGGTAACACTGGAGTAGGCAATCACCACAGGGGTATCATCCCTCCTCATGCTATGCTTCTCACGGATCCTATGCATCGAGTATGTCCCTGAATATTTCCGAGGACCTCGAGCTAAGAGAGATACTTGGTTCTGGGGGAATATCTCGTCCCCAGACCAATGAGCATGACTCGGTGGGGCGTAACCCGACCCCGAGCTAAAAGAGAGACTTGGCTCTTTGGGAATGTTACATCCCCAGTCCAAAGAAGCTGACTCGGTGGGACGTAACCCGACCCCGAGCTGAATAAACAAGCGGCCTCGGCGGAACGAATCCAGCCCCGAGCCGAAAAGAGACATCGGTCTCGGCGGTACAAGAGCAGACCCGAGCCGGAAAGAAACATCGGTCTCGGCGGTACAAGAGCAGACCCGAGCCGGAAAGAGACATCAGTCTCGGTGGTACAAGAGCAGACCCGAGCCGTAAAGAGACATCGGTCTCGGCGGTACAAGAGCAGACCCGAGCCGTAAAACAAATATCAAAATCATTGTGTGAGCCATAACAAACAAGCATAATCAAATGTTTAACCTAAGTCAGAAGAGGTTTTACTCACCTTTTTGGGATTTGTTGCCTTTCTTGCAACTCTACAAGAGTCGATACAAGCAAGGCTCTTCTTAATACATCCTCTCTGCATCTCAGCATTCCACGCGTTCCACCGGATGACTTCCGCTATCAACTTGGTCGACCTAAAAAACCGAATGGTCTATGTACACACTGAGATAGCCTTCTTTCACCAAGTCTTCCACATGCTTCCGCAGGTCTCTGCACCCATTCGTGGCATGTCCCCTTACGTTGTGGTCATTTCTCTGATGGTGTTCCCTCTTCGGGATATTTTCTCCTCGTTTTCTAATAGAACGAATTTGCGGGCCACCTCTAGGGCGGTTGCGTAGTCCGGGGTGTCCTGGATCCTTAGGTGGGTCCATAGCCTCCCGACTTTCAAGGCCCCCTTCAAGCTTTCCAGGGCCTCGGGGGATTCGTACCCTCCGACTTCGAGTACCATATTGTGGTATCTTTCAATAAATATTTTCAAAGGTTCATCGTCTCATTGTTTCATAAGCCTTAGTTCTCCAATCGTCTTTCTAGGGACACAAGCCCCCTTGAAGTGTCGCGTGAATGACTTTCTCAGTTGTGCGAAGCTGCTGATGCTCCTTGGGGCTATGCTTCTATACCATAGAATGGCCGGTCCGGCCAGAGTTAGGGGGAACACTTTGCAGATGGCGTCCCCTGTTACCCCTTGTACCTCCATTAGTAGGACGAAACCTTCAATGTGGGTTTTGGGGTCGGTATGGCCCTTGTATGGTGTCATGGTCGGCATGCTGAATCTTTTTGGGAATTTCTCCGATTTTATTTCTTCTGTGAGGGGGGACTCATCTTTGCCGTCCTGGACATCCCCTCTGTTTGCATTGGGGTATACTCCTCATTTGACCAGCTCCTCCCGTAACCAAGATTTCATGCTGCTGTCTTTGGTTCCATGTCGCCCCCTGTGGTTTCTTTTCTTTCTACTATCTCGGGAATGGTGCTTCTCGGGGTCGGTGTCTTCTCGCACTTTTTCGATATGTTATTTCTCTCTTCTCCGAGTGCTGTGAGGGCTATCGTAGGAGGAGTCTGGTGATGATTTGTCATCTTCCTCCTCCCATGTGTCCTCGGTCTGGGAGTCTCTTTGCACCACCACGGATCTTACCCTGTAGGGATCCCTCCTCAGGGGTCTGTCTTCCTCACTTACATCAACAATTCTCTTTCCTTCCGCTATTTCATTCCTTCGTCGGCTAGTCCCGGCCTCGAATTGTCCATTGTGTGCTCCTTCTATCATTTCCAACCGGTCTACTATGGTTTTTAGCAGAATTTGGTTTTCCTCCATTTCCTTCCTCAGGTTCTCCTCGATCTTCTCCATCCAATCCGCAGCCGAGTTCCCTGACGATTGGTGGTTTCCGCCTTCCGCCATTGTCTCACTACGCGAGTTGCTTTTTGCTGAATCCCCACAGACGGCGCCAACTGTTGACGGTGGATTTTGGTCTCAGGGCAATACGGGAATATCACATCCGATGGAATCCTCCTTCAATAGTGAATTTGTTTGGTTACGGGGGACCAAAAGCAAATTTAGCGAGAGACAGATAAACACACCAATCGAAAAAGAGATTTAACGTGGTTCGGTGGATTTTGGATCCGACCTACGTCCACGGACAAAAACATGATGGTACTTTTTATTACTTCAATGCTCTTCTCAGGTCTTTTTGTGTTTACAAGTCAGAGCTTGATGATTCTCTTCTTTTCACTTGTCCCCTTTTATGCACACTCTACCCTTCTATTTATAATGGTGAAGAAATCAGATTCCTATTTGTACAAGAATTCCCAATTGGAGATGGTCTCATTTTCCTATCAGGATTCCTAGTCAAAACTATTCCCTTTTCCCATAAGGATTCCTAATCAAAACTACATTTACTTCATTTATCCTATTAGGATATTAACTTATTACTTCACCCAATTAAAGTAGGACAACTTATCCATTTTCCGCAAGAATATGATGCTTTATCTTCCTGAGCACGCCTCGTCATGTGCTCGGTCTTCATGAGGTCGGTCATGATAGCCATTTGAACTGAGAATGTTGTTGTCTATCTGATAATGTCCGGTCATCTGATCTCAAGTGGTCGGTCACCTATCTTCAAATGCTCGGTCTCTTATTGTATAGTGGCCGGGTCGGCTTTAATGATTTCGCCCAAGAAGGTAATTACCCTTTTTACCCCTACTGTACTCCTTAAATAACATAGGTCCTGAAAACACCATCAACAAAACCAATAATTGAAAAACTTGTGATAGAGAGAGAAAATTAGTCGGTTGTTGGACTATTGAGAGAATTGTAACGGGCTAGTGTATGACTTGAGGTGTTGTAAATCCTTTGTAAGTTCATTACCTTACTTATAGCTCGGGTCGGTCATGACCTTGAGCAGTAATAAAAAGCACATTCTTTCTCCCGTTAATGTAAGTTGGAGTCACTCTCCGCCGAACCACGTAAATCATTTCTTATGTGACTCATCTATCTGCTTACTGAGTTTGCATTTGATTCTACATTAACAAAACAAATTCACTGCCGGGAGAGGTTTCTTCGATAGATAAATTTTTCATAGGGTCATGCTAACAAGTGCCCTAAATGCACTCATTAAGAATTTATATTTGGAAAGTTTTCACATCATTTTTTTGGAAAATGTAAAAAATTATCAAAATATTAATTACTTTTTCAAATATAAATTGTTAATGAGTGCCCTAAGAGTACTCATTAGCATTTCCCTTTTTCATATTGTCATTGGAACGGTGAATAATCGTAAACAATTATTTATGGGTGCACTTGGAATTCAATGGATGCATTTAATCTTTTTGAGTTAAACATTATTGAAATTTGTGAAAATAAAAGAAAATAAAAATCTACGGCCAAGCTCTGAAGTGGTGTAGGGGTGGCAGAAAAGCCCGAAGCCCGGCCCGGCCCGGTAAGCCCGGCCCGAGGTAACACGGGCCCGGGCCGGGCTTCAACCAAAAAGCCCGAGCCCGGCCCGGCCCGGGTTTAAAATAAATAAATAAATATTTTAATTTATAAAATATATAAATTTTTATAATAAATTTTTTATATTTATAATTTTTTATAATAAAAAAATCGAATTCATGCTTAAAATAAATAAATAAATATTTTAATTCATAAAATATATATATTTTTATAGTAAATTTTTTATATTTATAATTTTTTATAATAAAAAAATCGGATCCGGGCTTAAAATAATATTATTTATAATTAAAAAATTAGGCCCGGACCCGGCCGAGACCGACCGGGCCTGCCTGGCCCGGCCCGATGACAGTACGGGCCCGGGCCGGGCTTTGATAAGCCCGGCCCGAGCCCGGCCCGTTGCCATCCTTAAAGTGGTGTGTGGTGAAAAAGATTGCACACCCATTGAAGTAGGAATTTTCCAAGACAGTCCTAAATCTTGAATAGTCAATATTCAAGGATATATTGTCAGCGGACATCAACATTAATTAGTCATGTTTCCATCTCTTATATTTTGGTCAATCATAAGACCAAATCAAGTGGCTCTTGAAATATTAGCAAATTTGTCACGTGATATTTGAACGAGAAACATTTTTTTCTTGAAACATTCGAAATTTTATCGTCAAATTATATGATCCGTACTTAAATATAGCAGATAAAATTTTTTATTATCCTCAAATTCTTACAAAAAATACACTCATGAACTCGAACTCATGACCTGACAATCAAATATTAAATCATTTACCTTCAATTCATATCTTTTAGAAAAAGAAACACGTCTCAAATTAACTCACCTATTTTTTTTTCTAAAAGTAATTATGCACCCATATTTTTTGGATTCATAATTATAAGTTGGCCGAATAAATTCTGACATGTCCCAAATATTTTTTCAGTACAAAGAAGGATCCAAGTTAATTGCACTTGATTATGTCTATAGTGAATCTTGGGCCGTTATTGGATATGGAATACACAAGCCCAAGCTTTCAGGAATATGAATTATTCATTTTGCTTTTAGAGTAGTGATATTTCAGACTTTCACCCCTCACCCTTCAATTTATCTGCAGGCCCCACTTTTCCATTAATTCTAAATATTTCTAGAACAGCCTTATTAAAAAAAAAAAAAAAAAACTTATTATGAATTATGATAATGATAAATCATTTATGTGAATGCCTTTCAACCATCACATTGATGTAAGATTCTACATGCAATCATAAGCATGCATATATAATTCTAGATTTTTGATCTTTCACCTATATTATATTTAATTTCTATAACTTAAATATCTCTTTCAATTGAAGACTATTATTCCTTATATTATTACTTATTTACTGCCTATAAAATGAGGGTTTGTTTCGACATTTTGTATTATTGAGATTGAATAAAAATCACTCCCTATATTTTCTCTCTATTTTCTCTCTCTTACATTGTTGTGTATTATTTTTTGTCTATTCTTATTTAACATGTTATCGGTGTTAGTTTCTACCTTATGAAGTTTATGTTTTCCTCCTTGCAAATATGGTAATTCTATTTACTTTGGTTTCTCTAAGAATATCAACTAATTCTTATAAATTGTCTAAATTCATATATTTCAATTACTTGATGATTCTTATCATAATATTCAATTGTTATAATTTTATATTTTTTGAAGTGAAAACTCACCTTCAAGTGTCAATATGGAAAATATAGAATGAGATAAAATTAAGCAGATGATCCCATAAGGATTGTACTACAATGAAAATTTTATTATCACTATTAAATGTTCATGAAAAATTATATCAAAAATTATGATATTGTTTATTGTCTTGTCCTTAAAGAACTACAAAATTAAAGATAACTAATTTCCTTCATAATTTATCATCTTTTTGAATGAAGAAAAAAAAAAACATGTTATTATAATAGATTAATTTTATCCTTGAAATGATTTCAACGAAATGAGACATATTCTCCCTACAATGGACATTCAAGGGGAAGTGTTATGAATGTAATGAATCATTTATGTGGATGTTGTAGCACTGAATTTCGCTTTCGGCCTACAATTGAATATTTGTATGATGGGGCAATTGTATGATGGGGACGCCAGCAGTCTTGCAAAACAAAGGTAAATGTGAGCGTAGAATATCTACCCACCGATGTGGTGGATGTTGTAAGCACCCTGACACTCAATTCAGTGATGAAGACGAGCATAAAGTGAGTGAATAATAAGATTTAGGGTTACTTTGGTCTTTGTAGATTGTCAGGCTGATATTTAGGGGATGACATACGCTTTGAGAACTCGAGTGTGAGATCCAAAGCTTAAATAACAAACCACTTAGACCCCATATCATTTTATAGGCTATGGATTAACCTTCGAGTCAGATTAGGATTTCCTAGAAAAATTATACACCAACTTTACATAGGAAATGATAGTTGAATCATGGTTGAATGGAGAATTCCTAGATATATGGGATTAGGTGTAATCCCAATGGTATTTGAATTATATTATCATGTTTATAGGTAATTTATCTTAATCCAAATACTTAGTTTCCTTATTAAGAATGAAATAGGGCGTAGACTAGTCTAATAATGTCGAATAGGACACCAAGTAACATGGTATGAAATTCTTATAAGTTATATGGGCTCTCAGAGGCCTTTGGGCCATATGAGTCTCCTCGAATTATAGCATATGGGTTAGTGGGCTCAGGATCGTTTGGTGCTAATCGGGCCTTGTCTAGTGCGTGGACCCACGACATAATAATATTTGGATCATTGATCCAAATTTGTCTTGTACAAATATCCATTAACCATCACATCTATGTAACAATATACATGCAACCATAAACATGCATATGTAACTCTAGTTTTTTGATCTTCCACTAACCTTATATTTTCATATAACTACCATTGTCGTCTTAAATTAAGGACGATTATGTATTACATTATGACATATTTACTTGCCTTATTATGTTCATACAACAAGATTTTGTCTCAACATTGTGTCTACTTGAGGTCGAATAAAAAAATCACTACCTATATTTTATCTATATATTTTTTATCTCTAAATTTTATTTCTCACATTGTAATGTATTACTTAGTTGCCAATTATTATTTAACAAAGCTTTTAATTTTCACTTTTATCTCTCACTTGCTCTCTCTCTCAAGTTTTTAATAGTGTACTTCTCCTCTCACATCTCTCTCATGTTCAAGATTGCACACAACAATTTTAGAGTTTAGCACCAGCATTATTAGTTACAAATCATGGACTAAGTATATATGCTTCAAATAATATTTATTGATGGTGATTTTTCTGCCCCGAGAAACTCTAAAGTTTGAAGAGGGGTAGAATGAGTTTTTAACACTTAACAAATGAAGGTCCAAGGTCTTTGCAATGATGGGGTCCAGGCCCAAGAGCCAGAGACGTCCGACCCGATCAGTAGATAAGATTCAGTATATTTAAAGACCGACCCGAGGATGCCGGTTTTGACTTCTAAGCACTATGAAGGGACTCGGGATGAACCAGCGGAGACACAGTCACATACACCTAGGGAAGGTGATCACTAAAAGATACAAGTCATGTGCCCCGATCGAGCCCATAAGCTTTCAAACACTTATAAAAAAATGTTCAAGAACTACAAAGGGAAAATGAAGGAAGTGAATGCATCTCTGCCGACCCGACATGTTAGTATGAGCAAGGAGGAACGTCCCCCGTTTTGGTACACCGACTCGAGGATATGGGTCGGGGTTGCAACATTATATTCTTAGACGGACGGCGTAAGCCCTAAACGGAATTTTGAGCCTCCCAAAACTTATGGGATGGAAGAGGGCTTCAGGCTTATTCACTGACACACGCAACCGTGTAGGAATGGTTGAAATATAGGCTGACACATGGGCAGAATGTGTAGCAGTTACCATAAAGAGTGAGTTGATGGGGTTCACGTCATTAGGTGGCAAAAAATAATTGTGTCAGGCGACGGAGCTATTACTTGTAGGTTGAATGGGAAAGAGTGCCTACGCAATGATTACTTGGTAACGTGGCTGGCGTCACGAATTGGTGAAATAGTGAATCTAGACGTACTATATAAATGGGTTGAAGACTCAGTTACGGGGTTGGTTCTTTTGATTAGCATTTTTTCATATTTAACACAACTTGTAAAAGAGAGAGAAAGCTTAGTGTAAGCGAGAGATAATGAGGTCGTTCTGACCCAAGGTGGGAATAAAAGTTCATTTTCCTTTGTTTTCCGTGGACGTAGGTTGAATTCATTCCGCCCAATCATGTTAAATCTTTTGTCTTATATGTGTGTTTCTGATTTATTTATCAAATTTGATTTAGTTCCCAACAAACCAAATAAATTTATTACTGGGGGGTTTTGTTCGAGGAAACGATTTTCCCAAATCGTCTCCTGAAATGAAAAACTAACGTCAATAATATTAATTATATACCTCTAAAACTGGCATTATATACCAAGGCATCGATTTTGCCGAAGGCTTCCCAAGCCTTGAGTACGGAACTATCAATAGTGGGACCATTGGCAGTTTAGCACTGAGGTCCAGATCAATAGCCACGACTCTCACACTACTCTCCGATTGCTTAGTGATCTCATCATAGGCTCATTGATCTTGAGATATAATAGATTAATAAGTCGTGAAATCTAGGTTGTACGGATACAGATATGGATACGAGAAATTTTATTTTCTAAAAATTTAGAACACGAATATGTTTGAGAAACGTTAAATAAAAATAAATAAGTATATCTTTTATAATGAATTATTTGAAATAAAATTTATAATATACATATATGAACATAAAAATAAAATAATTGATTTAAAAAATATAAAAAAAATCAAAATCAAAATAATTTTTGTGTTTTTTAAAAAGTAATTAATGAGAAATCTTAAAAACACTTTTCCTCAAATTTCAAATATCAAAACGTTTCGAACACGAATATGGACCAAAATGAAGTGTCCGTGTTTTGTAGCGTCAGATTATAGATTCACGAATATCATTACTTTGAAATTGTTGTGTGCAAATTGTCAATATGAAAGGAGAAGTCCATTGTTAAAGTATGAGAGAGAAGGCAGGTAAGTGAGAGAAGGGAAATTTTAAAAAATAAAAATAAATAAAAATTATAACCAATGTGACATCACTTATATAAAGTGTTTATGAAATATCCCCTGTGACTGTCAGACATAAGCATTATATAGGTGAGATAACACACCCTATATATATTACAATTTGTGAATATATGAAACAGTAATAACTCATTTCACAATTCTCTTTAATTAAACCCAAAATCACATATATATATATAGATTTTGGGTTCCATAAATCTGATTTCATGACATGATTTTGGTTTCAAATATTGAAGAATTGAAATCAATCCGGTAAAATTCGATTCATAAATATTAGGAATAAAAACATGGCCTAAAGTAATATATATGAAACTATTACTTACCGTTAGTTATTAAGCGATGTGGGGAGGCAGTTTTGTCTTTCAATCAGAATTTTTTTTAATAAATAATATAAATTAATAAAAAAAAATACAATTTGTGGATGCGATAATTTGATATATATCTTTTAAAATGAAAAATATCTATTATATTTTATGAAAATCAAATTTTAACCTTATTAAATCAATATCATATCTTTAAAAAATAATCAAT
The DNA here is from genome assembly GCA_019454045.1 of Zanthoxylum bungeanum. Taxonomy (NCBI): domain Eukaryota; kingdom Viridiplantae; phylum Streptophyta; class Magnoliopsida; order Sapindales; family Rutaceae; genus Zanthoxylum; species Zanthoxylum bungeanum. The sequence goes on along the minus strand of SKCR01038178.1, from coordinate 9,212 downwards.
TTTCTGACTACCCTTAAAGAAGCCAAATCATCATCAATAATTACAAGTTTTTAATGGTGTGGAATGAATAATGTTTGCTCAAGTGGAGGGCAAATGTGTATGGTTGATTGATTTCTCAACAGGGGCATTTGTAAACATATCCATTAAGATCATTCCAACGAGTTGCTAAATTGACAAAGCAAATCGCCAGTGGAAGGTAAAATGATTGTCATTTATTTACCCTTTTTTCTAGAAGTTTCGGCTTCTCATAATTTCTCATCGAGTATGCTTCCTCGGGCTCGGGCCTGCCTGATGAGCCCGGCCCAATATTGAGGAAGTGCTTTGAAATATCACATTATTCATTAAATAGTCATTATATTTTATTTTTCTGGGGAACTAAGCAAATGAAAATAAATGTAAAAAGTGACAATGTTATATTTGTTATTGCAGTTTGTTGGTGGCAAGTGACCTGGTGGCACATTTATGTGATGCATGAACTAAGAACTTTGATGTGTGTGTTTATGGGAAAAGCCGAAAGAGAGCTGAACAGAAATTGACATTTTAACCAAAATGAAGCATCAGATTTTAGAATCTTTGGTAGTATTTTTTTTGTTGGGAATTCAAGAATAGGTATTTGCGCATGCGCATGCGCATGATTCTACTATAAATGAAAAGGCCCGGATGAAAATGAAAATGCAAAAATAATACAATTGCATTGTAACTTACTTGGGTACCTATTGTAACTTTATGGAACAGTAAATACATGATAAATAAATTATAATTTCCAAGTAAATAATATGATTTTTTTTTTTTTTTTTATCTATAGCAGATCCATTTTAAGATCTCATCAGGAAGCCTAAAATTTATAATTATCAGGAAACATGATAGGTAATGATATTAGTATATTCATATCATATCTAATTCGTTCTCATCATACTCTTTAACCTTTATCTTTATTTGCACCCACATCAATTTCAGGGACTCCAGTATAAAATATATTGAAGTTCGTTCCATGTAAAATTTGGATCGTTAGATTTTGAACCAACGGCCCAACTTTGGAAAGAGAAAAAACCAATCTCTCTCATTTATTTATTTATTTATTATCTAGAAATATAGGTTGTTTGATCAAAATCAATCTGCCAAGATTTTACAAGATGGAGCCCCCCAATCCAGAATTTGACACCCATGTCTCTGATCAATCTCACTCACTCAACCTCGCAGCTCGAGCCATTAAATAAAAGCACTCCTCTCCTCCTGGGTAACCCTAACTATTTATAAAGAAGAAAATACAAAATTCATCACTATTGTAGATGGGGATGGCAACAGCACAGAAACCTTTACAGTGTTATACATAGTGTATAAGTGTAGAGTAAAAAGAAACCAATAGTACAAATAAATGTATAAGCGTGTGTATATATATATATATATATATATATAATGCTTAAAGTGGCGATACAAAGAGCACAGAGCAAATTTACTTTTTATGGCCTGAAAGTGTAAAAGAGATAGGGGGTTAATATAAGTTTCTTCAGAATCAGGATTCAAAACTTCAGGACAATTAAAGTCATCGGAAATGGCGGAAAATGTTTATACGTAGACACACACACACACATGACATGTGTGTATATATATAATAAATTAACAAAAATAAAGGAAAGAATGACAGTTATTGTGTAAGCTTTTGCTTTTGATATCTTAAAAATGCTTCTGCATATGTGGTTCCTCCTTTTTCACATTTTTGGCACTTGCAGGTTTCTGAATCTAGCTCCTTGGATGAAAAATCCTGATGCTAATTGCATGCTTGCGCCTTTTTGCTTGTGGCTTCATTAGTTGTAATAAAGCAATACTTTGAGCTAAATTAATTATGTTTTGTATATTACATTGGATTAACTAAGTAGCTGAAATTGCCCCCAATGGACGTGGCCGCATTATTTTCAACTAGTCCTTTTTAATTTATCATTTGAATTTGAATTTGAATTTTCGATGAGGTAAATGAATAAAAAATTAAATTTAGGATTTACCCACCTTCTTATCTTAAAACAAATATAAATTAAAAACATGAATATGTCATGAGATTTGATTATGTGATATTAATAAAAGATATTAGGATAATGATAGTGGTGGTCTTAAGAATGCAAGGAATAAATAATTAAATTTAAGTTTTATTCATCCTAAAAATGAACATATTAATTGTTTGAGAGGCTTGATGTATTGGTTTTCAAATAGTATTTTTTTTCCTCTAGCCATCTAAATTATGGGCAAGTCTCTGCCAAACATTTAAAAAAAAAAAAAAAAAAAAAAAAAGGAAATGAACATGTCAAATTTGTAAAAAAAAAAAAAAAAAAAATAACAATTCATAATCTGTTGCACGTTAGTTGTCAATTGGTAACATCAAGTTTATATTAAATTGGACGTCTTCTAAATTTAATTCTCTTGGATGCTTAGAGCTCTTGTTATGGTTGAGATTCAATATATATTTTATGTTGTTCTTTTATTGTCGCGGCACAAATATCATTTCTTATTATTTTTTGCGACCACCCAACAAATAAATGCCATATTAATTGATATTTAAATTGCGACTCAAATATTAAAATGCTTAGCATTACTCCATTGGATGATATTCTATTCAATTTATCATATGAATTGTAAATTAAAAAGGAGAGTGAGCATTTAGTAACTCAATGTGATTAATAGACGGGCGTTAGAGTATTAATAATTTGAACAGTACGAATAAATAAAATTACAATTATTTTTTAAAAAATAATTAATATTTAAAATTAAAAACAAATAATGGAGGTGGCCGAAGCCGAATGGGGACATTAAAGGAAACGTAAGGCGTGTGGCTGACAAGACGTCAATAATTATGGGAGTTGGTTTTGGTTTTTGGTTTTGTTGGGTGTCGTTGTACAAAACAAACTATTCGATAAAAATTACGAGCCTCGCTCCCTCTCATGAGTTGTCCCTTTTGTACTTTCCCCACAACTAAGGGTAGCAGAAAAATTCGGGTCCGACCCGATCCATTATCATGTATACCCACCACATGCTCATCCTTTTTAATTTTTTTTTTCAATTATTTATATTAAATTCTCTAATAATACATTACCAAACATACTAATCAAGGATAGCGTTAAGAGTAGACTGTCCATGCATAAACATGATATCAATTTTATAATTATGATTTTTTAGATAATAAGATATTTAGTTCCTCAATATTACATGAACAAATAAATTCCAACCACTCATAGAATAAAATTATGTTCATGCTGTCAATGCATAAATTTAACCTCACATCATAGGACATGTGTCGCCATACGGTTAATTATTCCTCAACATGTCTCTTCAGTTGAACTGCTACAAGAATACTAATAGACATGCAAGACGACCTCCAAAGTTCAAAGATTTCCGAAAAAAGTAGGACTTGATATGAGAGAGTAGACATCGATTCCGAAGTGACGTCACTCCAATATCATATCACTCCTAAATGGAGATACTCGGATATCATTCCAGTTTGATCTAAGTATATTCTGAAGATGATTTATTTCGGAATCCATTAGCAAGTACAATGAAGACACTCCGATCCCAACTCAATACTCTAAAGTACATGGTGTCACAAACCACATCAGAAAATAGTGGATTTTATTGCCAATCCACCTATCTTAATATGCAAGCATAATATTGTATCACAATGATGTAGTATTGATAAATTTTAAAATTCGAATTGATACCTGAACGGTCCAAATCAAAATGATGTAGTTTTGAATTTGAGTTATTAAAATATGGCAAAATAGCTTTGTACTATTTCAATTAGTACCCACTAGTGTTTTGCTTGGTAGCTAGCCACTCAATTGAAAAGTTCAAACTATTAACTAAGAGTTTGACATTGATAATATACCTATGGGATATGGACATATCATATCTCACAATCTTATTATAATCATTTGACGGTTAAAGAATTAATATCGTCCAAACCCAACATTTGACGGTTATCCAATTTGTGTACCTTAATTACAATCTTATTAATATTGATTTAAATCTAACGTATATGGTCTGAAATTATAGTTTTTTTTAATTAATACTTCATTTGAAATAACAAGAGAACATTAATATTGAGTTGATATAATATAACATAGGTGATGTAAAATGTAAATACTGGGAAATGTGATTTATTTATTTATTTATAAATATTTAGATGAGAATGAAAAAGTTATCTCACTAATCATACGATTCTTGTCCCATGTTGTTACTCAAATTTAGGTGTCCACATGGGCAAAGCCAACGGAGCTTCGTATGACATATTGGGAGATTAAGTTAATTATTTATAATTTCCTTTTTTTTTTAAATGTTGAAAATTTAGTCGTCAAATCATCTGATCCAGATTTAAGCGAAACAAGTAAAACTCCCGACTACTTCAGGTTCTAACAATAAATACATTTATTGAATTCGAACTCATAACCTGATAATCAAATTATATATCATTTGTTACCAAACCACAACACTTTGGGGACAAATTATTATTGATTGATTGGTTTGTTTATTTATTTATTTTAAATATTTATAATTTTTTTTTCGTGTTTCGAACTGTTTTTTTCCTTATTGGTCCTCTGTGTGTAGCTATATATAGTAATACAGAAGCGTCTCATTTTTAATTAGTGACGATATTTTTAAATTTCAATATTTATACACTTTGGCCAGAATAGAGTGACAATAATAATTATAGATTCGCAACTACTTGAAATTATATAATATCAAGAACAATCTATATATATATAAATATATATTTGATGTATGTAGTTAGCATTTAAACTTTTATGTTATTTAATATGTCACTCAAAGATGGAGGCGTTCATAGATACTGTTCACATAGACAGCAAGCTAATGCTTCAAAATAAAAATCTCAAATTTTCAAAAAAATAAATTTATAAAATAATTTATATATTTCTTATTCTTATGAATATATTTTAAGAATTCATCTAACATTTTTCAAACTCCACCCTTATCAACTAGCGCATTAGTAAATGAATAATAAGGTTTGATAAATACTTTTACACGAGACACCGTGAAAGTTTTTTTTGGCATTTCTGTTATGTTTCGTTGCAATTCGATTACTTACCTACTGGTTCCATGCTAAAAGTAGAAAATAAAAAGGAGTAGCTTAAAAACATAAAATATATATATATATATATTTTTTATTTTTATTTTTATTTTTTTTTAAATACAGAAAAAAGGGACAGTGGTAAAAGACAAAAGATTACACCTTGCACAAGACGAATCGCCACAATAAATCCGTTGTACAATTGATTTTCATTTACCTTTCTGTTTTGCTTTTGGGCTCTGGCGCCCGTGGATGAATAGCTGTCGTTTCACAAAAAGTTAAAACGTTTTGAATTTGTAACACATTTTCCTTGCTTTATTTGATTGTTTTGTTATGAAAATTGTATTTTTTTTTGTATTAATTAAAAATTTCATCGTCAAATTATTATTTTCGGTGTTAAATAGAATAGGAAAAACTCATGATTATCACATTTTCTTATGAGAAACACATTTTTTATATTCAAATCCAGAATCCCAAAATTAGATTATGAACTATACACCATCAAATCACGTCCCTTAAAACATAGAAACTACACTTAAATACTGTAAATAAAGCAAATCAAGTTGTGCTTTATATATACGTATGATTCATTTTTAATGTATCGCAGTACGATATCAGTTAGAAATTGGATCGTTGGACTTCTCAAAATGCACCTGCTAATAAAATTAACACATTGTCCACTTAATATATATTTAACTCATAAATACAAATATTTGTATTATTATTGTATGCTAAATTTCTAATTTCTATTTTTACAATATTCATACATTTGGAAATTGGAAGGATATTTTAAGGGAACCTTCTCAACTACAGTAAACCAATTAAGTATCTTAAATGATAAAATTTTGAGACTCTTTACTTTTAAAATAATTTTATTAAGTTTAACCCATTATTAAAAAGTAATGCTAGGAGCAGGAGGATGAATTCTAATTTAAGTTTAAACTTAAATGATATTCATCAATTGAGTAATCAAATAGAGTAATAAATAATTTTATTAGTAATAATATTTATCATCTAGAGCCACTTAAAGTTGGGATTATTCAAATTTTAAAATAAAAAAATAGGGATTTGAGGATTTCAAGAATTTATCAATAGAATTATTTGTTTTTGACATTTCCAAAAAACAATGCACCTGTTTTTTTTTTTTTTTTTTGCAAATAATATCAAAGATTATTGTCCCCTAATAATAGGTCAAGAACCTACTCAAAGGCATAATTCTAATAATTTGTTGTTACATATAAATTCTCATATCATTCTGTATGAGGTATTAGGTATATATATTGGAATTGTTGGAAACCACGCCTCCAAACCAAACCAATTAAAGTAAATATGTGAAGAAGCATAATTCCAACAAATTATAACGTGATCATTCCCTCCTTATATTTGAGCCAATACATGAAGCATCTCTTTTAACATTAATTAACATATGTGAAACTGTAATATGATGAAGGGAATCATTTGGGGAAGAAAGTATTTGAATTGGTTAATAAAAAGTAAATAAATGGAAGCCAACAAGGTTAAAGGTTTCAACTTTCAAACTGTTTATGTCATTAATTTGACCATTAAGGACATATGATTGGTCCAAGATTTCATTGTCAGAAAAATGATGATGATAGCACCGAAGTTTATCATATTTAAAAATACCACATTCTTTTAATTTATTTTTTGTTATATATAAAATAATAATAATAATAAAGCGTGTTGCACGATTTTTCACGATAGATTTGACAAAGTTTATTTTGAAACGGTCAACTGTTTTACCCCCGTGGACCACTCCTCATCTCTGTATGGGTTAAATCTGTTTAACATTTCAATTTTCACAGCGTTCTCTAACATTTTTTTTTTTTTTTTTTTGTTAATTGGATTAAATATTATTTTGAGGTATTTAATTTTTTCAAGATCTATTTTTTAATTTCGCAAGTCAAAACCTCTTTGGAAAAAAAATCAGTTAAAATTTAATTCAATTGAATTTTGAAATTTTAAGATAATCATTTGAACTAACTTATTTATTAGTTGTTACATATGGTTCATGTGATAGTTATCTTATTATTTACATGTTATAATTATAATTATCTATATTATAAAGCATAATGGTGTGGGAGAAAGAGAATGTACTATATGATTAAGATTAAGAAATATAATGTATCTAAAAGCTATCTTTATGTGACCTAATTGATGGTTCAGATCATTTCATTATAATCTAATGGTTAATAAAAAATCATTTAATTATAGAATCTCTATATATAAAAATGGAAAATGAAAATCTACCTAATAAATTAAAGAATAAAATTCATTAATGAATAAAATCATTTCATTATAAATAAATTAAATAACATAATCTTAACCTCTCTATAAATTCTGTAATATCGTACCGTAGGCACGGACATGCACTAATATATATATAAGTGTTCGCACGATTTTTCGTTAGTACACGAGTAAGGTTCAAACCTCCTGAGACACAGCCCCATAATGAGTGATTGATTCCAAGAAAATACCTCTAATTGGCACAATCAAACAGATTACTGCCCTAATTATTACAAAGTTAAGAATTTAAACTACTTACTCATTTGAGTCTTTTTTTCTTTGTTACACCTTAGCCTTTTATAGTGCACGGTCCCGCTAATCGCTTAAGCGGTTTCGCCATCTTGAGCTCATTAAACCCCCACATTTCCTGCTCACTTGTAACTGTTGGATCATGCGTGCAACTGCTGGGTAACTTGCTAAATCGTGGGGGTTACTGCCAGTCTGTGCAATAACCGTTAAGTGTACCTACTCATAACTGGCCAACCGCATGATACCATTGCATATGCGTTCTATTTTCATCGTTCTTTACTTGTTGGAAGGTTTTTTCCTTCGTTTTTCATGATTCTTTACCCATTCCTCGAATCGTCATGAGTTGAGTCTTTATGAGCCAATTCATTCTTCCTTCTTCGTCGAGAATGACGTCATGCCATTTCCTCTTCAGATATGTCATGTATTTTCATCATTTGATACGTCATACTTTTTCGTCCTTTAATATTTATTTTCCTGTTAACAATTAGACATCGAAAGATAAACAAAATGAAAAGAATTAACATCTTTATATAATTTATTTATCTTGAAAAAAAAAAGGAAAAACCATAAAAAAAATTGCAACCATGCCGCCGCCGTAGCTCCTGTGGTGGTTGCAAGTACCTTCCCTTTTCCTTTATTCTCTCTCTACATTTCTCTATATTTTCTCCATTTACACTTCTCTATCTTTACTTTCTTTCTTTTTTTCCCCTCTTATTTCCCTTTCAACTCTCTTCTTTTTCTCCTCCATCATTTTTGTTGCTTTTTTAAACTTACAGTTGAGGGTTTTTTTTTTTTTTTTTTTTGGTTTGCTTACTTATTTATTAGACATGGGTCCACCTTTGTGGTCGCTTATTCCATCATTTGTGATAGTTGTTAAAATCCAATGAGATCTTGATGTGTTGGTGTTTTGTTTTCCTTTCTTATACATGTACATAGGGTTTTGCAGCAACAAGTTGATGATTTATGGCTATGGAGCTTCACCCGATTAATCTGACAGTATAAGTTTGGATTTTGGGTTATGTAAAGATTTTGTTTAAATAATGTAATGACATATGTTTTACTTTGTATATTATATTATTTTATTATGATCCCGACATATTATTTGTTTTATGATTTGTTATGGTTTCATATAATATGGTAAAAATCAAATTGTTGTTTGTTTTTACTTTCATGTTCATAGTATATGTTGATGGTGTTTTCAAGACCTATATTATTTAAGGAGTACGTCATGGGTAAAAAGGGTAATTCCCTTCTCGGTCGAAATCATTAATGCCGACCCGACCACATGAGTGTTATAAAACCAACAGGCAGAGACCGAACATTTTATGATATGTAATCGAGCACTTGGGTTCAGATGACTAGGCATTATCAGATCGACAACAACATTCTCAGTTCAAAGGACTATCATGACTAGGGATGGCAGTGAGTAGGGTATTGTGCGGGTTTGTCATTACCAAACCACACCCGCATATGTAAATAAATTATCAAACCCGCACCATACTCGTTGCGGGTTTTAATTTTCATTACCAAACCCGCACCACATATAAAAATAAATTACCAAACCCTCATTGGTACCCAACATATTTTT